>VWYP01023122.1:0-74323 GCA_013400435.1 Pycnonotus jocosus | reverse complement strand
GCTGGGCAGTGGCAGCCGGGCTCCTGCAAGCAGCCAGTAGACACTCCCTCTGGAGTCCCAGATTTTCCTCTGGGGCACCTCAGCAGATGGTGAGGGTCATTTTCAGTGTTGAAAAGGTCCCAGTTCAACGGCAAAGTTGAATGAGCAAAGGCTCATTCAAAAAAATGAGAAAAAAAATGAGCAAAGGCTTACCAAAGGTAAGGAGAAGCAGTGAAAGACAAAACTCAGTGGTGGTGGCAAATTCTCCCTGCAGCAGCAGCAGCCTGGCACCAAGACCACGACCATCCCCCCTCTAATCCTGCGAGTGTGTCAGCTAAGGCTGAGCCCAGGCCCTCACCCCTCAGCCAAATCTTGCAGTATCTGTGCACTTCCCAAGAGAAAGCCCCCCCAGCTAAGACACGGTAACAAACTGCATCCTTCCCCCTCCTCCTCCTCCCAGCCATATCTTATGTCTCTTATGTATCATAGTTATCATCTCTGAGGCAACAAATGGGAGAAAATTCCCTAAGAGAAAGAAGGAAAATAAAAAGGAAAAATCTTAACCTCCAGCATTCTTGTTGAGCTGTACTAGCTCTGAAGCTTCTGATTCATGTGGTCTTTTGAGTCTTCAGTGTTATATTTAGAAGTGACATATGAAACTCCTTTGCAGATTATTTGCTCACATTCTGCATTTCAGTCCAAAAGTACCAGCAGCTGGATTATAATTTTTTACTAATCTGCTGTTTTCTACTGGTGTTATCACACAGTTCCAAGATTCATGACTGCTGTGCTTCATAGGGCTGCAGTCAGATACTCTGCATGTGGAATGGTGTAATGCAATGATAGTGGTCAGGCTTTTCCCATCCTGGGAAGTTTCCACACCTTGGTTGAGTATGGCTTCTGTAAGAGCTGGTCATGCTTTGACATCCTTCTGCCTGTCTGCAGGGCAGGAAGTTTTCCATTATCCACCTGCCCCGTGCCCAATAGCGGTACGTGGATGTGCCTGCATGCTTCCCATTTCCTGCAGCAGCAGTTCTCTAAAGCCACAGCAGTGTGAAAAAATGGTGATTTTTCTTCATTCTTCTCTTTGTTCTTGAGATTTTTATACTCCTGCTTTTCCGTTTCTCTACAAATCAGAAAAAAAAATTCAGGAAGCTTACCTTGAAACCAAGAAGACTGGTAAACATGAGTTGACAGTCCCCAGAGAAAAAATGCTGCAGAGTGGACAGTACTGTTTTGCAGCCTCAGAAGATCCATTCACCAACATCAGACTGTCTACCTCTGTCCCACTGTCTCAGGGTAGAATGCATCTCCCAGGGCTTGCCACTGGCTTGTAGCAGCAGTGTTATTGGGAATCAGTCTTTGTTCTTTCCCCTCCTTACCTCTGCTTCTGGGGTTTTGATGGAAGGGTCTGACCCTTTTTGGGCTACAGCCGTTTGTGGAGTGTAGAGTCAGGTTTGTGGCAAAGAGGTTAGCTAACTCTGGCAGGAGTCCTTTGTTTTGTGTCTTTGTGTTTCAGCAAGGTGAGAACTACTGAGGAGGAAGCTTACTGTTTCACATGAAGGAGGGATGTGTCGGATTCCCACCCTTTCCTCATGCTGCGGCAGTCAGTGTGCACGACATGCTCTGTGTGTGTGTGCATCCTTGGATGGCTGATCCGTGGTGTTTGTTTTTGAATGGGGCGAGGGCTGTCTGCTAAGAAGTGCTGTCAAGAAGTGTAGTTGATGGACCTTGGAATATCTGGTGAAATTTGTGAGGCAGTCATGCAGTGTTCATTCATCTAGCTTAGTTTCACTTATGGCTGTACCATTTGTCTGCCCAAGTCCTGTGGTGGTAATAACAGGGCTTGAGATTTTCTCCTCCACCTCTCCTTTTCCCCTCCCTTCTTTCATGTTTCTTTCCTCTCATTTTCCTACTTGCCCTCCTTCTCTCTCNATATGCAGAGTATGTTAAGAAGCAAGCAATACTGTCACTGAGCTGATGGTGCTCAGTGACTCCTCGAGCTTCTGGCTGGTCTGTACTGCAGGAGCTTGACACCCTGACCACTGAGGCATAAAAAACAGAGAATTGGAAGCCTCAGCCTGACAGGCACTGGAGCATCCCCCAGAGAGGGTCCACGATGTGTGTCTGTGTGTGAGTGTGGGGAGGAGGGCAGTGGGGATGGTGGGGGAGGAGGGCAAGACAGGAGAGGATGAAACAATGAAATGTCAGCCCATTCCCACCCACAGCCCTGCTGCAGCAGTGATAAACGTTTGGAAAGTGCTGCTGCCCACTCCATGGCATGCACAGCCTCAGCGTGGAACGGACTGGGTCTGTGCAGCTCCAGGACACTAGGAGAGGGGAGGGAGAGAGGGATGGAAGGAGGGAGGAAGGGGTCGAGGGAGAGAAGGAGAGTGCTGGGACAGCAGAAAATGAGGTATTGTGTCGTTCAAGGGGAGAATGCTCCCCCTTGGGATGAAGCTCCTGCAGGCGTGCAACAGCACACTGTGAGTTTTATTTCAAGCCTGGGGTGCTCCTGATGCACGAAGGACAGGACAAGCTCTTCTCTGTACTCCGTGCAAACAGCCCACAACAGGGATCTAGGTCTGTCCTGTTGTCCTGTCCACTCTGTCCCTGTGTCCATGCACTGCACAGCTCTCAGGGAGGATGTAGCACAAGACTTGGTCCCATCTGCTTTTTTGTGTCATGTCAGTCAGGCAGCACAGCTGTTTTGTGCAACTAAACCAGGGCTAAACCTTTGAAAATCTCACTCCCTGTGGAGAGGAGGAAATGCAGCCCCTGGGGAAGGTGGTGTGAGATAGCCTTCCTGTAGAAGAGGCACCCACAGAATGAAAGGATTTCTGTGTGCCACAGATTGGCAGGAGAATGTCACCATGACTTTAGGCCTAGGAAACAGATAGACTAGTTCCCAGACAGACTGCTGCCTGTGTGCTTTGCAGGCTTGGGCAAACACCAGAAACGCAGGTGGGCCAGAGACAAGTTGGAAGCCCAGGGGCTATAGAAGCAGGGAAGAATCAGGAAGGACTCTGGGTGAGACAGTAGCCTCGATTGTGGCGATGCAGAGGCAGAAAGGACCAGAGAGAAGCTGCTATGTCCTGCAGGAGAGAGATGGATCCCTGACTGGTGGAAGGAGCAGGGATGCTATTGCCAGTGGCTGCAGTATGTCAAATGGTTCCTAACATCTCTTTGGGGATTGTCAGCTTGGCTGTGCCTTATTCTTTTAGAGGAGCACTCTGACAGAGGTAACCTTTAGGCATTGAAGTCCTCTATCATCCATAGGGACAGGAGGAGAGAAGAATTGTAGGTACTGTGTACTGTGTAGGTACTGTGTACCTTCCCAACCCTGAGAAGAAAGATTTGAAACAGCTCAATTTTTCCTGGCTCAGGGTGAATTAATGCCATTCCTTAGAGGCAATAAAGAAAACCTGCTCTGAGCCTGTGAAGAGTTGTTTTTGGCACAGCAAGGTGTGCTGAGTGTGGAAGCGCTTGCTGCTGCAGACTTCGTGCCTTCTCTCTGAGGAAGCTGTGTTAGGGAGAGAGAGTAGGTTGATCTGGTAAGAGTGGTCTCATGGGTCCGAAGGGCTGCAGAAAAGAAACACGGAAGAGATGCTAACAGACGCTTCCTATAGCAGACTAGTGATGGGCTGCTCCTGCTGTCAGCACACTCAGTCTGCTTATCTTGTGATGCAGGCAGAGAGGCAGCTTGTTTTCACTGAAGCAGAATCATGTGGAGATCAAGCCATCCTGGACTTCTCCTATGTTTTGGTGACATCATCCCCTCTTCCCTGGGGCCAGTGTGCCAGGAAATGGCCTAAACCATGGCCACTCACTGGTCAAGGGGCCCAGATGTGGTCTCCAGGTTGAGTCTATGGATTGTATGGGACAGGGGTGCTGAGCCTGAGGTGCTCAGGACAAGGTGTCAGGGGTCCATTGGGTTATAGCAGCTCCTGGGTATGGGGTCATGGCTATGCTAATGCCAAGGACCAAAGCAGGCAAAGGTCATGGCAAGCATCTGCTGTGGCCTGTCATCCCTCAAATCTTGCCTAGGAAACATACCCTTCTCCTGCTGTGATGTGCTGTGCTGTGCTTTTATATATTTACGTGTGAGAGAGGGTGAAGGGAAGGAGGAAGAAAGAAAGAGATGATGAAACCTGTAATTCAAGGAACATTTCCTAATAAAACAGCAGCAGTGTTGGTGTTTGTGTGGTGGAGAGGCCAGGTCAGAGCCCCATGGTGCAAGGCCCTGTTCTGAAGAGCTTGCAGCTGAAGTATGAAGCAGGTGACATGTGAAGAGAATAAACAGATGCAAAAAATGGGAGCTGATGATGAGATAAATAGCCATAATTTTTCAAGCCTTTTTTGTGCCTTTGTCTGGCGGATTCAAACCCATCTAAAACTGATGCTAACATTCCTCTCCTTGGGGTATAGTGTTGGAGAAATATCTGGGACCATGACCATGTTCTCCATGAAATGTACCCAATATTTAGAAATTGGCTAGTTCATCTTTTCCTGCAGCAGAGACTGTATCTGGGCAGCTCTGTCCTTGTATTATGCTTCTCACCAGTCCTGT
Source organism: Pycnonotus jocosus (assembly GCA_013400435.1). Lineage (NCBI taxonomy): Eukaryota > Metazoa > Chordata > Aves > Passeriformes > Pycnonotidae > Pycnonotus > Pycnonotus jocosus. The sequence goes on along the minus strand of VWYP01023122.1, from coordinate 69,774 downwards.
AGGGCTGGAGAGGCAAAGGCCAAACCCATGAGTGTGTCCCAGCAGCTTCTCCATCTCTCCTCATTTCCTTACTCCTGCAGCAAGTTCAGGAGGCCTGGGCAGCAGCACAAAAAAGACACATAAAACATGTCTGCATCCATTTACTCAATAATTTACCCACCTATATTTCCCTTCCTCAAGGCAGAGTGTCCACCAGTGCTTTTACTGTGGCTGTCAGTGGTGCAGAGCACACAGTGGAGACCCCCTTTACCCCAGAATGGTAACTGTCTTCTCAAATCAAATGACTTTTTATTCTGTCTTTGTCTCTTTCAGGGAGTGAGTTTTCTGGGAGCCCATACAGCCACCCACAATATTCAACATACAACGACTCCTGGAGGTTTCCCAACCCTGGACTCCTGGGTAAGTGTTTGCCCCTGTCTTAGAAATCAGTGCAAGGTGTGCAGCGTTCGTCCAGCCCTAGGATGGGCAGAATGTGTCCCAGCTTGTCCTCAGTCATGCTCAGACCCAGAATGGAACTGCAGGTCTCCATTGGGGTGCACGATTGCTCTTGGTTCACTTTGCCAACAAGAAGACCTGGCCTAAATGTCTTGTCTTCCTGCTTCTGGTAAAAATCCTCCCACAGAGTACCAATAGGGTATTGCTGGAAAGCAGGGTCACCATTTTTTGAGGGTAAGAGACTCTGTTTAGACAAAACTTGTGCTGCCAGTTTGCTTACAGCCAATTGTAAGCTCCATTGCTTCCTGTGCCATTGCTGCTTGCTCACACATGTGCTTTGCATTTCTCCCTGATCTAGTGTTGTGTTTGCTTCCCAGTTGTATGTACACCCACTCCATCTCTCCTCAGCAAGGGACCACTGGTACAGCTTCACTGATGCCAGCATGGTCCCTATGAGCAATGGGAGACAGAAGCTCTGTAACTCCTGCAGGATCATGGCCCTCATGTGAAGGATAAACATAATCCATTTTACACCCCGTCAAAAGCTGGCCCACTTTGACCTTATATACATGTAGCATGCAGTAATTAGAATTTTTCCCTGCATAATTTGCATGGATGAGGTAAGTAAAATACCAATTAATTGTCATCTCTCAACACAGGAGTAGCATGCCTTAGAGATTTCCAGATTTATGGATGACAGGGCTGTTATATGTGACCTCCAGCAGCGAAATAATTTTGAATTTTTGTCGTACTTTTTTCATCCACTTTCTTTGTTTTAAGTAATTGAGTCCCCATGTAATTGAACCACCCAGGCTGTATTCATCATGGTTCTTGTCCTTAAACAAATCCTTCGGGAGCAATAGACAGCCTCTGCCTCTCATGCCATGGTGCTGGTATAATGCTGTTATTTGCTGTGCCACATTTAAGGGTTTGTTAGCGCTTCCATCATAAATCAACATACAGATCTTCAGCTAATATGGATGGGCATAGCTGCACAAAGCCAGGGGAGTCCTCGTGCTCAAACCTACTGTTTCCATGGCCACAGCCAGCGGTGCTGGCAGAATTTTGGTTGAGCAGCATGGGGAAGATGCTTTTGCCAGAGGTAAGAGCACACACCATGCTTTCTTTATTTCTCATTTTGCAACTCCTTTTGAATCAGGAAAGCTGCTTCAGCAATGCTCAGCATCATGGATAGGCCTGGGAAGCCAGGTTTTGTGTAACTTTTCACATTTTCCTTCCAAAGTGTTAAAGAAATTTGGCATGATACTAAACATAAATGATAACCCAGTTCTCATCCTGCCCTTCTGCATGAAGACATCTTTTGGAGAGGCTCCTGGACTATGTTCCTGCCTGTGGATATCCACCTCCATAGGAAGGATGTGCAAACTATCTAGAGCCATCCCAAAGCCATCCTTGAGCAACCCTACAGGCATGGGCAATGGCCCTTCCATTCTGTCAGCAGCAGGTTGCAGCCATGGCCTGCTCAGCTCATTATTTGAGATGATGGGCCTACATCAGCTCTGAGCATGCTGTGCAGGGTGCTGGGCAAGGTAGGTCCCTGTGATGCCCTGAAGATGCTGGAGATGGGTAGGTCTGGGTTAGCAGAAGACTTTAAACAGAGGCTGGTCATCAGACAACTGTTGGCTGCCAGGACCTTTTATCTGTGCCATTCCCTTTTTCTGCATTCATCCACTTTTTTCTTGTTTCCTTTCTGGATCATTCATTTGGGGGGCAAATTCCAGCTCATCTTTGACATATGAGCAGTTGTGGGGATAGCGTGCTCCTCACAGCAAAGCTTGTTCTCAGGCTGGAGGGGATTTCTTCAGCAGTATTTACTCAGCAGCCTGCTGTGAATATGTTTTTAAATTAGGCAAGGGCAAAAGGAATCAGAGGCTGTAATATTTTTCCAGAAACTGCAACTTTCTTGAGATTGAAGTGTTTCATGCTGTAATGTCAACGCTGATTTTTTTTTTCTGTTGGAAAATGTAAAATATATAATCTTGGCTTCCTTATTTTTGTCCTCTTCAATAAAATTTATTTCAGCATTTTAAAAAACCACCAAAAAACCACCAAAAAACACCAAAACAAAAAAAAAACCCCAACCAACAACAACAACAAAACCAACAACAAAACAAAACAAACCACAAATCAAAAAAAAACCAAACCCACCCCCAAAAAAACCCCACCAAGTTTTTGTTCTGCAGCAAGCCCTAAAGATCATTTCAGTTCAATCTGGTCACAGAACTGGGGGGGACTGGAGCTTCCTGGGGAGGGAATCCCCTTATCTGACCACGGGTAGGTCCAAGTACAGTGGTATGATCTGATCAAGAATGTGTCTGCAATCAGGCACAGTCTATGGTCAGTTGTCTCTTGTGCCTTGCTGAGATCCTTCTTATCCACAGCTCTGCCTTTGTCACTGGAAGTTTGATCCTGCAATCCCTTCTCCCTAGTGCCTGCTAATCCCATTGGTAATTTAGGGCAAGTAGGAGTCTGTGGCAGAGCCTTTAAAACCTGCCCCAAGTCTCCTTGCACACCCAGAAGGTGCTGTGTGATGAGTCTGGGCACATGCAGTGGAGGATAGGTTAATTTGAACTATATCCAGGATGCTTCCATTCCTCTCAGGAGTATACGTGAGTGCATTTAGTAATTCTCTCCTGAGAACAAGCTCTGGCAGTATCGGCCTCAGAGCAGAAACCTTGACAAAATTAATCAGGACTGGTACATTGCCTGACACAGTTTGTTTTACAAAGTCCTGCTCCTTTCACTGAGATGAAAGTGTAATACTGTAAGCACTTAGCAGCACCTACATGCAATTAATTCCCTGTGCTGGCAAGGAAGAATTGCACCACAGCAATCACACAAGTCTGAGACCTGTGAAAGAGGAGCTAAAAGGAGAAATGTCATGATTTGCAAGTGGAGGAAAGGATACTTGGATTGAAAAATTATATTTGGGGGAGAAGAAAGAGATGAGAATGGTGAGAAAGCTTTGGTCTTTAGTCCCCAGTCTTTGTCCTGTATATGTGGAGCAGCAGGGAGGGGTGTGGTGTCCTCAGGGGAAGTGACAACCATATTCATGCAGACACTGGGGATTGGTTGTCTGGCCCCAGCAGAACAACAGCTACTCACCATTACCCTGCTATCTGCTGTGCCCTTGCTTTGGTGCTTCCCACTTCTCTGCACCAGGCACCAAGCCTCTTCTGCCCCAGCTGTTGTGAAACCAGCGCAGACTGGGGCCTCTGCTCCCTTCTCTCTGGGGCAGTCCCAAATTCCATGCCCCATGGCTCCTGGGAAAGAGCAGACGATCCAGCCATGATCTTCCAGAATGGTGAAGCAGGGGCAGAGGAAGTCAGTTATCTGCTGCAGCTTTGCAGCGTCTTCATGCTCTTGCATCCTGCATCAGTCCTGGTGGCACCCACACCTCTCTTGGTGTCAGAGAGGTGATTGACTTTGCTGTGAAAGATGACTCAGTCCTGCCTCGATCACAGCAAGAGTGAGGACAGACCCCAGGTTCTGGAGGAATGTGCTGGCATAAACCCTGGCCACTTGTGTGGTTTGGCTTAGTGGCTGAAGTAGGTGTCTCCATCTCAAAGCCAGACAAATAGTTGAGGGAAGGAACATCTTTTTCCTTTCTTTTTTTTTCCCCCCACATTGTCCTGCAAATGACCTTCAAGCAGTGCAGTGCAGGGATGCACATGGAAGCACATGCATGAGCACATGGGAGGTAAACATGCATAATGGTGCATACAGGATCAAATCAACATGTGCATGCTAAGGGCAGATAACAGCAACACTGTCTAATAAAGAAAAACAATTCTGTTTTGTGCTGGCTTGTACCATTTGGCTCAATCCTGCTTACTGTGGGTTCTGTTTGATGCAGTGTCCCCGCTCACACACAGATGAGGTCCCTGTATGCTGGCTGGGAGGGTTTTTGGCTGCACCATTGCTCTGCCATGTCTGCCAGTGCTGGCAAGGCATCGTGCAAGGGCAGGAGCCTCTCAATTAGGATTAGATTCAATTCCTCTGTGGGATTCTATGGAAAGATTAGAGAACAAGTAGGCACTAGAAATGACTGTGTCAAGAAATAAATTGATGATAGTATGAATTAGAAAGGAAAAATGACAGAAGGATGGACTAGTCTGTTCTGGATGGGGGCATGGTGACAGGAAGAGTGAGTGGTTTCATTTTTCACTTTAAATACAAGCTTCTTTGATTGCACAGCTGAAAGGCAAACTGGTAAAATCTAACTTGAGAGAAATGTAAGCCTTTTGGAATGCATGGGAAAAATATTGGGCTTTTTGTAGCTGCATTGAGTCAGAACAGCAGTGGAGGAAGAGAGAGTGGGAAAAAAAAGGCCCTGACCCCCAAAAGACCCCATTTATCCCAAAACCTCAGAAAGCACTGCATCCAGCTCTGGTGGAACCCACACACTGCTCCTGAGTCAGGGTGAGATTGATTGGTGCCGCTGGATCCCTCCTGTGTGTTTTTCACCCCTCTGCCTGAGCTGAGCTGCCATGGATAGTGCTAGTGCTGGTTCCTGTGGGGACTGGGATCTCTGCTGACCACCACCACTGCCTGCTTCACACTGACCTCCTGGTGCTGTGATGGGTGAGGACAGCAGTTCCACCTGGCTCTTCAATGGCCTGTCAGCTGTTTTACCTCAAGGTACTGCCTGCCATTATCCCCAAGGACATCTGTGCAGCTGGACTGGCCATGAGGGGATATGGGCCAGCAAACCAGATACCCACAAGAGGGCACCCCCAAAGAACATCCCCAAAAACCAGCTAGACATGGCACACACATTTCAAAGTCTGATGAGCTGTTAACTTATGCCTTTGCTCATTCAAGAGTGGCCAATTTGACCAGGGAAGGTTTCTCTGCTTTCAATAGCTTGAGTTTGGCTGAGATATGAAGTACACAGCATTTAATTTTAGGCTACCCATGAGAATGGTTTTCACTGTCCTTGTGAAACTTTCCAGTATTCTCCAGGAAATACAGTTCCTGAGGCTGGGGCTCCTTTACCTGATGTCAGTTACCTGGAAGAAGACTATCTGTCCAGCTCAGGATAGTAGTTGTGATGCCCTCAGCAACTAACACAAGACTACACTTGTGCAAACATAAATAGAATGATGACCTGCTGAAGGGATCTGCTTTAACAGCACTGGCTATGGCTTAAAATTTTTTAACTTTTAGTAAATAAACCTAGGTCAGATTGGCTCCCGCCTATATACAGACAGTTTGTATACAGACATCTTTGCAAGTATTTATCCTGGCCAGTGATTTCATGGACTCTCTTGAATTATTGTTGTGTACAGTAAGGCTATCTTTCTAGTTAGCTAGGACCACACTCCTGAAGATTGCTTTACTTTGTTTAAACCCAGCCCTTTGCAGTGGCTTTGTCTGATTTTGGATGTCTGGGTCAGTAAGGATGCAACTGAGGTTAACACAGACCCATATGCTGTGTACCAGCCCCTGTTTTGCCACAGCATTTTGCAGGAGACACATTCCAGGAGCCAAAGTCCTCTGTTTCCAACCCCTCAGGGTTGCAGAAGCAGAGTACCACATGCTGTGGTAGGACACTGATCATGATGAAGTTTTCTCCTCTGACCAACTGTGCTGAGCAGCGTATTGTACATACTGGGCAAGAGCAAATGTTGCCTGTGCTCTGGTTTTTGGATGCATCAGCTTGTGCTCCCTTGGAAATGAAAAGCTGGAGTCTGGTGACAAAGTCTGAGCTGATCTCCTAATGTGGCACTGTGGACAAAAACAGCCTAAAAGGAACAGCTGGGCTTGCCTGTCAGATTGATCCTGTTGGATGCACAGCAGTGAGGTAGCCCTGCATTTTGTCAAGGGTTAACAGCAACTTTCCCTGAGCTTCCTCTTAAGAGTCTGACTGTGTGATTCTTACCCTGTGCCTGGGCTTTTCCCTCAAGTAATCACTCAGGTAACTTTGGAATGAACAGCAAAGCATTCATCTGGAGGCTGTACAATAAGAGGAGATGACAGGAAGTTCTCCAGCCTCCCACAGGGGAAGGCTTTTGGCTCAGCATTACCAACAGCACCAGGCATGCCAACTGGGCTCTCCTTCCAGCTCCAGAGGGTGTGCATGGGGCACTGCCACACTCAGGCTATGCCCAAGGGCTGGGCAACCACCGGACCTGCAGGATCAGCGTTTGTTAAAGTCTAGGATGGGAAGTGAATAATCAAAAAATGCACCTTTGGCTTCACTGCCACTGATGCTTTCCTAGGGGGTCCACAATCCCCACTGAGCTCTGGTGGCATCATCTTTTCCTTGTGGGGCCAGGTCTTCTGTGTCACTGAGGCAGCAGCAGTCACTGCCTCTGCAGCAAGTCACATCCAGGTGTGTGAAGGCTCTTGACAATGTCTGATAGACTGCTGTCCCATGGATGCTGAAGGCAGGGAGCTTAAGATGGAAGGCAGCTCTCAGACAGGGCCACTCATGAAAACAAACCCTAAAGCCCTGACTGTTCCAGACTTGTTACTTGCACTGGCTCATTATTGCTCATCCAGACCTCCCCGATGGTCTCAGATGCATGTGGCTGAGTACAAGTCCTTCCAGGGGGTTCTTCCACACTGTGGTGTGCCTTACATCCTAAGCATGTGAAACTGGTGATTTGGAGACCAAACTGGTAGCACCCTGAAGAGAAAACTCCCTTCTTAGGATGGATTTGAGTTGGTTTCATTGCATGTGTGCTTGGAAGGTTTCTTAAAACTGGTGCTGGCTGGACAGATTGGTATTCCTTTGGATACCAGTCAAAAACTCTACCTCATTCAAACAAATAGTCCAGGTTCCTGGTGATCCTTGGGTTATCATCCTATCTACCAGTGCTTAGACCTGCAGGACAGAGAATTTTCTTCAATATTTTTCAGGCCTTTTCTTGGTAAACAAGTGCCTTCGTTGAAATACTTTGAATGCTTTGGGGTTCAACCTCCTCCTTTTACAAGGAAGCAGGAAAATCAAAGAAGTCAGAGTATGATAGTGAATTAGGGTTGGAATATCTTGACTTTCTGTTCAGAAGAGTAATTAACTTTTTTTGATGAAGTAAATTAAGCTGATGTTTTGAGTGAAGGGATGGAAGAAGGTATCAAACAGCAAGCAGCAATGCAAAGCAGTTCCCTTCTCACACGGAATGCATGAATGCAATTTTCATTCTATTTACTCAGCCTTTATTGACGCTTTGGCTGGAGAGCTCTCTGACACCCATTGTCAGAACACGGCAACCTGGCACCTTTCCACCTTTGTCTTCCTCACAGTTGTCTTATCTCTCACAGGCTCCCCCTACTACTACAGCACCACGGCCCGCGGAGCAGCTGCACCAGCCGCTGCTGCTGCCTATGACCGCCACTGACACTGGAGCTCAGGGCATCGGCACTGACAGCACACACGTCTGGGACAGCCATGACGAGTCATCTTGCTGCCACCATGCCAGCCACTCCAAAAGGGAAGGAGAAAGTACCTAGTAGGAACATGATCATTGAAATTTTGCTCTTTAAGCTTGCTGAACTGATTATTGTAATCTTAAACCTGGTTGGGTCCTGAATCAAACAGAGAAACAGGAGGAAGTGGTACTCCTGAAGCTCTGTGTGGTCAAAAATGTGTGGTAGCTTCATGTTCTTTGCAGCCGGCTGGCTACTGCTTTAATCGCCTGCGGGTGCCATGGCTGTATCTGGGGATAAGGAAGAGATGTGAGCAGCTCCCCTTGGGGCAGCTCCCTCTTGCTGCACACTGAAACAGGCTGTGAGACTCAAGGCAATTTTCTTTTCTTCTTCTTTTTCTTCTTTTTTTTTTTCTTTTTCTTTTTTTTTCCTGTCTTTTTTTTCTTTTTATTTTTCTTTTTTTTTTTTTGTGTGTGGCAAAGAAAAAGATCAGTCTGCTCAATTTTACGCAAGCACACCACTGTAAATATTTGCTTGTTTGTATTACTGTAAGAGTAGCTTAAGCATAAACAGCAACATTGTTCAAATATGAACTCAAAACACATCCAAAAGTGTGTTTTGAAACTGGTGCACTGATTCAAAGAACTCAGTAAGCTTTAAGCAACTTTGAACCAGGTCAACGCTCATTGTGGCTGTATTTTGGGCTGATGTTGTTTCTATATAGAGCATCCTATTTGACAGTTGTGTGTGATCATGCTATATGCTGGTATCAAACACATGGGCAACTGAAAGACATAGGCAATTTTGTGATACTTTACTGCTTAATATTCATTTAAGTTCATTTGTCATCATACTAAACACTGGAAACAAATTCACTGGTTTCAAGTTAAGCAGCATCCAGGAAGGAATTCCTAAGTAACGCTTGACACCTTATGTATATCTCTACAGATTGTGTGCTAAACCCCAGTCATGAAAACCCTGAGAGGAAGGCAGAGAAATACTGTGGTCGTGATTTTTGTTCAGTGCATGTATTGCATGGGATGTACCAGGCATGAGGGCAACTGCACTCACTTTCCAAGCCAAGTTCAAGGGGAAAGTACTTGTTTTGGGATGTCTGTACATTTCTGTGAAGGCATTGCACATTCCAGCACTGTAGTCCAGACATGCCTGAGGGGAGTTTTGCCCTGCTAATTCCATGTTTCTTCCCTCCTACTTGAATAGGAAGCACTAATAGTCACACGTTTCAATGTGCACCTTGTGGGGGGCTAAATTAAGAGAGCAGAGCAGCTACAAATGACCACTAAGCAGCTACACCAATCACTGCCTCTCCATGGAGCCAGGACAACTGCTGATCTCTCTCTGAAGCTTCCCACTACCCCAGACCAAGGCACAGACAACCTCTGCCACATAAGGATGCTGGGCATGACCCCATCCGTTCCCTTCTGAGGGCAGTGGAGAAGCTTCCTGGTCCTGTTGAGATGAAGATCTGACTGTAGCTTCTTTACTCCTGACCCAACCATCCACATCCACCCTGAGCTGCCTGGGCTCTGCTGAGGGGTCCTGTTGGTGCTTGCCTGCAGAAGAAAGGTTGTTGGTGTCAAACTTGAGATGCACTCCTGTGGAGGAACATTCAAGCAGATATTCACCAGGTTCCAGCTGTACAAACATTTCTCTGGCAGCACCTGAGTTAACACTATTCTCTCTCCTCCCTTCCCCCCTCATCACTTGTGCTGCATATCTGGTATCTGTAGTGGCCACTGATCTGCTGAGAAATTCCCTCTCCCTCTCCAGTGGCATCTTCTCATGGTATGGAAATGCAGCCATTACTTCCAAGTTTCCAGGGCAGATGTGTTCCAAACCTCAGCAGCCATAGAGACATCCAGGTCCCACCAGCTCAATGACATTTCAGTGTGATGTTCACAGACCCCATCAGGGATTTTAGCCAGAGTCTTTTAAACTCTTTTAATCCAGAAATAATCCAGAGTCTTTTAATCCAGAAATAAGTTTTGTGACAAGTGAGATCAGTGCCACTTTTAATCTTTCAGCAATTAATTACTGATACACAATTGTTTTTAACAAAAGACAAATAACAGTATGGAAAATTTACACAAGGAAACTTCCGAAGCCCTGCTTTGGGTTCATTCCTATCTGCATATCCCATGATTGCTTGCACTCCTCGGACAATACTGGAAAAGGCATTTCTGTCCCTGGGACCACGTGCAAGAGCCTGGAGAGGGGGTGTGCATTGTCTCCACTCTAAGCACATGCACCTTCTCTGTGAGCCCAGGAAGGGATGTGTCTGTCCAGTGCCTTTGCTGAAGAGATGAGAAACAAGGGTTTGACCACTGGCGCTGGTGATGTATCTGGAGCAGACGTGTGCTGAGTTACACCAGCTGTTGGGACACCACCAGGCTTGGCTGAAACAAGTCTGTGTGCCCAGTGGGGGAACTGCAGCTCATTGGCTTGTGGGTCCTTCACCCACTCTGCCTACTCTCCTGCAACCACATTACTTTTACCTGTTTTCTCAGCAGCATGGATTGTGTGACATACATTAATTCAGATAATGTTGAGAAGACCAAACATGAGATCAGCAGATGTTATCATACTTATACCAGAAGTGCTTGTAGTTGGGCTGGAGACTTAGGAAAGACATGACAGGTGTGTTCCTCCAAAAGATGGATGTGTGGATGCCACTGGCTGAAGAGACCCAAAGTGCTCAGGCCTGACTGGCCTTGAGGCTTTCATGAGGGCAGTCCTTGGCCTGCCAGGCACGGTGGTGGGCTTCATCCCAGGGACTCTGTGGATGCACAGGAAGCTCTTGAGGGGAAACCCAAACCTCCCACCTTTGCACATGTGAAGCAGGGACTTGTGCCTGACCCATCTCCCAAAATATGGCAGCCATGGCTCACTCACATCTGCTGGGACACCCTTCTGTCACAAATAGCCAGTACAAGTTAGACCCTGGAGTATTCATGACACACTGCTGGAAAAGGCACTTCTTGACAGTACTTCCTGGTTTGGGGACTATTTCACCTGAGATTTACAAACTGCTTTCCTCAGGAAGACTTTCTGTCCATAGTCTTCATCGTGGGAATCCTCCTCCTTGGGTAGCATCTTTGAAAAGCACTATTGAAAGGTGGTCATCTGGGGATGATGGAGGATAGTCTGCCTCCATCTATCCTCTGTGGCCTCACTGTTTTGTAGGGGAGGGGTTACTGGATGACATGGAGGTGGGAAGTAAATGACCCTTAGGGGCTGCAAAGAGGAGAGAGAGCTAGCCTGGACCTGGGGTTTGAGGTGCCCTGCTAATCCTTTACTCAGGTGGGATGCCCCACAGAGCAGTGAATCATTACTAAACCCTTGCAGAAATCAACTCCACAAAGTGCCTTCAGGCAGTTTCAGCACTGAACTACACCTGGTTAGATAGAGGGTTTTCCACTACCTGATACTCCAGCAATAATTTTATCAAATACATTGCTGACACAGGCTAAGAAATTAAATCTGAGAGCTGGAGAGAGACAAGGCTGCTGTAAGACTAAATCAGTGGAGGCTGGAGCCAGGATTCCATGAATTGACTTGTTGAAGAAACCTTCAGTGAAATGCTGTCAGACTGTGACCATAAAGAAGACACAAAATGTTGTGGACACTGAATTTGGTTATCATCTATGTCTGAAGGTTCAGTTATTACTGTTAGGCAGCTCTACTGATTGCAGAATTCTGGATGTCTCAGGACTGGATCAACAGATCAAGTTTTCTTTGATCAGTGTTAAATTAGAAAAACACTTGGGGCTCTGGCATTCTGGGGCCAGAAAGCGACTGTTCATTCCAAGATGTCTGAGAAGTTCTCTGATTGGACTGGCAGGTGTTGTGACAACATTGGTGCTTGAGGAGCTTGGGAAAGAGATGGTGAGGAAAGAAACAGCACCAGGGTACATGGAGCTCTCAATCTGCCATCCCTCCTTGACTCCCTGTGACCAAATGCTCTTGGTGCTGTAGTGTGAGGGCAGTGAAGAGAGTGGCATGGTGGGTGAGGGAGTTGTGATGACCTCACTGTAGCAGGTCTTAGCAGTTACCAGATGTTGATAAATGCTTTGCTATGCTGGTCTTAGCTAATGGGGTTATATTCCTGGGTTTCTTTTTCTTTAATTTATATATTTTACACATCCTTCAGCATGGAGGGGAGACGAAGCCGTGTTTTGGTCTTGCTTATTTCCAGATGCAGGTACCCATAGCTTCAAGGGCTATGGCCGGTAGCAGAGTCAACTCGTGTAACTGTCACTGTCTGCAACATGGCTCTGACCAAGTGTCCTTCCCAGTTCCATGCTCTTTTCTGCATGCATGTGCCACTGGGAAGTGTGAGGCCAAGAGGTAGCACAGCACTAGGCTGACCCACCCGATGACTCTGCCCCAGCAAACTCTGGAAAAACCTGGTTTTTCTTCTGGAATCGTTGATGAAATGTTAGAGGATCAACAGCTCTTGGCTAACATGCCCTGAAGTCTTGCTAAGCAGGCAAGTGATGGTCACACATGGGTGTTGTTAGGCAGAGCTGGGTCAGGCAGCCTCCACTGACAGAGGCACTGGGCACACACTCCGGGCTGCAGCCAACCACCGCTCTGCTCTGGAGGCAGAGTGCTCATAGCAACACAAGGCTGGGGATGCCAGCTAGGGAGCCCTGTAGTTCCTCAGACATGCTCTTGTCACAGGTACGTGTTACCCCAGTATGACAAACAAAACAATCTGAAAGGATCAAAACCAGTTAGTGTTCTTTTTCTGGTTGAGCTAATGAGACTTGACATGCAAATGCTGAGCAAAAAGCATGTCAAAGTGGTGCCCGGGTTGCTCACCTTGGCATCACAGCTGGCATAGGTGTCAGCTCCAGCAGTGGCCTCACTCACTAGTCCTGTGAAAGGCTCACAAAACACAGGAGCTCCAGGGTGGGAGCCAGACTGGAAGGACTGAGATGGACACAGCTGCAGCATTGCTGGGTGGACAGGCATCCAAGCAGGGATTGCTGTCTACACACTTGTACATGTGGGCACACTTGAGTATCTCAGAAGCTTTCAGGGGCTGTGGAGAGGTGGAACCTAGTTCTGCATCAGCCCCAGACTCCATGCAGCCAGACCCCTGTGTCCAGGGTCTCTGGCTCTGCCTTGTCTAAATGAGGCAGGAAAAATGGCCTGTGGGCATTTAGACCTGCCTTTCCCTTCGCTCAGCCTCCTGTCAGAAAAAAAAATCTTGTCCTGGTTTTTCACTTCGTGTAGTGGCCTTTGTACATTCCGAAATTACAGAAACTCATTTCACTGCAAATGGAATTCCTTTCCAAGAAAAAAAAAAAAACAGAGCAAACTTTTTTTTTCCTTACAGACCAACTACTATGTATTAGGGACTTCTGGCATCAAAGAAATACATATCTATTGTATCCACCAAAGTCTGCAATGCCTGCATTGAACCTTACTTCTTTAAAAAGAGAGGAAAAAGAAAGAGAGGGAGAAAAAGAAAAGCCTCCTCACCTTGAAAAGTACATACAAACAAAAAAATAACTTACAAAAAATCCTAAAAATAACTGTTGAATTGCCTTTGAAAGTAGGGGATAACATCTGTTGCAAAACAGATGAAAAAATGCTTCTTAAAATGTGTATGTTTTGTATTCTTTTTTTCTAGTAGGAAAAGAACAAACTTGAAATCTTGGTGTTTTTTCCTTAGTGCTGTGTGTTGCTTTTGTGTGTTATAATATTTGAATGTAATTACAGCAGTGCCAATTTGCCAAAGACGTCGAACATTTTTTTGGGGATTTTGTTTTGGGGGTTTTTTTGGGTAGCAAAAAGGGAGGTGGGCTGGGGACCAGGGGTGCTAAGGCATGGATCAAAAAGGAGGGGCCGTTTGAAGGGTTTTGGTTTTGGGGGGTTTTTTTGTTTGGTTGGTTTTTGTTTGGTTTATTTCTAAGTTCTTTTTCCTGTCAATACTGGAATTTGTGATTTTATTCTAAGTTAAATGGTTGACTGCAACACTTTTTATTTTTAGATTAGTTGAAGAAACATGCAATAAGATTGGCGTAGTTCAATATCTGTGTGTCTTTTCATGAGAGTGACTGTTACTTGTGGACATTTGGTTTTATGTAACCTTTATGTGAGATAATTATTTGTAAATATTTACCATAATTTTATTGGTTCCTAAAATAAAAGTAATTTTTTTAAGTTCAAAATGCCTGCTTTCACTCTTGTCCTCACCTTGCATCCTGCCTTTCTAGGGAAAAAAATTACCAGATAGTTGGATTTGAAGTGGGGCATTGGAGGCCCTCATGAAGAAGCATTGGTCAGACGCGGTCAGGCACTGCAGCCCGGTGTCACCGAGCATCCTCTCCCACTGCAGCACGGTTGGGCCCAATAAGGTGCTCCACGCTGGGGCAGAGCCACCCCAAAGTGGTGAGGGCAGTGTTGGTGAAGAGTGTCAGGTCCTCAAGTGTTGGTTCCGTGGGGAGATTGTTCTCCCCGTGAAGCAGAGGCAGCCTCCAAGACAAGCCTGCATGCAAGATGAAGTGGTTTGCTGGGGACTGCAGTCAGCTACTGTTCAGAAGAACCTGAAGGCATCTCTCCTGCCAGTGGTTTGGCTGAGGCCTTCCCTGCTTTGGAGCAGGGCTCTGCTGCACTGCCCTTCTGCGGGAGAGGGTGTCCTCTGGCTGCTGAGGGAAAGGGACTCCCAGGCATGGGGATTTGTGCCACAGCAGCCTTTTTGTTCCAAGACAAAATCTCTTGTCCAATGTGTAGGACAGATGGACTCCACTTCTGCCCATGTAACTGCTGACCAGCAGCAGAAACAGAGTTGCACTGGGCCCTGGAGAGTGGGAGAACTCTCCTTGCCCCTGCCCTAGAGTCCATCCTGGCTGTGTCATGAAATGCCTATACTGACATGTACATATACACCTTTAGCAGATGGAAAAATGTTGCTAACCACTGCTGCCATATAACACTCTTAAAAACAAGCTATGGCTAATGATTGATGAATAATCTTTTGTCAATGAGTTACATATAAATGTATCTACCTTTGAATGCATAAGCATACTTGAGGGTTGCTTTGTGCTCCTTCTGATGCTTTTTCAAGCTCACATTTCTCTCCACCTGCCATCTCATGGCAGCACCTCTGTCCTCCTCTAAGGGCATGCATGCCCTCGGGGCTGCTGTCTGGTCTGTATGGCCACAGCCAAACCTTTTGTGTAGCCTTGAGGTGTGAGAAATATTCTTGGATCATCATCACAGGTGTCTTGCCAGCACTGGCAAATTCTGCCATAGTACCCCTGTTTGCCCAAGCATGGGGTTTATGAAACAATAATAAGGAAATGCCCAAATTGTTTGACATCAGCTTGTGTTTGACCTGAGCTATTGTATTCCCTGTGTGAGTTTTAACACCATTCTAGCAACTGAGATTGCAAATTTTAATTAATAGATTCGCACTGTGGTTTAGGTTGGAAGACATCTTTAAGACCACCTTGTTCTAATCTTCTGCCATGGACAGGGACATGTTCCACTAGACTACGTTGCTCAAAGTCCCAACAAACTCATCTAATTGACAAAAAAGGAATGACAGTGAAGGGGTCCAGAACTTTCACCCTCACACTTTCTGAATTTCTAATGATTTACTGATGATACCCCATTTAGCTGGGATGGAGTTAAATACCTTCATAGCAGCCAGTATGGTGCTGTGCTCTGGATTTGTGGCTGAAACAGGGTTGGTAACACACCAAAAACTGGCTCAAAAATGAGCAAACTTGCACAGTATCAAGGGTCAGAGATGAGCCTTGGATGGGAACAAAGCAGGTAGGGGGGAATCTGGAGGGCTGACACGAACTGGCCAAAGGGATATCTATACAATACAGTGCCACAGTCACCAGCAGAAACTGGGGAGGGAGTTTTTCCAAAGCAGGTGTTTCTTAGGGACTGGCTATGACTATCAGTCTATTTGTGGGAGGTCATGAGTGGATGCCTTTGTTTTTATTTTCCTCTATCCCTTGGGTAACCTGTTTTTGTCTCAACCCTTCTGTCTTCTCACTACCACTCTTCCTTTTTTGTCTCCTATCCTGTTGTGACAGGATTAAATAAAAGGCTACCTGAACATTGAGCTGCTGGCCATGTTGAATTCTCCACAGCAATGCACTCCTTATAATAAACATTGACATTGATTTTGACAGTTAAAGTCCTCCAGAAAGCTCAGGACAATGGGTCTGTGTCTCAGTTTTAGCTTCATGTGTTTCAGTTTTAAACCCGAGAAGCAGAACTCACAGAACTTTTCACAATTCAGTAAATAATTGTGGATAAATAAAATCACAGTCATTGGGCTCATAGACAATGGGCAGAGAGAGGCAGAATTAAGTCACCATTCATCCAGTATTTACTTGATAACCAGCAGGCTTCACTTTGGGAAGAAGCCTGCACTCTGTGCTGGCAGCATAAAGCAGGGATGCTTCCATGCAGTTGTATTTCAGAGTGGAGTGGGTATTCTTACACTTGAGCCTGCAGTATAATGGAGTGCACTTAAGAAGAACAAGTGTTCAAAAATCAATTTTCTATAATTGCCAAGCTCATCCAGCAGCACTTGCCCAGCCAGGCTGGACTTGGTGCATTTTGCTCCACCCCGTTGCTCCTCTCCTGATGTCCTGATGTATTCTCCGTGCACCACGTGCACTTAACATCTCTATGGGACATACAGCTTTTGGAATAACCCTTCACATCCCCCACCCTATGTGGACGCAAGCAACAACCTCCCAGTGCCACTGTCCACCTCTTTGCTGTGAGCTAGTGTTTGCCATTATCGTATTTCACTGTGGCAAACTGCGAGGAATTATTTCAAAAATGGATGGTCAGGAATGAAATTAATCCAAACGAGGCAAACGTTGTATCTGAGAACCATTTATTATAATGAAAAAAACCCAAAAAGACAAAGGAGTTGCCCAAACCAAAGAGGGCTAGAAAAGACAGAAAAGAAGGAAGGAAAATGGGAAAGGGGTTGGGGAGAGAAAAGAGAGAGAGGGAGAGGCAGAGGCAGAGGCAGAGGCAGAGGCAGAGGCAGAGGCAGAGGCAGAGGCAGAGGGAGCGTTATCACCGGAGGTCGGGGAGTGCCGTGGATGTCCCCGAGGCGCGGGCTGTGCACGCTGCCTGCCTGTGGATGGCTCCTGCAGCAGCGGGCGGCCGGACACGAGGTGAGGAGGTGCTCGGGCAAGAGGTCCAGAACCCTGACCAAGGTCGCGGCGAGGATTGCTGCGGTGGGCTGGCTCGAAGATGGATGGGGTTGGACACGGGGCTCAGGCAGGGATGCAGAGATGAAGCAAGATGAAGCAGGGACACGGGGAGGCAGGAGAGATGTGAGCGCAAGCAAGAGCCGGTGAGGGCAGGAGAGCCAAAAGATAGGCTGGGGCCAGGGCAAAAGGGACAAAACACGGGCTACAGCCAGGGCAAAGGAGTAGTGAGCCAGCGAACAAGCTGGAGCCAAAGCAAAAGGCACAAGACCCAAAAGGCCCCTACACTCAAAAAGCCCAAAGCCAAAAAGCAAGTCTCAAAAAACCTCCCAAACCACAACTCTTGAAAAAAAGCCTCCACTCAAAAAGCAAGATTTGAAAAGCCTCAAGCCGAAATCCCCCCAAAACAAAAAGCACAGTCTCCACAGCCCGTGCCTTGTGATGCAGTACTTTTTTACACCCCTGGCCCCTGCCAAAGCCTGCCTGCTGCAGGAGACTAGTGGCCAAGCCCAATGTCCCACTGCAGTCTAATGGTAGTGATCCCTTGCCATTGGATTGGAGAACGTCTCTGGGGTACGGTGTCTTTGGTGTTCCTCTGCTGACTGCCTGTCCCATGTGAGACCTGAACTAAGCAGAGCCCCTCAGAGACAAGGCTTTCCTCCCTCTTCTCCTAGCTGCCTCCTGGATGTGGCACTTGTGAAACCACTCCCCCATAGGCCTCTGACAACCACTGTTAAGGCAAACCAAAATGAACTTGGCTCCTCACAGCCATCCACTGGCCCTTGTCAAGGCACTGGTGCCCTGAGGAACCCAGTATCACCAGATGGAGCAGGAATCCCTTGCACTGCCCTCTGCATCCTGGGAGACTCAGCTTCTTGTAGGCAACAGGTGGGGATGACTTCTGGGGAGGGAGGAAAGCTATCAGAGCTTCAGAATCCATGGCATCACAACACATGTCTCACCTTCCAGGCAGCAAGGTCCCGAAAGGGTCTGGGGCTTGGAGACCACTCTCAGCAGCTGTCCATCATCATGAGGATGCTCAAAGAACTGGAACACATCTCCTATAGAGACAACAGGAAAGATGGGTTTGTTCAGCCTGGAGAAGGGGTCTCCCACTTTCTCTTCAGGGAGATCTTAGGGTCCCTTCCAAGACTTGAGAGGACTCCAAGAAAGCTGGAGAGGGACATTGGACAAGGGCCTGGTGAGACTGGACAAGGCTTCCCACTGACAGAAGATAGGGCTGGATTGAATACTGGGAAGAAATTATTCCCTGGTGAGGTCCTAGCACAGACTGCCCAGAGCAGCTGTGGTTGTGCCATCCCAGGAAGTGTTCAAGGCCAGGTTGGACAAAGCTTGGAGTTTGGACCTGGTTTAGTGGGACATGTCCCTTCTCATGGCAGGGCATGAAACAGGATGAGCTTCCAGGTCCAACTTTCTATGGTTCTGAGATTCTCTTAGTGCATCTCCCAGCGCTTCTTGAGGACATCAGAGAGTGGATGAACCAAACTGACTTTTCCTTGCAGAGCCTGTGCCAGTGCCTGGTCAGCTTTCAGTGGAGAACCATGGCCTAGCAGCAAAGGGACTATACAGGAGAACACCAGGAGCCATGTTGTGGCTGTGCTGTGTTTGCAATGGCAGGGCTTGCCATTTCTTGCTCTGTTTTTTATACTTTTTGTACTTCTGCTGTCTTTCAGCCTTGCTAGGTTAAAAGAGGAATGAATCGTCTGTCCTGCAGCAGGCAGGCAGTGCCCGTTCCTCATTAAGCCCTTCCACGTCTGGATGTGAAATGCCATGGCAGCCTGCTGGTAGCAGAACAGTGGGATTAGACCTGACAAAATTGCGGTGAGAGGCATGGAATCTTCCTGTCTCTCCAGGTGTTAGGCCCCATACTGCTTCCTTCAGTGAGAATGCCCTTCAAGGATGCAAATATGGTTTTAGCTCAAACCTGCCTACAAATGGCCACTGTTTAAGATGCCCGGGAATTGTCATTTTATACTTTTAATGAATAGGAAATGCAGACCCTTGGTTAAGCAAAAGTCTGTCTCTGTATTGTAACAGATTTTGCAGACAAGGGCAATATGCAGTCCAGCCAGGAAAGAGATGGTGGGTACACAGGAGCTGGTACAAAGAGATCAAAGTGACAGCTCCTTTGCCAGGATTCCTGCAGTGGGCCATGATGGCTATGAGCAGGAACATCTGGAAATAATGTCACAGACAGCTGGTGAAGACTTATGGCTTCTGTCTCAAGATTTCATGACCTATTTCCATTCTTAAAAGCCCCCAAAAATTCAAAATGCCCCAGGGAGAAAAAGAAAATTACTTATGTGTACATGCACTTTCTTGAAGCATCTAGGAAGCATCTTTTCACAGCAGTGTTTCCAAAGCAGTGGGGCTACTGATCATACCTGAACAGTGAACTGAGAAGCATGCTCCAGCTGCCACTCTGCTGAATGGACTTCTTTCTGCCTACAAATTTGTAGTAACTCTCACTCATTCACCCTTCAAAGGCTCTGCTGGACAAGAGGCTTTGGGTGTACCTGAAACTGGATCCCACACCCTTGCTTCAAACAGAGCAGCAGGCATTGAATATGTAGCCAAAACTGCAGAGACAATGTTTGTTACATACACATGAAAAACTGACCCACCCACAGCAAAACAGGGAGACTTTGGCAGGCTGCAGCAGCCTCCTACACAAGTAAAGGCTGGGAATTAGCACTGGGACATGTTTTGCAGAAGCATCAAAAGAACAGGAATGAATCCCACAGAGAACTTCCAAAAGGTATAAATTTATGCATCATGCTGCACAATCTCATCTGTGTGTAAAAAGACACAGCAGTGCTAAGAAGTGCAAGAGCCCTGT
The DNA here is from genome assembly GCA_013400435.1 of Pycnonotus jocosus. Classification (NCBI taxonomy): domain Eukaryota; kingdom Metazoa; phylum Chordata; class Aves; order Passeriformes; family Pycnonotidae; genus Pycnonotus; species Pycnonotus jocosus. The sequence continues at coordinate 49,857 of VWYP01023122.1, read as the reverse complement.
GGAAGGAAGGACTGGTTCCTGGCTCGCTCCCCTAACTGATATCAGTTATATGTTGGACATGACATTCTATCATGCAGAATAGCCCTTTGAGCAGTTTGGCTGCTTTCTCACCACCTCTCTGTTGGAAACGGAACAATTTGTGAACAACAGAAAAGTCCTTGATTTAACATAAGCATCATACTTAACATCAAACAAACATCCGTGTGTTATCAAACTTATTCTCATCATGAATCCAAAACACAGCACTGCCCCAGCTACTAGGAAGAAAATTATTTCAGTCAAAACCAGAACACCCCATCCCATTTAGATCAGGCTGAGAGTGATGCTCCAGTCATCCCTTCCATCCTGTGTTCCTATTAAGCCTCTGCCACCTCACAGCACCAGGAAATTCACACCTGAGAGAAGACCACTTAATTCTGACTCCTAACTCTACTAACCCCCTTGTAAACAGTGTGTTAAAACACTTTAAATTGTCCATTATGGCGGCAATGCTTAATTAAGGTGGAACTGACAAAAGGAGTCATCATGATTAATGTTATTATAATGAATACATCTGCAGTTTGGTATAATGCACAGAATGCCTAACTTCCCAGGAAATGCTCAGATAGAGAAGTTGTCTTTTATATTCATAGGGATAGAATAATTTCTCTGAAGGAATTTCTTTGCAATTTAGCATGAATTAATGTCTCCTTATCACACTGTGTTACCCAGAGCAGCAATTTATCTAAATCCTATATATGAAATGTGGACTCTTGTCTAAGAACACCCAGTAATGGAGAAATCCTTTGAAAGAGTACGTGTAGTGTAGATCATTAAGGCTCAGTCTACTAAGTGGCCTTTAAATTAAATAAAGTTAAATAAACTCTTCTTTATTATACCACTGTTAACTTTTTCATTAACAAACATATTAAGGTATTTTTCATTTATATACAGCTGATGCAAGCATATGATAACTAAAATGTTCCTTTAGCAGGGGAAAACATAATTCAGAGTGTCTATATGTTGAGAAAGGGGAGGAGCCTGGCACACCAGCCTCACATCTCTGGATGTCTGTGTGCCAGTCCTGCAGGAACTCATTGTAGATTTATCTATACAGCCTGCCTCTAGGGATAGCCAGAAGGGTTGGAGAATCACAGAAGGTCCTAGAAACATTCTTAGTTGGAAGAGACCCCAAGTTTCATCAAATCCAGCTCCTGGAAGTCCTTGCAGAACTCAAATCTCCAGACCTAGCTTGGACATTGTCTCTCCCTCACACATAATCTCTGCTGGTTGGTTTTGCTGGATTTCTTCCTCAGCACCTATTTAGTTGTGAGTAGGTGCCAATGTGGGGATGATTTCTCAATATATTTTCACCTTTTCATATAATCAAAAATTTAAATGAGAAGACCTTGGCCTCTTTAAAATCTATTATACCTAGGAACATATTCTGTAAAATTAAGCATTTTAGGACACAACCTAATAACACAGCATAATATCAAGATGCCTGCTAATTTTTTTACTTGTTGTGATTTGTGTGTTTTTAGAAATTATGACTACAGCTTTCTGTTTCATGCCATGCATTTCACGAATCACATGAATGCTGCCCCAGTTGTACTTCCCTCCTTGCTATGTAACAGACAGTTGTTCCTGATTCATATTTTCATACTCATGGCATGCCTGTGCATTCTCAGCTCTAGGTACCACCACATTCTGCCTCTCTTTTAGTCAGAATCTAAATGGAAAGCTTTTCAGCTGCTTCTCCCACAGATAACTCTGCCAGGACAACAAGCTTTTCCCCTGACATGTGGAAGCCTGTATTTGCCCCCCTTTTAGAGGTGGTGTCCTCTTTCCTTTACAACCTGCAAACTGCCATCAGCTTGTGGTGCTCTCTGCCTGTTCCTTCTAACATGGAAGGAACATTAGAGCCTTGTGAGGACCAAAGATCTGGACAGACCTCTCGCATAAACCTTATAGTCCCAGCTAACATAATGATTCTCTACTGTGTTCTTTCCTTTCACCATCATAAAAGGAAGGCTCTAAACTATCACACGCATGTTGCTTACTAATCCATAACTAATGTGACCAATATGAAAATCTGACTCTGTATATCCACATACCATCACTGAGAAAGGTGTGTGCAGCAAAAATTTTCCTACTCTATGGGGGAAAAAAATTAAAAATAACATTCAGCTCTGATGTAACTAAAAAAACTTTTAATTGTTTTCCCTTCTCTTATATTTTATGCTTGGCTGATTCTGCTTGCAGGCCCTGGAAAGGCTAGCTCATCAGTTTTTGTTGTTAATCAAGAAGAGTAAGGTATAAGTTATGAAGACATGAGATGATTCTTTGCTGAATAGGATAACAACTTTCAGAAAACACAAAGTAGATATTTTAAACTTCTTTCATCATGAAATTATAAGACAGCTATCCAAGTAAACAAGACCCCAGAATGTACTGAGAATCCAGAATGGAGGAAAGGTTTCTCCTGTGTTCCTGGTGCAGCAGTTGCTGTTTTAGAGGTAGGGCTCTCACGGGGCATTAGTGGCTTAGAGCACCATAACTACTCTGCTAAGGATCAGAAAACATTCTGCAGTTCGGGAAAATGATGGAAAAATTCTCCATATACTCTTGATCTCATGGTAAGTACTGCAGCAAGGACAGTGACAGAGGCATTGACACCTCCCGGAAGGTGCCATTGGTCCTCAGAGGTGGGGCAGGAAAAGGAAGAACATCACAAGTCCAGCTCACTTGAAACATTAATTCCTGGTTCATCCTCCAGTCTGTGGCCCATTAGATCATCCAGTCCACCTAGTGACCCTGCTTGGGCAAACTCACACACAGGGCCACCTGTGTGCTGTGTTTCACCCTCTCTGCAAGACAGAGTTTGGCTGTCAGGACTCCTACTACACTGGTGACCAACTGCTGAGTTACAGGGAAGGGACATCTTTTCAGGAATAAATGCACAGAAGTGTTAACTTCCTGTGCAAACAGGCACTGGAGCTACCTCGCAGGCCACTGGCTGCTTCCTGCAGCCTTGCAATGGCTCGTGGCTGCCCTAGCTTGGAGGGCAGGTGGGCTGCCCATGTTTAGTGGGACAAGAGGCTTATTCGGCCACTTGGCAGAATGAAAGTCAAGGATGGGAATGAATAATCCTAATCCTGGAGACACTGCACACTTTGCCTGACATCAGCCCACTCCTCCAGGGTCCATCCCTGTGGGCTGCTCACCCCCATCTTCCCATCTGGTGGAAAAGCACTGACATGAGTGCAGTTTTTTCTTGTCCAGGTGGGGCAAAGAAGGGCCCCAAAGAGAAGAAGGCTGGGAGTGGTGTGAAGCTGGGACAGAGGCTGTGATGGAGAGGAGTAAGGACCCTATTGTGGTGCCAGAAGCTGGACTGTGGGGCTGCCAAAGAGAGACGAGACCAAGGTGGGACATGAGCGAGGTCTGACTGCTGAAACAACTCCTTATAGTGCTGATTGGTCCTTAAGGCCTTCTTATCATGTGTTCAGTGTGCAACACTAATCCAGCTGTCTATTTGCAAGACACTTCATTTAGGAAAAGAAATGCAAAAATCAGTGGCTTATTGCAAGACAGCATTTGACAAGGAACAGCTAAGAGAAAACTCTGGAGGAGCTTTGGGCAGGGTAACCTCTGCTACACAGCAAAACAAAGCCATTTCTAATAAGTATTGGTGATATTCAACACAAGCCTACAAATTGTTGAAGTAAGTAGAGTGAGACAGTCTACCTCACTCTAAATATGAGGTCTGTTTTCAATTTCATTATTAGCAGTAATTTACTTCTCCAACCAGGAAACTTTGAGAGCAGCGATGGCTAAATGTTTAGAGCACAGCTAGGAAGTACCACTGTATGATGAAATCCTTCTGCTGTGCATGTACTGAGTTCTGAAGTGGATTTAAATGGATGAACTCTGGTGGAGCCTGCTCAGCAATGCATGAAGAAAAGAGTTGGAGGTGTAGAAAATGTCAAATACCTTTCTCGTATGCATTTTAGACTATTAGTAAAGATAAGATTATCTTTGTTTTCAGTTTATAATGTCTCTTTTGTAACAGTAAGAAACAGTATTGATTATGATTTGCTGTTTTCATTGCTTTGTGTGATTATTGAGAACAGATCAAGAACAGAGGTGGAGAAGAATAAGGGGCAAAAAAAACAGATAAAAGTTTCTGTTTTTTGAAGCCAGGGCATTGCTTCTCTGGGGATCTCCTCACTTTTCTGTGGGTGAACCAACATGCAGGACACAGGGGCCAGAGTGAGGAGAGGGGGATGCCTGTTGATGGGAATTCCCAGAGCCAAGGTGATATTCCCAGGGACAAGTGGTGCTCCTGGGGCTGGTTTACACCCTGATTCTGATGGTATTTGTGCACTTTGGAAACAATGTTGAACAAAATCATTAAATATGGCAGAGATTATTCAGTTTCTTCCATGCATCTCTAACTTGTAATTAAGGTATTCTGAAGTGTCAGATGAATGTGAACCAGGATGACAGATCTCCTGTCATCTGCAGGCCCCCTCTGAGAGGTCAGATTTCTGTAAATATGAGCATTTGGAATAATTCATGGAGTAAAGTTTCATTAAGGCAAACTGTAACTTCAATGACAAACCCTATGCACTCTCTGAATCCAGAACAGAAGCCCAGAATTGCGAGAATCTGAAGATGCAGCTGAGTGCATCAGACACAGACTAAACCAACCCCTGAAAAAATGTGCAAACCCTGTCATCTGGCTTTGCTCTTCACATACATGTAAGTACCAGGGGGACAGAAGGAACAGTGGGCTAGCCCATGGTGCCCACTCAAGACCCACTTCTATAAGCCCAGGGGAGCACAGGGGAAGAGAAGCAGTTGGAAACCCAAATTAGGAACTCATTGCAAGGAACACACAGGACCCTTGCAGGTTTGTTCCAGGAGAGGCTCAGGGAAACAGGGGCAACTACCAAGCAGACAAAATCTGCGCTCTGCTTCTGGTGAGATATATATTCTTGATATATATTCCCACTGATGGACTCTGTCCTACTCATCAGGAGAACTGGTGTTCTCTGTGTTCCTGTACGTGCTCCATGAGTCTGTGTTGAGCTGTGTGGCTGGCTGTATCCACATGTGTGAACATACATGTGCTTTTGCACACACCTCCTTGGAGCACATGCTCAAGCTGCTTCTGGCTGGACCTCACCTGGGCTGCTGGATCCAGCACTTCATCACCTGCCAGCTGAGAGACATATCCCATATTTCTCTGAAACAGTGCTTCATTCTCCAAATGTGTGATCCTTTCCACAGCAAAAATTGTCTCAAACCATCTGACGTACAAAATTTCCATCAACACTGTTTCTCTTGCCTGATGTAAAAGCCACATCATGGACATTTTATCTATCACTAACAGGAAATTAGACCTCATGTTCAAACATGAGCAGCCCTTTGGGAGAAAAGTAGCAGTTTTTCCTGGGGGTGTACTTCAGCCTCCACAGATCCTGTGCCCTTTCTCCAGAGCTGCTAACAGCTGAGAAACGCTTTCTAATAAGGAGGAATGAGGGTCACCTACCCAATGCAAATCCTACTGTCCTGCACCTCTGAGGAGAATGGCATGAGGTCACAGAGCATCCTCCTGCCAAGCACCTCCTGCCTGCAATGGCACAGCAATGCCTCTCTGTTCTCCCTGGATGCAGATTTAGAGCATTCAATCTTAAAATATTCAGCTGTCCCTCTATTTCTTGGATCTTGGATTTCTGTGTCTCACACAGTGATTTTCAGAATTTTGTTAGAAAGGGAGTCCTCAGAAATCCCAGACTGATGTCTGTATTAGACGTATTAAATACACTTAGGTGCATGTATAGAACTGCATCACTACTGTGAGGCAAGAAGGGGAAGATCCTAGGATTTGACCAAGTCCATAAGGAACACCCTCTATAGAGTGAAGACTTCAGATCACGCTTTCCAGGTCCTGTCTTAGCATTAACTAATACACCCTCTTGTGCCACATGGTGCTGGCAGCTCTCTGTCTGTTGTACAGAAATGTAAACAATTATGACATTAAACTTATTCACTTGCTTGGACTTTAACTCACTAAGTAAGCTAAATTTATTGTCAGGTTAAAACAACAAATGCTATGGATGACTGTAGCTATGTAAAGATAGCACTGCCCAAGCCAATTCTTTAACTTGTTTAGTCTGTGCAAGAAAGTGGGAGTAAATAAGTATTTCTGAAAAACTTGCATTGTTCCAATTAATTTTGCTCTTTTGGACATGCATGTTTTGCAAAAGAAGGGAGGCTGGGGCAGAAAAAGCATTTGACACATTCAAATTCACGCTCCTCAAAGGACTGATAAAAAGGGTCATCAATTCACCCAGTTAATCTTTGGTCTAATCAGAGAAACCTAACATTCCACTGGACAGCCAGCAGTTGCTGCTCATGGAAACCTCCCCCACTGCATAAAATGAATGGCTTATTTTCAGACCATCAAATCCATTTAACAGGGAGGTGAAATATGCAATTAGTATCGTAGAAATGAGTTTCAGTTCATGATACATCTTAATTAGCTATGTAATTTTATTTATGTTCCATTTGTAAAATACAATCTTGTAATTACTGCCTGAATGTTGAGTGAAGTTGGTTTTGGGGTTTTTTTTAGCCTTGAGTCATAGGAAAGAGAAATGTTTGGCAGATGGGGAGGGAAGTTTCCTGAGGTTAAATGAGGTTTCAGCACACACATGCTTCACACTACTTGAAGGGCTGTGGATTATGTGTTAGCTTTTGGGTCTCAAGTCTGATAAACAAATAGCAAATCACAAGTTGTCCAAATAGCTGTTCTGGTAGGATCTCTTCACATGGTATAATTTCTGCCAGGAGCTATTTGCTTTTCATCTCAGGTAAAAGGGAACAACAGACACCAGATTTTATTTGTTCTGCACTAATCCTGCTTACTTAGGGTCAGGATTATTGTTTGATGGAACTCTGCTTCCTGAGATGGGAAATCACTCTTATTTGTCCACAATTTTTTGCTAACAAGAATGCTTGAAAGACTGCTGTTTGGTGAGGAAAATCTCCTTTTCAGATGCATCTATAACTCTAACATTTTTCTACTTATTCAGAATGATTATTCATTGTTAAACACCTTGTAAATGAAGCAGTCATATTGGTGTGCCCCCCAGAGTGATCATGGCTTTTCTGCATTGAATTTGACAGCATCAACATTTTAGCCAGAGCAGACCTTGGACAGCCTTAAAATAGAAGTCTCAAATTTTCCCAGTGTGACATATGTGACCATGCAGGATGCTGTAGAGTGTTTTGCAAAGGGTGAGCAAAGGCAAATCCTGTGGGGAAAAAAAAAACCTGGGGGAAAACCCCATATTTCACAGTAGAGGAGGAAGGGTCATATCTCCAGGGTAGCTGGGTGTCAGTACCACAGCAGATGATGCAAAACCACTCTTGCATAAGTACCCAAGAGTACTGCTCAGCTCATTCCTCACAATCCTGCTACATGCTAGCTTGGAAAGAAGTGAATAATCATGGAATTATAAAATCATTTCTGCTGGAAAAGCTCCTCAAGATCAAGTCCAGCTGTTAAGTCAGCATTGCCAAGGCCACCACTAAACCATGTCTGAAAGGGCCACATCTATGTATCTTTTAAATCCTTCCAGGGATGGTGACTCTACCACTGCCCTGTGAAGCCTCTGCCAGGGCTGCACAACCCTTTCAATGAATAATTTTTTCCTAACATCCAAACTAAACCTCCCTTGGCACAATTTAAGGCCATTTCCTTTGACCTGTCACTTGGTATTTGGGAGCAAAGTTTCAACCTGTACCTCCCTACAACTACTTTCATCTAGTAGTAGAAGCTGCAGAGGATCAAGGGGATGCAAGTTTGAGGAAGCATTGGTATTTGACAGGCTAAAAAACTTCCCCAGAGTCATTCACAGTTCATAGAGAATTGATGCATTGTAATTCAGAAAAAAGAAGTCATCCAAAGAAGTCAACATGTTATCTTGGGGCTTACTCCCTGGCTTTGCAAGGTACATGTCATGTTCCTGCTTTTACTCAAAGAGGCATTTCATTAGGGTGAAGGAAATATTTTCATTTAGAAAAGCTGTCTTGCAAAATTAGTGAGCATGTAAAGCCTTCTAAAACTACTCATGGTTACTTAATAGCTGATTAATAATTAAATGATAGCTTGTAATTAATTAGAATACAGACAACAATTCTTAGTTCTTCTGTAAAGCAGAAGAGCCAGAATAGGCAAGGGAAGAGCCTGCAAAACCAGCAACAAATAATGATGCTGCTGATCAGTGTCATCTGTTCTCCACCTAGTCTGTGATTGCCCCTCTCCTGAAGAGCCAACGCCTCCTGGATATGGAGCAGAAAAATGGTAGAGATAGAAGCTTTGAGAGCTTCAGCTTTGAGAGGTGGATGGTGGGGAAATAACTCCCATCCTGAGGTATCCCCTGGATACACATGTGCGAAGCTGACATTTCATAAGGATGCATTTGCTGTCAGAAGGCATGCCTAGGTTCATCAGAGCCCAGGAACTTGGTGATTCCTAATAGATCGTAGAACAATCCTCTGTTGAACCTTCTGCAGAAGAAGAGACTACCACGTGAACAGTGGCACTGGCATCCCAGAAGGCCCAATTCACCTCATTACAAAGTCACAGGCGAATTCCAGTGGAGGACGTGTCCAAAAAAATCTGCCTACTGAACCACTTTGTCAAGTCTGTATTGTGATTGAAATGGTGCTGCAGGAAATTGGAGATTGGTGAGTCCTATCTCCTCACCAGGGCTTTTTCAGCACAGCCAGGGAGGATGGTTTTCTAGTGGTGACATAGGTCAGAAACCACATGGCCTTAGACATCTTTACTTATAGCTTCAGCATTCCTGCATTGGGTGATGTGGTTTCAGAGAAGTTATTCTTTTTGATGCATTCAGTAACAAACGGATGAAGGTGCTCAGGGTAGCCTGGGAGCTATCCAGGGAGCAGAGAAACACTAGCTGCACTGCTGGGGAAGGAGTTCTCTAGATGGAGGGACAGGCAAGCTGGAAAATCTTAAACCAACATATTTTCTTCTTTTCTCTGAAGGCCAGAGTCCTGAGGGCAGTCTAAGGCTGATTCATCCCAACAGGGCAGAAGCCTACAGGTGGCTGAGGACTCTGAGCTCCAGCTCAGCCAGGAAGATCAGGAATGACATGTCTTTTGCAGAATTCTGAATTTACAAGCTCAGATAGAGAGAGAAGCACCCATCTATCACTCCAACTGCCTGGTCTCCCCCCCTTCCTCTCAATTTCTCTCTTTCTAGCTTTTCTCCCTGGAATAGTTTCCCCTCCCACTGACCCTTGCAGTATGCCCTGCATTACAGGAAGATGTGGTCTCCTGCTGCATTCCCAAAGATCTACAGGGGTGGAACAGGACAGAGAAAAGGAGAAGTCCTGAAGGGGCTTTACAAAGCAAATCCAGGGGTGAAAGACTGAGATCTGTCCCAGGGTGAAGCCAGGACCTTCCTCTTTGTCCCAGACATACAGTGGAGGAACAGGACAGTGGCTGGTTGGCTAGTTGCTACACTCCAGCTTGTTGATGACGAAAGAAAATCAGCTGCCTCTGGGCTTGACACGGACCTGTGAGCTCTTTTCATTAAGGGAAGACACCAGCTGCTGAGGCCCCCAGGAGAGTCTCAGGGTTGCAGAGGAGAGAGGGATAAATGAATTGTGTCACTTTGCAGTGACTTGGAAAGGGATAACAACATATCATAAGCAGCACCTTGGAGATCTTACTGTGCAAATAAGGAAAGAGTGGAAGACGAGCAAACCATGGTGATGCCAGTGATCACATCCAAAACCAGAGCTGCCAGCATGTTCCCTGTAAGAAGTTCACAACCATAACTGCAAGTCAGAAACAAACAGCACATCCACCTCTAATTCCAGAGAATTTAGGCAACTTCCATTTAGGAAGGTTTGACTATTTTCTTATTGTATTTGTCACTGTCTTCAAACAAATTCAAATATAGAAAATTATCTAAAGAACTTCCTGGTTTTTAATGATTTATTGTGCTCCAGTGCAGACTGGAATGGTGAACAACCAGAATTCCCCCAGAGCAGAGTTTGTGAATCCCACTTAGCTCTACCAAGGAACAGGAAGAAATTCCCAATACCATAGTGCTAATGTCTGCAGATGCCACAGGTTAGTGGAGTGGCTGATTTGGTAAATCACTCAAATCTGCAGAGTATGCTGGTTTTACTTGACAAACACATCTTTCACATGATGATATGCAAGGTCAGGCAGGTAAGTGCATGAAAGGTTCTCAGACTTGTACAAAGGAGGGAAGTTGTTGAGTTGCCATCCCTGGAGGCATTTAAAAGCCGTGTAGATTTGATGCTTGGAGACATGGGTTAGGGGTAGCCTTGGCAGTGCTTGGGAAACTCTGTTCTGAGCACCATAGCAAAGTAAAGTGTTTCAGAGTCAGGAGATATGTAGGCAAAGTGGACATGGCTTTTTGTAAGTCTCCTAGAATAACTCACAGCCTGGAAACCATAACAGATTTGAGAAACTGGAGGAAAAGCATCCCCTTTGGTTGTCCTGAGGATCACTTTGAAAATAACTTGACCTATCTGCTCTGAAAAGCTTGGGCTTTGAGCATGAGGATGAAATCCGGCAGAGAATTGCTCCTGCACTGAGCAGAGACACAACGAGAATCAAGAATTGTGCTGGGCAAACACAGGGTATCTTGGACAAATTTAAATTGGGGAGATAACTGGATCCTTTGCAATAAAATTAGTTTATCACTGTTGACTCCTCTATGTGTAGTTCAAAAGATAAATTTGGTGCTGGCCTTGGACTTGCTGAGAAAGGCTGATGGTATAAAGCTCTCTCATTCTGGGAGACAGGGCAGGTGATGTGTCTTTTTCTGGCCTTGCCACATCAGGTACTATGCATTGAACTTCAACAAGAGTGTAATAAGACCTGTGAAGGTTTGGGGGTGGAGGTCCTGCAGCATCACCTTTATATCTGGGTTAGAAGTGGCAAAACACCCTTTTCTCTAAACATTGGAGACAGTCGTTCTATTTTGACTCCTACAGTGCAAAACCAATGTGGTAGTCAGAAGCCTTGGAAACAGAAGCTGGAAGGCTGAATAAATGTGCCATGTTGCTCTGCTGCAACACCTTAGACGAATTCCACCATGTGGAACAGACCTGTCCTGGGAAGGTTAAGGTTTGGAGTCCATAGGTCTATCTGGCTGGCAGAGACTGACCTCCGGCAGCTCCTACAGAGGAGGTTGTGTGTGCACAGACCTTGGCCCCTGGACACCTGTATAATTGCTTTAAACCTCTTCTTTGGGTCAATAAATTCCTACCAACTATTTTCTAAAAAGGGGAGTACACAGGTGACAAACTGCTTACAGTAGAAATAATGTGAATATTAAGTTAATCAAAGCATTCACATTGGAAGGGATTAAAAGAGGGAAGGGGGAAAAAAAGCCAGCTCGTAACAAGCAATCCATGTCACTTTTTTTCCCTCCTGTGTACTCTTGCTCTGTCCCATTTGTCTAGCAGTAATCTACATTTCAAATTATTACATGGGAAGCTGAAGTGGTAGTGACAGGGATAAACGAAGCTTGTTAAACTAATAGCTGCACTAATGCCCAAATATGTGAACTTCCAGAGTCAGGCAGCATCCAAGGCTGCCGGAGCTGTCAGCCCCGCTCCCCCTGGGCTCGTCCGCCAGCCGCTGCCACATGATGAATGGCCCTGTCGAGTAAATTCATCCGGGGCCCAATTAAATAGGCAGAAATGAACTAGAGCCGTCAACCAGGGAGAGAGAAAAGGAGAGGGAGGGAGGGAGGAAGAAAGAGAGAAGATTTAAAAAAAAAAAAAATGGAGTGGGAGGAGGGGAGAAATATTCCTCACAAAGTCAAGGAAGCTCTGGCGCAGTGAAGTCATTCTGTCAGAAAATGGCCATTTAATGCTTTGCCGAGCCCACGACAGATAAGTCATCTGAGGAAGCTTTAGTGGAGTCCCAGGGCATTTCATTTATTAATTATCAGCTTCGAGTGGGGATTGCAGCCGCCTCTGTCTCTTCCCCATCCCTTTTCTCCACTGAATGCTGTCAGACCCATGCCTCCTTCCTGTCAGGTGGGAGGCGGCTGAGCAGCCACGGGCCACTTGGGCACATAGAGGTGGGGACAGAGGAGAGAAGGCACTGTGAGCTCTTCATGTATCCTTCTACTTCATCTTTGTCAAAAAATCCAGCCGTGGCACTTCACCCCGGCTCCTGCCCTCTCCTTTCCTTCTTGGTCCCAAAAACCCCCAGCACCACAAGGGATGCTCAAACCTCACAAAACGGCTCTACCTACTCCACCGTGTCCCTTCCTGTCCCTCATCCTCTCTCCTTGAGGCAAGCCAAGTCCTGAGGAGATGTCTCCTCTGCTGCATGTGGGCAGGGGCTGGGCCCATGGATAAAGCAGCGCTTGGTGGCCATGTTTTCCCTCAGGCAACCAGAGATGTGCTCAGTGGCTTTGGATAAACATTTCACCTGCTGCACGCAGGACCTCTTGTCCCACGTGTCCTTGCTTTATCCCACCAGCCCTGTGCCCACCCATATTTGCCAGCTCAGTGCTGACCCCTGCCTGATGTGGTGCCTGCCCATCACCAGCAGAAGCAGGCTGTGATGGGGTGGGTGAAGGCAGGCCAGGCAGAGCTGCTGATCTGGGTGAGTCCTCAACCAATTTTCCCTGGTAGACTCCAGCACAGTGGATAACAGCCAGTGAACGTTTCTGACAATTTTCCCAAAGCCTTCTCTAAAGCCACAGTTTTTCTCCTGCTCTGCATACAGACATGGCCAGCCATGGAAAACTCGGAACTGCTTTTGGTAAAGTAGCCCATTCCTCCGGCCTCAGTCTCTAAGTCCTTGCTAAGACACCAGGCTGGTGAAAGCCAAAGGCTGTCATTCAGTATTGCTGCTTCACATCACAAAGGACTTGCCCCATGTCTCTTTCTGGCCACACACTTAGCATAATTTCTAAAAATAACAGATTAGTTCTTTTTATTGGCAGGATGCATGACTTGGTGTTTGGAAAAAGCACTAAAATTAATGCAGGAGCACTCTCACAACCCAGGAAAGTGATGTTGACCTAGTGAGAAGCTGGGAAAAAGTTGCTATAGTTCACAATGAGCTACATGAAGGATATACAGCCTGGCAAGGTGAAAAGCAGTGGGTAGCGCAGTTGGCCTGTTCTCTAATCCATACTAACTCCTGGTCCTGATTCTTGATCCATCAAGGGTGTAGGGGTTGTGGCAGGGACAAGGTAATTATTCAGCTGTGCAGAGATTAACATCTTGGTAAACCTGGTAAACTCTGCTTCCTTTGATGGTTCCCCATCTGGAGACAATCTCCATAGCACTGAGGCTTTTGTCTCTGCCAGTTCTCCCTAGCCCTGCAGATGCAAGTCTGGGGCATCACCTAGCCATAGATCCATGGAATCATAGAATGGCCTGGGTTGGAATGGACCCTAAAGATCATCTCATTCCAACCCTTGTCTAACCTCATCTGGAACTTTTCTGGGGATGTGACATCAACAATATCTCTGTACCTCACCACCACTATGGTCAAGAACTTTTCCTAATACCTAATCTAAACCTATTCTCTATCCATTTGGCCCTCTCCTCCCTTCCCCTCCACTCCCCAAGGGCCCAGAACTGGGCACAGCACTCAAGGTGAGGCCTTAGTAGTGCCCAGAGCAGAGGGACAGTGACTGCCCTGGGCCTGCTGCCCACAATATTCCTTTTACAGACCAGGTGCCATTTGCCTTCTTGGCCACCTGAGCACACCTGGGCTGTCAGCCAGCACCCCCAAGTCCTTTTCCAGCTTTCCAGACACTCTTGCTCAGCCTGAAGCTGCCTGAGGTTCTTGTGAACCAAGGGAAGGACCCAGCACTTCTTGCTGAACCTCATACTGCTGACGTCAGCCCATTGAACCAGCCTGTCCAGATCCCTCTGCAGAGCCTCCGTGTCTTTATGCTTGCCACACCCAAAGCTTTCTCTGCAATAGCTGCCCCAGTGTGTACCTTCCAGTATTGCACCCAATTAGGGGTCTCATCCACTTTGTTCTGGACCCATGATGCAGCACCCTGCACTACAAGCAGCTGTGAAACAGCACTGGCACAGCTTCACTGCCATGTGGTCCACCAGAAATGCTGATCTGCCATCCACACAGGAACCCAGCCTCTGCCTCACCTCTGTGTATGGCAGAAGACATATCCCATGGCAATTATATGTAAGTGACAGTGTAAAGCTTTGGTATAATGTCAGCATTTGCTTCCAGAACATTGGACTCTCTGCTGGAGCACAACAGAATCACTCACTGTGGCACCCAATGCCTGGAGGATAGCTAAAGGAATAATTAAAGAGAAGTTCTGTTTGCACTAAAAATGTCAGGTTATTTGGTTCTCTTTTTTTCACAGGGCAAAGATTTTTCTTATCAGAAATCTATTCACTAAAATGCTAATGATAGTCAGTGATTAGAAACTGCTGCTCAAGTTTTGAAAGTTCCCAGTGGGTTTCATAGACACGGCATGTAGCTTGTCAGTTTAGGAAATGCTTTCAACAAATCAAACTTCAGGGTATGATTTTTTTAAAAAAATATTTCATTTCCTTAATGCTTCACTGTGCTAAAGCCAATAGGGACTTCTGAGTTAAGTGACGAAGACCACATTATTAGTTGCAAAGTCAGTTCTGGTAGAAGTCTCTCATGGCAAAGTGTACTGAGATAGGCATAGAGGAACCGATAGCAAATGTATGTGACACTTATCTTAATTAAAAAGAATAATTGTTTTATTAAAGTGAATTATGAACTTCTTATTTATTAGCATAGGAGAAGTTGTCTGCCAAGAAGGACAGACTTTCAAGAAACAGAGGGCTCAGCTTCCTCCAACTTCCTGGAAACAAATTTGGTTGCAGGTAATACCATAACCAAATGGTGCACCATATGCCAGCACCTGACATTCAGGATAGACACATTCAGGACTGTTTGTGGAGCCTTTGTAGGCTTCCAAGGCATCAGTGCTAACGCTGCTGTACAGTTAGAGGAGAATGTATGATGTAGTCATTAAGTTTTCCGTTCAGATCCTGGATCCCAGCACACACTTGGGTGGTGCCCTGTTACCCCAAGACCAGCATTTCCTACAGCCTAACACAGGTGCTATTTTAGTTTACAGTCCCTCTTCTGCTAAAACCCCCAGTTTAAACTTTTACCCAAAGTTTCATGGGAAAATTGCATTTGTGTGAGATTGTTCCTTGTGTATCTGGGACTTTGGAGCCATGACTTACTACTTGCCAGTGAAAAACACAACTCAACAGCTTCTGTCAAGGAAGCCATGTGCAAAGTGAGTGAACATCTTTGTGTTTTATATCAAGACCCCTTACTAACCAATTGAATAAAGTTGGTTGAGCAATGTCAACTTATGAACTGAAGAAGCTATGTGTATGCACATTTGCTCTTCAGAGTGGTTGTTCCATGGCACAGAGCTCTGCCAAGGGCTGCTCTCCAGGCTAGCCACTCCATCTTTATAAATCCAGCCTCCATGAGAAAATAAGTATGACTGAGATGGTCCCCTTCATTTCTTGCCAAGAAACACAGGAAGCATCATGCATAAACTTATATCTGATTAGAGAACAGGAGTGCATAGATGAAGGAACTGCTGTGGGAGATGAGTGGTGCTCATTGATGAAGAGCGGGAGGAAATCTCCTGGGCACACCCATGAGTGCTCCTTTCTGCAGAGGCCTTGAAGATTAGGAGATCTAAACACAGCTCTAAGTGTGGAAAATAAATAATTGAACTATTTGGATGTCTTTCAAGTTTCTCAAGTCTGCTCTAGCTACTTCACTGCATGAAGCAAGAGGGAGAGTTTAAAATCACAGAGGAAAAACCAGCAACTGATTAACTCTGCTGATTAAGGGGAAACAAACCCACCATATTTTGTAAGAAATGAGTTATAGATACATTGCTTCATTGCACTTCAACAGGATGGTTGATGTCCTTAAAGAAAAGTAAAATAAATAAAGCAATAGATAAAAAAACCCCTTCCCTGCAATTCTTACCATATAAGGGTCCTTATGAGGTAAGATGCCCTCTGATACTCATAATCCTCAAGATCAAAGGAAATTTAGAAATCCCAGGGAAGGACCGGTGTGTGACTACAGGTAGAGTTGAAGGGGAGCTTTTGCCTCATTTGCATTCCTGCAGAGCTGGGTCACAGTTTATATCTGTCCTCACCACTCCGCAGCAGTACCCTCCTACCTCTGACACCACTCCTGGAGAAAAGAGGAAAAAAATAGGGGATGGCAATGTGTTGGAGGTTAGAATTTCTTTTTTCTTCTTCTTCTTTATCTCGGGGAATTTTCTACCATTTGTTACTTAAGACATGAAAATGATGAAACTTAAGAGAGATAAAAGATGTAGCCAAGGAGGAGGTGGAGGGGTGCGGCAGTCTGCACTCTTTTAGCTGAGGGGCCTTCTCTTGGGAAGTGCAGGGATACTGCAAGATTTTGGCTGGGGGTGGGGATTGGGGGGTGAGTGGCTGGGCCACAGGGGAACAGTTGAGTTGCTGGTACAGCATGGAAAATTCACTGCCACCATGGAGTCCAGCCCTTTACTGCTTCTCCTACTTTGCTTGTAAGAGTGGTTGGTGAAATGGGGCCTTTTTTCAACACCCAATCTCACTGGAAAGAACCCTCACTTGAAGATACCATCCAAGGGAGCTCCTCCTGGCTGTTTGTGAGAGCCTGGCTGGCACTGCCCAGCCCTGCTGCTTTTCTGCCATTGCTTCGGGTTTTTCACTACAATTTAACCCAACAGCCCGAGCCCACCAGGACACCCCATGGCTCCTGCTATGGCTGCAGAGTTTCTGCCACATTTTGTTTGCTGCCCTGGGGTCTGCTTCCTCTGCCATCCCAGCTTGCTGCTCCAAGTTCCTGCTACAGTCCATTTCACCACCCAGACGGGCCCTGAGACTAGCTGGCCTCTGAGGTTTTAAAGGAAGCCGCTTTTCTCTCTCTGCCGCCGCCCGCCCGCCATTGCCGTGGGAGGGAGACGGGGCTGAGCTGGCGCCACAGCGCCCCCTGCAGGCGCGGGGGAATCCCGGCAGGGCCGTGCCCGGGCGGGAGCCAGCAGCGCCCCTGCTGGCCGTGCCCGGAACTGCCCCGCAGGGGAAGGTGCCGCAGCCCAGCGAGGCTGTGCCTGGGTTTGTGCTCTGCTCCTCGGGGCTGCCGCTGCTCTGTTTGTTTGCATTGTTTTATATATATATATTTATTTATTATTATTTATATTCTACTAATGAAGTATTATTCCTTTTCCCATACCTTTGCCTGACAGCCACACAATTTCAAAGTTACAATAATTTGTAGGAAAGAGCATCATAGTTTCCATTCCAATGGAAGTTCCCACCTTCCTTGGCAGACACCTGTCCTTTAAACCAGGACACAATGCTTGAAACAAAATCAAAGGATAACAAGAAGGACAGATTTGTTACAGACGGTAATGGTCAGCAAAGGGATTTTCCAACATTGGAACATATTTTCTGGGTTAGTCAAAAACCATAGCTCCGAAATTGACTGGCTTTATCCCAAACAAATTAAAGTTCTACCATGAAGGATCAAGTAAAAGATAATAATGATGATCTTTTAAGAAAATTGAAATGTTAATGACAAAAATTTTTTTGTTTTTGCAGGAAGAACTGTATAATCCTTTTTCAGTTAGGCTCAGAATAATTTATCTGTCACTTTGAAGTAATACTCTTTTTCATTATTTGATATAAACCCAATAAAATTTCTCCAAAATTTTTAAACCAAAACCAACCAGAAAGGCTAAAAACAGACAGAATTTCTTTCTCTGTGCTTAGAGTTTCACAGAGGGAGGACTGCCTTTGCAGACCATCCTTCAGCCTCTGGACAATCCAGTTTAAAATAAAGCTGAAATTTGACATTTCATAAGGATTTGGGAGATTTCATGCTTTACTGGGGATGACAACCCATAAGGAAGGTTATGTAATGCTGGAACAGGGAAGGAAACGGCTTTGTGTGCATCAAACTTGGGTTGAATTTGAACATCACTTACTCTGCTTTCACTTTTCAGCAAAAGGCTTACAGAGGCCACCCAAACCAACATGAAAGCAAGAAAGCATTCATGCAGCCAGAAACACCAGAGCATCCTCCCTGATCAGAAAAGGATGGTGAAAATTTCGTTCAACAGATAGAATGGCGTCTTGTCTGAGGAGACAGATGACATGTTTTGGAGGCATCGCATTGGTCTCACTGCAGATTTGCTGACAAGAAGGGACTTGGAAGACCTCAGATATCCTGAGCTCAAGACATCTTACAAGGTGACTACTCCTTCCCATGCATATGACCTAAATGATGGACAGAGATTTCACTCCTGGCCAGGAGGCACCCAAGACCAGCTGAGCTGAGCCCCGCCAGTGCAGGGAGAGGATTGGTCAATGCCTGTCATTTCAGCAGTTGCCAGCCCACTGCTGTGTACATACCCTGAACTATATTTTCTCTTGCAAGCTTCTCAGCACAGATCTGTCTCCTGTGCTATTGAAACTGGCAAATTTAAGCAAATGCCAATAATTCCATTTCACCCCTATTTCTTTTGTCATCATCATTGAACTTGGCTTACTAATGATTTCTTAGAGTTTCAGGTTGAATGGGCATCCATAGATTTTCCTTCTTTTTGGGTTAAACATGGAGGTATCATCAGCTGTGCTTCTGTCAGCTCTTAACTGTTCATTTCACTTGCCCATGGCCAAGACACTACATAAACCTGAGGATGCAGAAAGGATGCCGTGGTGAAGGAAAAAGGCTTTATACCAAGACCACATTGTTGCATGCATTATGTTGTGACACTACAGCACTTCATCAGACTCTAATTACACCTGGTTGACAAATACCTAGCCCCTTCAACTGGAGATAGAGTGTCTTTGACTGACTCCATTTGGGCTCATGATTTTTGACAGTTGACTTTGCCAGTTGTCTGCTTATACTGATTTTTTTTCCCCTGCTAAAACCAACTTTTATATAACAGCAAGTCTGGGTTCATTTGCTTTAAGTACAGATCCCATAAGAGCTAGGGGAGTGAATTATATTCTCCCTCTTGGTCTCATGCAGTTACTAAATTACATTTTTAGCACCTGAAATTAACAGCTAACTGGAGGCAAGCTAAGGAGAGAGTAAAGTTAATGATTTGACTGAATATGATAGCAGAGAATAGCAAAGAGCCATATTTCTTCTACCTGTTTTTCCAAATTTTACTGAAGCAAGAAACTAGCAACTGCTTGTCAGTCCCAAGGTATCCATGAACTAACTAAGCCAAACTGCCTGTCATGGATGTCACCACTTCCCTCACCAGGCAGGTGGGAAGCACTAAGTCTGTCATTGGCCAGCCTTGGTGCTAGTGATGGGGGGAATGGGAAGTTGTTTCTCTTCACAGCGGAGCTGTGCAGCCAGATAGCAGGTGGACTTCCAGACCAACAGCAGTTTTCTCATCCCTATGCCTTCCCCATCACTGGGGAAGGACAGCAGGAGCCAGGAAGCAGGACAGCAGTGCTAACCTGGGGAGAAAAAGGGTCACACAGAGTAAGTACAAGTCTGCAGGTCAAGCTCAGGCTGATTTTGCTTTTCCACTCGATGTGTTTCCCAGCAGATCAGAGCTACTGGAGACACTCTCTTGAGCCTCCTAGAGTGATGCATAGCAGTGAGTTCAGCTCATTGAAAGCCACCTTTTTCAAACTTCTCCTCTCTTTCTGTTTTTTTTCTCAGTTGTGCACAAGCTTCTGCCCCACTCAGCCCCATGAAGCTGTCAGGCCTGTGTCCTGCTGAGGCTTGGCTCTCCCCATGCCAATGCATCAGGGCAGGTCCTGATTGGGACAGCGGGTGTTGCAAACACAGGTACTGGCTGCAGGTGGAAAATGCCCCCCAGAGAGGAGGGCTCTCTTCAGGGGCTGCAAGAATGACTGCCTGCTGCCCTTGGTCACTGTGAGAGCCATATTTGCTGGTTCCTTCTTGCAGCCATTATAAGCAACACTGAGTTAAGCTTTGCCTGTCAGCATCACCACCTTGGTGCATCCCACAGCCATTAAACTGGCTGGATGCACAACACAATGCAGTCAGACTGTAAGCTACTGGGTTTGTACCTTGATTTGGTCAAATTATTTTCCTTTTTTCCTCATCATTGGTGTTCCCATGCCTCAGGTTCTCTTACTTTGGGGACAGAGTCGCAGCAAGGACTGGGAATCAGCTTGGTATCTTGTATTGGGGTCACAGCAGCAGCAAAATGCTGCAGGAAAACAGCTCTTTAGAGAGGAAATCTTGAGACAACATAAGAAAACATGGAAACTTACATAGCAGAGTAACAGTTTGCTTTGAAATGGAAGAAATATTTGCTCAAGCAGCCCCTTACCAGCTCCCCTCTGGCCTGATCAGCATTATTGGTGTGGAAAAGGTCCCCAGCAGGTGGAAAGTGTGGAAAGCTGCTAGACAGACAAAATCTACAATTTCTAGCTTAAGAGAAACCCCAGGGTTTCAAAATTTGTCATTCTGATTCAGAGTGAAATAAGTATTTCTAGAGTTACTATTCAGAATTATTTGATCCAGAAAGATGGCATTCCATAACCCTGGCATTTCATGAAGGAACTGAGACCCTTTCAAATATGTTTATTTTGCATTTCTTTCTATCACTGCAAAATATGGCAAGCACGGAAATGGATCTAAGGGGACCCCTCCTCCCCCACCAAATCCCGGACTCCCCTTTTCCCTAAAAAACCTAAAACTGCTGCTCTGGGTTGTTTTAAAATAAAGATTCCAAAATTAAAAATATCTTTTGGAAGTTTCTCTAGCAGAAATTTCTGATTTTCTTAAAATGAATACATATGCTAAAACCTCCCTCTTTGGGTGAAACTGATGTTTTAAAACACAGCATGCTGAAAAGTTCATGACCCACTTCATCTGGCTAATAGCTAGAGCAAGCAAACAAAATTATGGCACAATGACAAGTTCTCATTAAAGATACCAGTTAATCTAAGTCTGTGCTCCTGGATGAAAAGCCATCACTAGGTAGCACTGAGAAACAGAATCACATAATAGAATCATTTTGGTAGGAAAAGGCCTCTGAGTTCAACTGTTACCCCAGCACTGCCAAGGTCACCTCTAACCCATGTTCCTAAGTGCCACTAGGGATTATGAATAATAAAGGGGCACTAGAAATAAATGAATAAAATAATCCTAAAGCATGTGTGTGTAGAATCTTTGACCACTCACACCCACAAGAATGGTACAGACAACAGATTTTGTTACAAATTGTACTTGGGCCAAACTGGGAAACTTCTCTTTTGGGAGACTTCACATGTCTTGAGAGCCATGCAGAGCCTCAGGCACTGTCTTCCCACCCTGGATAGGCTCTTCCAAAAGAGAGGCCTGAAGAAGCAAAACATTGTCCCTATGTTTCCCATATTTCTGGTTGGAAACATACTCACCACCTGTCTTTGGAGTTTTGCTGAGGTTTGTGTGTGTTTTTTCCTCTGCAGGAATAGCAGCACTGCTGTGTGTATTGAATCTGGCTGAGGCATAGCCCAGCCCCACATCAAGCTGCATGATGCTGACCACAGAGGGCTGTGCCAGTGCTGCCAGAGCAGTCAGCTTCCCTCTGCAGAACTCATGCCTATATTGGAAGGAGCTGTGGCTCCATCACATGGGATGGATCCTGCCACCCCTGCAGGACCACCCAGGGCTGCCCTGATCATGCGAGTCCACCCTGGCCCTTCACGAGGCATTAGCTTGACTGAGGTGCACCTTGGAACCTGCATTTCCATCCATCCATCCATCCATCCATCCACTCCATTTTGTTTAAAAAAAAAAAATCCCTGAGAACATACTTGTTCCAATCTTCAAAACAGCTTTTGCCAAGCACCTCCTCCCCGTGTGTGGTGGGCACCTTTGACACACGTGTCTGAACAAAATGGAAACTGACAGTGTTGAGGCACTGAAAGTGCTCAGCAACAAAGGACTCAGGCAATTATCTTTTGTTGGAATTCATCTTGTCAGCCTTTCATGGTGCTAATATCTTTAGGAACTCTGAAGATAAAAAACTGAGTGAAAAAATACCGTGCAACTTAGAGCAGACTGGACACAGTAGCATTTTTGGAGTTAGGAGAAATGACAGCCAGGATTTCCAGTGATACCAAGAAAAAGCAACAAGCTAGAACATAATTTAGTACTAATATGGTGGTGCTGGTTTTATGGTTGGGCTTGAAGACCCCAGAACTCTTGTCAAACCTTAACAATTCCATGATTGTATGAACCTGACTACTTGAGCCATGGGGTGCGGTGCAACTGTGCTTCTATAGGAAGATTGTTTGTCATCTGTCTTCTACAGATATCAAGATATGTCAGTGAGTGAAACTGCTCCTGGCTCAGGGAAGATGTTACCTTAAATGGTTCAGCCATCATTAGTTACAAGGCAGGAAAAGTGAAATCTAAAAAACTACAGATAAAAGGTGCAGAGATATTATCAGAGAGGTGTCCCATAATTCTGGAGAAGAAGGAGTCAACACCTTTGCTAGATTAAATTTTCACAGGCAGTTTTATTTGGTATTTCTTCCAAGCAAGGCTTTTGTAAAAAAAAAATTAAAAAAAAATAATCCTGTCCATCTATTTTTAGTAAATTAATTCCTTGTTTCATGCACTTCTTCTTTCCAGATTTCAAAATTATTTATTTCAGCAGGGAGGAAAAAGTTGTTTCCCATTACAGCTCTGGAAATGTTAGTAAGCTGATACAACCAAAGGAAAAAGTATTATTTTTCACTTCGGTAATAAAATCGTTTATCTTTCAAGAAGCACCATTCCCTATTTAACATTCCTTTGTTACTTCTGTCCCAAGAATATCTTGCTGTGGCTCAGGAGAAGGCAGATGTGGTGTCACATCAAGAGCGAGCACCATCAATCGATCAATCCCTGCTTCTGGATGTTAATGGACAACCTAAGCTTTGCCCTTGAACATGGTGGTGGGGAAGTCTCAGGACTGGGGTGGTCAGTCTGGTCCCTGGTGGTCAGCCAGACTTGGCTGCAGCATGGGCTCTATAAGAAGGGACATGTTTGACACATTTTTGACTGGACACAGTCTTTCCAGCCCACTAATGGAGCTGAAGCAATTAGAGAGCGGGACAAATGATCACTGCACTTGTTTGTCACCAGGAAGGGCCTTATCAAGGAACACACATATCTTCCTGGTGCTCAGGTTGGGCTGACAAAGCCTGTGACAAGGACATTAATGAGTTCCTTGTAGTTTGGAAGCATCTCTTGCTTTCTGAATATTTAGAGTTAGGTTTTACTGACAACAGAATTAATTTCAGAATTTCTCAATTAGATTAAAACCTTACTGTGCAAGCCTTTCAAAATTACTTTCCAAACACCTTCTGTTTCAAAACATTTGCAGAATCTGAGGCTCTGTGAGCACAGAGCTACAGAAAAAATTTCATGTCACCTTCGTTGCATTTTAGCAGATCTTCTGTGGGCTCTGGGTTTCATCCCAAGTCTCCACAGTCCATGGGGACCAGCCTTGGATGCTCAGTGGCTGCAGTTTTTTGCTGGCAAGAGAAAACACCTGATTGTGTGGGGCATGGAGCTGCAAAATTGAAATCTGAAGAAGAAACTCCAAATGATCAGGTCAGATCACTAAAGGAAACCTAAGAGATTAAAAAAGCAAGAAAACCTCTGGAGAAAAGCTGAAGTGAGAAGAACTAGTAAAAAGGGATAGGACAGACCTGCAAGTCTGACCAAGCACGTCTTTTTTAAGTGACACTCTCTGATGTACGGGATGGAATATCTGTAGATGCAGAACCAATGCTTTGATCTGAAAAATATGTATATTCTTTTATCTGCCTCTTGCATGCACGGAATTTCTTAAAGGCCAACATCCCATCATTTTGTCTGCAGCTATTAATGAGAGCAGTACAGACAGCTAGAACTTTTGATAGAAAATGAAGATTTTTTAAAAAGCATCAATGGCACTACCTTATTGAAATTACAATTGGACGGTTCATTTTCCATCACAAAAAAAGCTCCACAAAATGCTTTCCCTCACCTACAGTGTTTAATTCCAGAGCTTTTTTCAAAGGACCAAGAAATACACATCTGCCTCGACCAGTTGCTGCAAGATCTGACATACCTGTAGCCCTCAGAGAGTTAGTGAGTTCATCAAGGCACCACCAAACTATCCCTGCTTAAGCAAATTTGGCTTAAGCCAAAGATTGGTATTGTAAAGGAAAGGAAAGATAGAAATTCATCTTACTTATCGTGACCTGTCTCAGGATAGGTTTGAATTACACTTCAGGTGGACTTCAGAAATCTTTCATGTCTCTCGCTCCATTAATTGCTACACTTAGTGAAAACTGTGTCCTAACCAGACATACTTTTCTCGTCATGAGCAAGACATGGCTACACATTTGCTCCGGTGATTTCTGCAATATTCCCTTCTCTGTGTGAACAGCATCATCCAGTTCCATCCCTGGCCTGGTTGCAGCCCTGAGGTCAGGCAGCACTGACAGGCATCCAGCTCATCCATCACTACCATCAGCATGAAAGAGAATGAGCTGCTTCCTGAGACTTCCCCACCACCATGTTCAAGGGCAAAGCTTAGGTTGTCCATTAACATCCAGAAGCAGGGACTGATTGAGAAGGGCCCTCAGACAGCAGATGTAGAGTCACAGAATTGCAGACTGTTAAGGTATTCAAATGGACCTTAAAGATCATTTAGGTTGAACCCCCACTACAGGCAGGGTCACCTGCCACTAGACTGGGCCTTATGCAGCCTGGCCTTGAACACTGCCAGGCTTGGGGCATTCACAACCTCCTTGGCCAACCTGTTCCTGTATACCATCTTCAGAGTAAAAGATTACTTCCTAATAGTTAACATAAATTAGATTAACCTCTTTCAATTTTCCCTCATTTCTCCTTGTCCTGTCACTGCAGTTCTTGATGGAGAATCCCTCTTCAGCTTCCCTGTAAGTACCAGAAGTATCCTGCTAAAGGGTCTCCACACAAATTTCTCTTCTCCAGGCTGAACAGCCCCATCTTTTTCAGCCTGTATTCATTGGGGATGTGCTCCAGTCCTCCTATTAACTTCATGGCCTCCTCTGGACTTGCTCCTTCTTACGTTGGGTGCACACAACTGTATGCAGTGCTCCATGTAGAGTCTCACAAGGCCAGAGGAGCAGAATCCCATCTTTCAACCTGCTGCCTACACTTCTTTGGATGAAGCCCAGAACTCCTTTGGTTTTCTCAGCTGCCAGGGCACACTGGTGGCTCACGGTGGGTTTTTCATCACCTCCAAGTCCCTCTCCACAGAGGTGCTTTCAATCACTTCTCTGCCCTACTGGTAGGTGTATCTGGAATCATCCCAACCCAGATGTAGGACCACGCACTTTGCCTTGTTACACTCTGTGAGATTTGCATTGGCACACCTCTTGAGCCTGTCCAGGCCTCTAGTCAGTAAAACACTTTATTTCCTTTCTTCCTTAAGCACATATGAAGTGCTTAAACAGCATCAGCTACATCAGTATTGCTTTTTACCATTTGACTTAAATTTGTTTGCTGTTGTTCTTTTTTTTAAACTTTTACGTGCCATAATAACAATGAGAAATGAAAACATTGGTTTTCACTTTGAGGTTATGGGAGAAACTTTTTCCTCTATTGGAAAGAACACTTCCAGGACTAGAAGGCAAATCTAGAGAATGAAGTGAATTTATCTTCTTTTATAAATCTCTGTGTAGAGGGTTCTGTGCCTCATGGAGGAAGAAGTCAGAAAGACACATAGACAGCTGCTGCTGGAGTTTTGGGTTGTAATCACTGCAGAGTTGGCCAGAGAGAGGGACAAAAGCAGACTCTTCTCTGTTGGTAAACCATCCCAGATCACAGCCTCTGGAAGAAAATGTGAAGCTTCAGGAGTCCTGTTCAGAGCTTTACCATTTGTTAATGACTGTGATGTGTGGTCTTACCCCTCATTACTTTGGCACTAATGGATACTGGCATTGATGCCTCTGCTGGACATGGACTCCCCTGGTGCCATCTCAACCCTACATTACAACATGCCCACCAAAGTTCCTTCTCACAGGGAGCCAGTGTGCAGCAGATGGCATGATAAAAAGCTGTCTTTCAGTTTGCTGCACTACCAGCTCCCCTGAACAGACAGAGATTGGTGGCTCCTGTTCTGTTCCAGGCTGTGGCTGCTGGTGTCAGAGGTGAGGTAGAGAGATCAGCCCTTGTGCACAGCCTCTGCCCCACACTGTGGAGCCTGACCCCACTTTGGGAACCACCAGCTTTGCTTGGATATCAAGGGCTTGGAGTAGCTGAGGTGAAGCCTCTTCCAAAGGTACATTGCCTCTGGCATTTGCTCACTGACATGAGTATTTTTCTTAAAAGTCATGAAAATTCCTGGGGTGAAGGCCAGCACAGGCTTATAAAGCCTCTTTACAGAGAAACATGATGACTTTCCTTAAACTTTCTCATTTCAAGTTAATTGTTGTAACGTTTAAACTAAATGGACTTTATAGACTGGAGTGGACCTGCTCTTGTAAGAACAACTTGCTTGCTATAGTAAGAATGGCAACATCTGACCCTAAACTAGCAAAAAAATTAAACCAAGAGTGAAGGAGATAAGTAAAGCCAAATAAATCAAGAAGATCAATTTAAACTCATAGTGGCAATAATAATGTGCCTTGGTCCATGTCTGATCTTCAGCTATTTCTAAATTACACAGATAATAAAAAAGAAACAGGATCTACTACACATTCCTGTGCCCAACAAGACTGCAATTAATTAAGCTGAGGTCTATGGCTGACCAATAGTGACCCTTCATGGAAAATCTGAGTGCTTTTACAAGGGAAAGGTCATTTCTCCTACTCTAGCTGCACAGGGAAGAGAACATCCCCTAGAAAAAGGGATATTGTTTCTGCTTCTTTCTGATGCAGGACTCTGCCTACAAGGATTTTTTTCTCCAGCTTCCATCTTTTGACACTGTGGTCAGCAGGATGTAGACCAGGGATCAGGTCTTCTGTCATTTGTGTCTCAGGAAGATCCCAGGACCATAGCATGGGTGAGGTTAACAGAGAACTCTGGAGGTCATCTTGTCCAGTCCCTCATCTCATCACAGGCTCACCTACAGCAGGTTTCTCAAACATGTCAAGTCCAGTTTTGAGTATCTCAGAGGGCAGAGGCACCATGACTTCTCTTGAACAAACCTGTTCCTGTGCTTGGTCAGGAGGATCCCATCTCTTTCAAGCAAGCTTCAGTTCCCTAAGAGAATCTTGTGGTCATAAGCACCAGAACCTTGCCAACACCAAAGGTAAATATAACTGTTGACCTGCAAGACATCCCTACTCCTCCTCCATCCCTTGGCTCTCACTCACAGGATCAAGAAGGGGATCCCCTTGGTCCCCACTGACCATTAGCCCAGACACATGTAGTCATCCTTGACACAGTGCAGGTCACCCTGGCAGTAACTGTGGTGACAGTCCCATGCCTGAGCTAGAGTAGATGGATGATAGATAAGAGCTAAGATGCCTCAGAAATGGGCCAGGCAAGAGGCGTTTCCACAGGGCTAATGAACACTCACATGGAGCATCATGTCCAGGAGTTGTCACAGCAGCCTGCCAGCAGCACTAGACCTCCTGCACACTGGTATGGCAATGTACTGCTCTTCCAGAGGACTACTTTTGCAATCCAAACAGTTTTTGCAATCCAAATACTTTTTCTTCTATTTAGAAGTACAGGTAAACAGGTTTTCTGAATGTTTCAGGAATCTGGATAAGAGCTGTCAGCCAGAAAACACAGTTGTTCCAGCATCAATGTGTATTACAAGCTGATCCATTATTTGAAATCAAAAATACAAACAACCTTATAAAAAACAAGTGACAGTTCAACAGAATCAGATTAATTTATGTAAATCTAAGGAGATAAAATGCATTTGTTTTCACTTCCTCAGTTTCATTCTTGCTTTCTTATTCTGTTAAGCCATTTATAATGCTGCATTGCAACTTTCTGATAGAATCATAGAGTCACAGAAGTTTTGGTTGGAAAGGAGTTTTACAGATCATCTAGTCCAATCCTGTTGTGCCCAGAGATGCCTTTCATGAGAAGCTACTGGTCTTTCACAGGGTTAAAAATGTTGTGGGGTTTTGTTGTTTGGTTTTGGTTTTTTTCTCCTGTTAAAGCTGTATCTTGAGTTTCACTTTTTGGAAATGTAACTAACTAAATAAATATATAAACAAACAAACAAAAGCAAAATAGGAATCCTCATCCTGGTTTGCTCCACATGGTTCTTCAAGCTGCCAGGATCTACATTGGCAGAGAAACACATCAGCACCAATGGAAAGTTTGTGACCACAAGTCCATGGGTCTGTCTGAATAATGTAAAACACCATCTCTCTGGACGAGGAGTGCTCTTTTGACTTTATGTCAGCAAAAATCACACAGTAATGACTGGCTAGATTTCACATGGCTCAGCTATCAGCATCCACAGTGGCAGTGCAGGATAGACACATAAACATTTGCAACAGAGAGGAAGCTTCACAGGGTAAATCAGCATAAACCATCTGTAAAATCCAGAGTTCAATATATTGCAATTGCAGGAAATGCCAGAAGATGCTGCAGTGAGTATTTAAATAGAGGAGAGCAGTTTTTCACATTATGATTGTAAAAAAAAAAATATTCACAGAAAACCAGAGAAAGAAGATGATAGAGTATGATGGCTGTGGGTGGTTAGGAGGGTGCTGGTGAAACTGGTTGAAAGCAATCCTGCAGCCTGGACGGCCAGGGTCAACCACCAAACTTTGGGTTTTGATGCTTGTTGTTTAGGCTTCCAGCTCGGGGCAGCCCACCCCAGGCTACATCCCTTCTCTGCCTCGAAACCTTAATTCCGGTGTCCGCGGTGGAGACAAGCTCAGGGTGGCAGCGCAGCCTCTCCAGCCAGCACGGGGGCAGGCAGGCAGCCGCGGGGCTGAGGCAGCGGTGGCACAGCCCAGCCCAGCCGTCGAGCCGAGATAGAGTTGGAAGTGCAGGCTTTCAGGGGCACAGCGGGAAGCCTTGCCGCTACATGAGGGTGATAAAGCGGCGTGAGCCTGCGCCGCCTCCAACACGGCCATGTGCACCGGCCGCATCCGCAGCGAGCCCTCCGCTCTGCGTGCTGGTTCCGTCACATTAACTCATCCCGCCACGTAGCCATGGCAACACGCCTCAAAAACATGCTGCTGGCAGGTCCGGATCCAGCCCTGCTGAGCTCAGCCCTGGTGTGCGTGCCAGTGGGGAGCAAACCCTTAATGAGGCCCCTTAATTTTGTTCATCAGGAACACCTCTGCTCGCAGGCTGTCAGTTTGAAAGGTCTTGGGGAAAAAAAAAATCTTCAGAATCAAGGAGGAGGAAAAAAAAGAAAAAACAGGCGAACCTCTTCAGCCAAACAGGAAGATTTCAGGCAAGTACCAAAATGCTTTGCTTTCTGTGAGGAGACACCAGGGCTGTTGGCTGCACACTTTGCAGCTCCTGAGCATCCCACACTTGTGTTTGTGACCAGCAGAATCATCCTGTCCTGGCAGGGATCCACAGCCACAGCCTCCAGCAGCACCCATCCTCTCCAGAGCCCAAAACATATTTTGCATTGTAACAGACCAGCGACAAATGTGGGACAATGACCTGACAGGAGGCATGACTTCAAATTAGAGAGGCAATGCTGGTGGTGGCAAGAGCATGGGAAGGGGGAAGGAAGGAGAAGAAAAGCACAAATTTCATCAAACTCATGTATCTGTCTCACTGGAAGTATTTTTAATTTATAAGGTCCTAGAATGCAGTTGTCACCTGTGGACCCAATATTTTTGAGCCTGAGAATTGGTAGTTCTTCCCAAAGCAGGGGGGTTTTTGCCAAAAAACTGCTTTGGGAAAAGATAGTTGTTTGCCAAAAAACTGCTTTGGGAAGAACTACCAATTCTCAGGCTCAAAAATATCAGGCCCACAGTTGCCTGCTTGTGCAACCATCATCATGTTGCCTCTCATTTTTTTTCCTCAGCTCTCCCATTCCACTTCACTTGGAATGCCATCAATTTCTTCCCATCAGCAAGAGTTACAGTAAATAGATTAATTTGTGGGCAATTGGAGCTAAAAGAAGGTGACAATATAATTAAGGTTTTTAATTCTATGCCTGAACAGTTGTCCAGAACTCATAATAATTAGCTCCAATGAAGGATATGTAGTCATTATTTTCCTTTGTTTCATATAATTGTTCCCTTTGGCCAGCTACATTTGTCCTTTAATCTGAATCCTTGTTTGTTGATGCTCTACCTTTCCATCTAGTCTCTGGGGCTGCAGGAAGTATCAATAGCGCAGGACCATATGAAGGATGAACATGGACACCAGGCAGCACCCCTGGTTGCATGCCATGGCTGGTGCATTTTGCACATGTACAGGGAAGGGAGCACATTGCTGGAGTAGTTGAGGAGTGAGATAATGGAGAAACAGGGAAGAAGGGAAGGCTTATGATGCCACAGCATCTGAGACAATCAGACACTCCTCTCAATGTGCCTGATTGGTCCTGCATGTATCCTTGGCATTGAGTTGATACTCAAACCAGAGGAATAGTTATCACAAAGTATCAAAAATACTTCCTCACAATTTTTTCCTTTAAAAAATGAACAACTGTGGTAATTGCCTGGTTAGGCTGCTAGCTGTTTCTATGATTTTGTATTCCATGACTGATATAACATATGTGGCTGAGGCACTAACACTGGGTGAACAGAGCAGTCCCATCAATAGCAATGCCACCACAGGGCTGTCCTTTGAGACAAAGAGTCAAAAACCTCTCCAACTACAGCATCTTCAGAAGGAAGAAGCAGGACATGACAACCAGTTTTTACTACTGGTAATGAAAATAGAACAAGGTCTGCCTCCTCCTCACTGGCTGGACCATTGAGTCCCATTGGTGCCAGCAGAAAAACTTCATGCCCATTTCTGACCTTGCAGAACTCGACTACAGGAGCAGTTGCCACATAGAGGGTTGACCTTCACCCCAGATAAATCAGCTCACAGGTCCACAGCCCAGCCCTCTCAAATGCACTGGGGTATTGTCCAACACGTTATACTTAGTCTTGGCTTTTTGGTTCCTGGGAATGGGCCCAGCAGCACACCTTACCCTTTCCTCCTGGCCTAGCCCCAAGCATTTGCTTTCCATGAAAATCTTCTGACAAGGGTCCCACAGGCTTTACAGCTTTAGGCCTTTTGGGTCCATATAAATCAAAAATTTGACCCTTTTTAGGGCTTTCAGAGTGACTTTTCTATTAACCAAGGTTTAAAAAGCCATAAATTCACTGACTCTAAGTCACTCTCACAGAACCTGCAATGAGCTGTAATTTTATTCAGAGGAATCAAATTCAGAGAAATATCATCAAGGAAAAGTGAGCATGTCTTGGTTACAAAGGAAGGAACAAGAAGCAGGAATTAGTGAGCAATAAACCAATGCATGCATTTGGAAAGTTTCAGCAGAAACCAGGAGCAGCTTTGCAGAAAGTGAATCACTCCATGTACGGCAACAATAGCTACAAGAAGTACTGGAAGAATGTTATGCAACACTAACTTTGACTTATCACGGAACTTATCACATAACACCAATAACACCCTTCAGAGAGAGTATTTTGGCAAGTAATTTGCCCTCCCTGACCTGCCTGTAATCTGTGATAGCACTCTCATTGTTTCAGTGCTGAGGGGACTGGAAATGAGACAGAAGAAATTCTTTTGAACAAAAAAACCTGAAAAGTTGGTCCTACATAGGACAATCAAACACTGATAATTCACATAATGGGTAAGTAGAAATGTTTCTGGCCATCTGCTCCTTTGTTAAGTCCTTTGTTATGCCTGGGTATGGCATTCTCACCTACCCTCCTTGCACCTATTCCTTTGCTTTAGGATAAAATTTCTTCCAGCGTCATAAAGCTGTGTTCCACAGGAATTCCTATTTTGGTCCTAGGCATTGTGCAAGGTTTTCCTGAAGCTCAGAAAGCTTGCATGTGGTGTCTTCCACTGGCTGGACAAAATCTGGCAAGTGAGGGGAGATGTGACACCCAGAGATCTAACTTCACACAGTCATGCCAAAAAACAGTTCATCCCCAAGCTGATGACAGAGAAAGTTAGGTACCTAGGAATAACAGCAATGTATTCTGTGAGAAACATTTAAATATGCAAAATTAGCTGCTAGCTATCACTGGCATCATTCCCAATGTCAGTGATCATTCCCAATGTCAGAGTTAGTGACTCATCTGGATGTGCCAGTGGCTTTGCTTTTAACCTGGGGTGAGTTTTGAAGGAACAGGGGCAAAACCTGAGGAACTCCAGCTTCCCACACCAAAATAACACTTAAGTATTGTATGCATCAATTTCAACATGCCAAAAAATATAATTATAGTTCCCAACACCCTTCTTCTCCTTCCCCACTAGCACTTTTAGGGAAGCAAACACCTCTTGGGCAAGTGTGTGCTTTTGTTAAGGTGAGTTTTAATTTTGATTTGGAGGCTTGGCTCAGCTTTTGTTACAGACATTTTCACTTCAAATCCATGCAGCTTCTTCTCCTAAGCTGGAATGCCACAATCTGGGGGATGTGAGCCCTTGGACTTACTGTAATATTTTCCTTGGGCTGGCAGTTTCTTTTCCATTATGGTTTTATAAGGGAAACCCCACAAGCTGTCCATGCAGAGTCATGGGCCACTGGAGGCAAGCAGCCCATTAATACCACCAGCAGCTGTTCCAGGATGTGGACAGAAAATACCATTGGCTGCATATGCCCTGATGTTTAACATCACTTTTACAGCAGGGTTCAGTATTGATGTGCATGGCCATGCACAGTGAACAGATCCATTGCTGGCTGCACTTCCCATTGCAGCTGAAGGCTCTGGCCACCCAATCTCAGCATCTGTCAGAGCATTTCAGTCAGCAGTCTATGCAACCAGCATTTCATTGAGGCACAGAACAATGAGCTCAAGACTTTGTTTAATGACAGGGAGGACAACCCAGGAGCAGCTGTAAGACTTCCACACACACACACCCCTTATGAGCCACTAAGACCAGTTGCACCATTTAAACCTGTGGCATGCAAGCCAGCTCACAGGCTGGCCCCATGGTTGATGAGCTAGAGAGAATGAAGGGATAGGACAAGGGAGAGGGAATAGTTTCATATTGGCAGAGGGCAAGACTAGATGGTATATTAGGAAGAAATTCTTCCCTGTGAGGGTGATGATAGACTGGTACAGATTGTGCAGAGGTGACATGGGTGCCTCATCCGCAGAAGTCTTCAAGACAAAGTTGGACAAGGTTGGAGTAATTTGGTCTAGCAGGAAGTGTCCCTGTGCATGGCAGGGGGTGGAGCTGGACAGTCTCTTAAGTCCCTAAGGGAAAGCAGCACAGCATACAAGGAATGACACAGAGACAAGGTTTCTACTACCACATGAGTGAGCAGTGCCTTTTCCTGTAGTTTGGACATTTGCTAAGCAGTAGCAGAGATAGCCTTCTGCATGCTCTCTTTCTGGAGGAATTCAATTAGTTTTGTTGCTGTCATTCTGCTCCCCTCTGGATGAGTCTGGGCTCTGCTGGGCATCCCTCTGCACCAGCTGCTGTTTGCTGGTCTGTACAGGTCTGGGAGACACACTCACACAAGCATTTGGAATCCTTGGTGTTCAGCAGGCACAAGTGTTTGCACACCATCTGACCAAAACTTTGATGCCAAATGTCTACTTAAGCCTTTGCTTTTTCCCATTTCCAAGCCTCATTCTTGGAACTTGTGGCAGGAGCTTATGTACGTGTTCCTGTGCCCTTGAATCCATTAACTGCAGCAAAGTGATTAATTATTTTAGCCTCTTTATGGCACCACTGTTAACATACTGCACATTCATACTTCCAGTCATATAAATGATAGTCTTTAAATAAGGAGGACATGTGTTATTGAACTATTTATATTCAGAGCTGTCTGGAGCAGAAAAAGATTCAAGTGGGCATAAGAAAGCAACAAAAGTTAATGATTCAGAGATAAAATACTATGTTTTAATCTACAGGGTGTGTGACAAATCCAAGAAATTAGAAGTTAAAAGGCTACATGACTAAGGTGAGAGCCTCAGGACACATCTTCAGTGCTGTAAAATTAGCGCCATCTGGGAGGAAGCCTTGCTGTAGCTAAAACAGATGGAGGAAATGTAAAGGCTCACTGTGCCCACAGCATATATCCTCATAGCTGCCCTGTGGGGGGACACAGAGGTATTTGAGGTTGATAACTCCCTCTGCCCCTTACAGTCAAGAAGGGAGATTACCACACGGGAGCCCTCCCTTGATCACCACAGACCCAGGGGTGCCCCACAAGGGCTCAACACCACAGGGGAACACCAAGGGGTCAATGCCCTGGCCTTCTGACGTGGCATGGGGCTGTCTTGCCACTTTGACCTGTTGAGGGTTTTCTATCCCCACCTGTTAATATTAAACAG
This sequence comes from Pycnonotus jocosus, assembly GCA_013400435.1. Classification (NCBI taxonomy): domain Eukaryota; kingdom Metazoa; phylum Chordata; class Aves; order Passeriformes; family Pycnonotidae; genus Pycnonotus; species Pycnonotus jocosus. The sequence goes on along the minus strand of VWYP01023122.1, from coordinate 15,334 downwards.
TCAATCTTGATGGCAATGAAATTCTTATATCCAAAAGAATTCTCTTCTGTGTGCATGTCCACTTTCACATTTTCCTCTCACCTGCTGTCAGTGAACTCATATCACAGACAAGGACACACACCTTCAGGGTCTCCTGGAAACCCCAGCACACTCTCCTGACCCTTAACTGGGTCTGCAGCTCTCCCAGATCAGGACCTCTCTGCCAGATCAGCATATGGACATATTGGGACACTTCTGCATGGAGAAGCCAGGACTAGAGGTCGTATGTGAGATCCTCCCCTCCCTACATCCTGAATCCAGGAACCATTAACATCCAGGGCACCCTCTGGGTGCTCAACTCCACTGCCTGCAGCTAGGGTGGTCAGTCAGCTTTGCACTGGGGGACAGACACAAAAATGGTATAACACAAAAATAAGGTGAACTTGGGTGTGTGTGAAGAGCTAACTCCCCAGCAGTTCTCAGCAGATCAATTATTCAGGTTAATTCCCCTAAAAAATATGAGGGAAAATGAGGGGAAAATATGAGTGAGGACCAGAAACATTTGGTTTAGGAGCCTGAGCAGCTGTAACACGCTACACTAGGAGCTTTTTTCAGTAACGAATTTCTAATGGAATTAAAAACACTGATTCCACTAAAATGGGTAGGGTGGGACAGGACAGGACAGATGGAAGGGATCTACAACAACCATCCACTGCACCTACCAGCACTCTCCAGGGCAGAATCTTCTTTCTCCCCACCAATTACTTTTAAATCTCTGTTACATCTGCACATAGAAATCTGGAGCGAAATCATTAGAGTGATTCAGAAGCAACAAGTTGTTGCTGATGTTTTACTGTTGTATGTAATAATGATAAAATTGGCTTTGTCTCTTTGTCCTGTTCCACTATAAAAGGGGGAGTTGGAAAGCATTCTTTTTGACAGATTTCTCAGACTTGGTGGCTGCAAGCACGACAAAGTGCAGGCAGAGGCAGCAGGCTGGTCGCTACAGGCTAGTGCTTCAGCAGGGTGGTGCAGGCAGGAAGCGCAGGGAACTGAGCAAAGGTGGTGGTTGTGGCTGGATGCAAGTGGGCTCCTGCTGCAGATGAGGGCTGCAGGTGGCATCTGTGGGCTCGGCTGGGTGCAAGCTGGTGGCAGTGACAGGTGGCTGTACACAGGAGGCACCATGGGGGTGGCTGGCTGCAGCAGCACCCGCTCCGTCACGAAGGCAGCAGAGCACGAGGTACAGCTGGATTCAGATTAGTGATGGAGACGGTTTTTCCAGATCTCTGCTTGAGCTTGAAGGATGTTGATTTTGTGATAGGCCCCAGCTAAGTATTTCTCCTTTTCTTTCTAAAAGTGACAGTTATGAGATACCATCTCCAATTTAAAGCTGAAAAGGGGTTCTACTGTTAGTCTTGCTTTTCTATGCTCTTCTATGTCCAAGCTAAATCCAGCCTCCAAAGTACCACTGTGTGAGACCTATGGAAGGGCTCTGAGATGAAACTTAGCTGCTGAACCATCCTTACATTCAATCTCTGCACCAAGCTACAGTAGCTATCGCAATCTCAGAATTTTGCATACAAAAGGCCCCACAAATTTTGCATACATACAGGACAGGTTTGGAGTCAGTCCTCCTATCCCTCTGTCATTTGCTAAGAAAAGGTGAAAAATTAGGAGCTGCCTGCTGCTGCTGGGCAATCATGCTTTTCCCTTTGTGACCCCTCACTTTAAAATTTCAGAGGTTTATTAAACCTCAACAAACACAACACAGGACTGAATGAGGAAACAGGGACAGTGCTGGGAATGTGGCCAACTGCCAGAGGCTCATCCACAAAATGGCTGCTCCACCTTTTATACCCCTGGTGTTGCATCAGCCAGCCCAGGCCCCTTCCCAAAGTCTGCCAGTCAACTCTGCTTTGCCATCGACTGGTGAAGACCTTTGTGCAACTTGGTGAGATGTTGTCATGCCAAGCCCCCACCAAGCAACAAGTTTTACCCATTCCCAACTGCCCCATGCAAGGGACACATGTACACACCCTCCCTCCTCAAATCCCTGACAACCCTGACAACCAAGGCTGTCTGGTGGCAGCAATACGGAAAGGGGAAAGGGGATTATGAGGAGAACAGAGGGTGTCCAAATAGCAAACTGAAATAACCATACATCAACAAAACTTCTCTTAACATACACACAATATTCATTCCTTAATTGCAAGAGTCGATCTTCAAATTACCCATCTATTACATCTTCCTGCACTAATATTGCAACCAATAACAAAAGAGCAAAACTGGTGTTTTACAGAGAAAACTAGACTTTGTTGAGCTACAGAATGCTCTACTCTTGTCAAGTCCTTTCCAAAAAGCTTGTCACTTGTTGCACATCTGCCATCTCCTGTGGGTCCCCTGAGAACTGTCACTGCTCTCATCTGTTACCATCAAAGAGGATCTCCTGCTTCAAAGTGGATGTCTCATGTGTAGAGATGGTTAGGACTCAACAGATACATCTTGTCACCTCTTTGATTGCTTTCATTTTTGGATCCTTTAGAGGTCCAAGACAATGTTATTTGTTCCTGAAGATTCTGGGCACCAGTGCCTGCCCTTTGACTTAATATAGGTAAGATTTTTGGGCACTGTGTTCCTTACTGTTCTTGTGCTTAAAGCCATGTTTGCTAGCAGGCAAAAAAATGTGACCTGGCTGAATTCCTTTCATGTCTCCAAGGCAAGTGACAGTATTTCCATGTCACATTTGAACACAGAAAGGGGCTATTTTATCCATAATAGGTGTCTATTTTAATCTCTGAGGCTCCAATTTTACACAATTGAGTTAACAAGTCAGTTTGCTGATGACTTTGCATATGAAACCAGTCAGTTTCTTCCCATAAAATGACATGTTTTCAAGCTAGCCTCTGGAATGTCAAGATCTGCCTGGATTTGGCATACCAGAATCATCTTGTTCTTCCTCCCATTTAAGAATAAAATCTTGAATAAACATTTCTACAAAGCAGATTTGTAGTTCAACCTCATTGTTCTGTCCCTCCCTGGGCTTCCACCAAAGCTGGCTTATACATTTGTCTCTTTACACAGCACTGAAGCCACACCTTTTTAAGGGTCCCACCCAACTTTTCTACAAAAGCTTGTAAGATTTTTGGACATAAGGGCTTTTCCTTTTGTTTTTGTTTCTCACAGGAACTTTCCCCATTTTGTTGCTATGGAACAATAAGGACCAGGTACTTAAGAGAGACAAAAGAGGTTGCCAAGCTCAGGGGAGGAGGGCATCTAGCTGCACTTCTCTTATCTGAGGGTTTCTGTCAGAGGGCCAGAGATACCACAAGAAGTAAACTGGGAAAAGGGCTAGGGCATCTGCTAGCTCTCCCTCTCTCTCTTTCTCTCTCTTTCTCTCTCTTTCTCTGTGTCTCTCTTGACTTTGGAGGGGAAGAAGGCTGTGGTCACTGTGGGAAGAACCCACTGCGGGATTATGTTTTCTGCTGCCTTCTACGATGAGTGGAACTCTGCTCATAAAAGCAGCCATTGCACTGGGACCTTATTAACACCCTACCTCATCAAAGAAAGAACTCCTTCACCATCTGCACAGGTGCCTCAGGGGAAACCCCTGGGATCGCCGAGCCTCTCTCCCCTCACAGGGAGTCTCTCTCTGCAGTGTTCTGGAGTTGGGCTATTGCTGCCCAGCCCCCATGCTGTTCCTTTGCCACTGTTCTAGGTTTTGCACTGTAGACACACAAACCCTGCCAGCCAGGAGGGTTCCAGACACAGTGTCTGACAGATCTCATCTATCACTCTGGGACTTTGCTCATCCCTGCCTTCCCAGCTTGCTGCTCTGAGGTTCCTGCTACACTTCTTTTGGTATTCGGGGGGGGCACCAGGATCGGCTCCCACTGATTTCATAAAGGAAGCTCCTCCTCTACCCCTTTCTGCTGACTGTGCCCGCCATTACCGTGTGGAGAGAGACAGCCGAACCTCGGCCACAGCGCCCCCTGCAGGCGTGGGGGAATCACTGCACCCCTGCCCAGCCGGGAGCCAGCAGCGCCCCCACCGGCTGTGACCGGAACTGCAGCGCAGGGGAAAGTCCCTGCAGCCAAGAGAGGCTGTTCCCGGGTTTCTGGTTTTGTTTGTTGGCGCTACCGGTGTGTTGTTTGTTTGCCTTGTGATCCGTATATGTACTCATAAAGAACTGTTATTCCTCTTCTCATATCTTTGCCTGGAAGCCCCTTAATTTCAAAAATATAATAAGTCAAAGGGAAGGGGGTCATATTTTCCATTCCAAGGGAGGCTCCTGCCTTCCTCAGCAAACACCTGTCTTTCAAACCAGGACAAAGATGAAGTTTCAAAATATCTCAAGATTTATTCTCAGCAGCTGAGCAGTTTAGATTGGATTTGCAAAGACGTTCAAATGCTAATATCTGTAGTGAGCCTGTCAAGGCCCTTCTGGAAAGCCTCTTCATTTTGGGGTTTCCTCCCTATCCCAGCTGAGGTGTTTAGTTGATGCCTGTAGGCTCAGTCATTGGAGGGGCAGAACACTTTGCAGAGGTAGCAAAACACCTTAAGAACTTGACTCAGCCTAAATACTCCTGTGGGCACTGAGAGAGTGCTCACTGGATCTTCAGAAATCTTGAGAAGTACCAAAAGCTTGCTCTTCTCTTTAATAGACAACACCAGCGTTACCTGCTAACCAGCATTGTGCACATATCCCACACTGGTGGAGACATATTGCATCAGACCAGGTGCTAACTCCACAGAAAACAAGGCTGTCCTGCCTTTCACAGGTATGTGAAGATGTCCCATCCCTGCATGTTCTTTCATTGTATGTAGACTTCATCCCACACCTGACCACCACCAACCTCTCTGGTGACAACAGATGAATTCAGAAGTTGAAGTCAAGTGGACTTGAAAATATGTGGGGGACTTGCTCGTGACAGCAAGCATGCAGCCCCCTCACCCTGCTCCCCAACAACAATGTGATTGGCAGCAACATGTCTCCCCTCACTCCCCACATTCTGCACTGTTTGCATACTTTGGGGGAATTCTGCATCCCATTTGGAGCCCAAGAACCTGTCCCCACTGAGTGGACTTCTTTGCCTGCCTGAAAATATCCCAGGGACCCTAAATCCCACAGACTCTCATTCTTCAGTTGCTCTATAAAGAAGAGGGAAAAAAAGAGGCTATATTTTCAATTTCTCAGTGCCTGTTTTTTTAACACCTTATATATATCTTGTGTATTAAATACAAAAAACTCTCTGAGTTATGTAGAAGTCTGTAGCTTTAGCATCATGTATGTCCTGTCCCACGGTAAAAACACGGAGCCAGAGAGGATTTTTTTAATAGATTTCACTGATGAAAATAAAGTGCAAACACAGTAATATAACATTACTGAAAATTGTTTATTGATAAAAAAGAGTAAATATTCTTACTGAAGTGAGATAGGAAAGAGAGCAGAGAGAGAAAAGAGAGAGAAACAGAAGACAGGGACAACGTTACCATGAGAATCCCAGGCGCTCTGTCAGCGTCAGCTCAGCAGATGGAGTGTGTGTGCTGCGAGGCTTTTTTGAGTGGGTGGGCACAATTTTCAAGCAGCAACATGTTGCATATCTCTGCCATTGGCAAAGAGCAGGCTGCCGTGGTTATGGATGCACTGCTGAAGCAGTGTTGAGATGCAGTGGTTGTGGGTGGCAGTAGCTGTGGCTGCAACACAAGAAACACAGTGGCAGTGGTGGTCATGGCTGGGTGTAGGCAGTGCCTGCTCCACTGGGGAAGAAGCAGAGCACCAGGCTGATGCAGCGATGAGCTGCCTCACAGAAACAGTGAAGCAGGGCACAAGAGGTGAGGACAGGGAAGCAGGACTACAGGGAAGGAGGAGGGCCAAGCTGACCCTCCAAGTGAGCCCATACTCCCTCCAAGAAACCCAAAACACGATGGCCCTGGCTGAGTTGCAGTTAACTGCTTTTATCTGCTAAAGCTCCTCCCACAGCCCGATTCCTGAGCATTTTTTCCAGGCATCCAGGACTCTGCTCCACCAGCCAGTGGGGAGTCCGTCACAGCCCAATCGCTTTCTGTCCCTCAGTTGGCTGGCAAGTGAAGTCTCTCTAGAGATAGGGCTGCCAGCACCTGTACAGCCCCTATAGGAATCCTTCACGTCACATACAACATATGTTGAGGCATAAATAAAAATCAGCTTGGTTCCTCTCAATGCAACACCTGAAATATGACAGTACGCTGCTCTACAGCAATATCATGCTATGACTAAGTTAATCTTTTTAAATTACCTTGTTTTAATTACCTTCTTTCTCCCAATGTCAGGACATAAGTAAAATGTATCTGGATTTCTTACTTTATGTCTTTGCAATCAATGGAAAAATGCATGGTGTTTTCATTTCTCCCTTTTTACCCCTGAACACCACATTTAAAAATGGAGGTAGAAAAATGTTAGGGAAAGTCCTTCAACTACCTGCATACTATTGATAAATATTTGTAGTGCTTTTCCTGGAGATAAAGAATTATGAAGTTGAAAACTGCTGACAAGTCCTCAAATCCAGGTAGAGAGCAAGAAATTACTTGGACTTTATACATACCACACAATATAACAAATCAAAAATCGGTTTCTGGAGTACAACTAATGAGTGTCCTACACAAAATGCAAGACTTAGGCAGCATACAGGCAGATGCTGTTAATTAAGGCCCACCATGGTCCTCCCAGACAGCACTAGGTCTTCAGCCACAGAGATTGGCAGCATGGGTGTCTGTTTCTCCCATATAAATTAATAAGAGTCTCACATCTGACATAAAACACAGCAAAATTTGGTCTAAATTTACCTGTCATAAGCAAAGGCACTGCCTGGTTCAAGACAGAGGAGAGAACAAAGTGTGTCTTGCTGAGCATTTCTGATGGATTAAGGAGCTAATGCTCTTAATCTGCAAAACAACAGAAACTCACAAAAGCAAAACTTGACTCATAGGTGAAGTGTTTCTTGGGCAGCTGTGATTAGTCTTCTGCCCTGTCTCCCTTCCACCCAGTTTGGGAAAGATTTTGACAATGCAGAAATAAAAATTAAGAAACTGATGAGAGGGTATCTGACAATAGCCGATGGGAAATTAATGCAGAATGTAGAAAGCACACCTGTGTCCTGAAAATTGTCCATAAGTCTACAGGTATTGCCACCTATGTGCTGCAAAGCTGTGTTACCTTAATTTTCTTCAAACTTGAACTCCTTAATTAGAGCAGAGAAACACCACTGGCAAAAGTATTAACTAGTGTAAGCTAACTCTGAGGCTTTAATTATAAACACCCAGACCAGTAAAGCCAGGTCTTCCTGTTACTGCTCTTTGTTTTGCATCAGGCCACACTGAAGTGTGGTCCATCTGTCCCCGTGAACATGATGGGCTGTGGTGCTGGAAGTGCACCCTCTCAGCCTCTGTCTGGCCCCCAGAGGAGCTGTAGGAGGGCACTGTAGCTGACTGAAAGGTCATCCTAGGGACAGAGCAGCACCAAGCAAGTCAACATAATCAGAAAGCTGATGCTGGGCTACAAAATCCCTTCTGGAGGTTAGGAACAGAGGTCACAATTGCTTGCACACACTGCTCCAGCATGAGGTGGCGTGGAGCACTGCACATCAGCACTGCCCATGCTGTTTGGGGCAGTTCAGCACCCCTGAACCCCACGGCAGCAGTGTTTGTGAGTCCTCTCTGCAGCAGTTGCCCAGGTGACCTGGAGCACTGCATTTCTTTCAGGAAATCAAAGTCAAATCAGACAAATTTCCATACAAATCCAAGCTGCATCTCTCTACTGGTTTTGGCCAGGATAGGATTACTTTTCTTCCCAGTAGCTGACACAGTGTTGTGTTTTGAATTTGGTGTGAGAACAATGTTGTTGACAGCATGCTGATGTTTGGTAGGTGCTCAGTAGTGCTTACCCTAAATCAAGGACATTTTGGTGTCCCATGCTCTGCCAGTGAGAAGGTGCACAAGGGGCTGTGAGACAGCATGGCCAGGACAGCAGACCTAAACTGGCCAAAGTGACATTCTACACCATAGAGCACCCTACCTTGTGTCTATAAACAGGGGGAAACTGTCCAGGAGTCAGTGATTACTGCTTTGGGGACAGGCTGGGCATCAGATAGTGTTGAGATTATAGAGAGGCACAGGTGGTGTGGGGGGGGCTGTAGAGGATGTCATCATGTTTTAATCCTCATCTGTGCCACTCTAAAATCTCAACGAAATCCATGAAATACAATGTACACAAATGTGAGAGGTGCAAAATCTTGGAGAGACTGTCAAAGACTGCATGTTTTATTTACCCAAGTTTTCTCTGTAAGGGGTAGGCACAAACAGACAGGAAACCAGGGAGTATCTGCAAGAGCAGAGGCAGAAGTGGCACCATCTGACTTGCACATTATTGGTTCATTCTCTCTGAATCTTGGAATTACAAGAAGAGTACCCAGGCTTCTACAGTAAATTACAGACTTTTTAGGTATCTGTAGCACTTTTCAGAATTATATTTTCACTTGACTTCAGTAGAACTTCCCATAAAGCCTGTACATTGGATTTTGCTTCTTGTAGTGCTGGAGATTTTGCTGTTGCCACTTCATTTAGTCAGAAGTACTGTTAATCTGATATGTGTTACTGTTTTCCCAGATTTATATTGCTGTATTAGTCAACTTCATTACTTAAACATGTATTTGAACAACCACCCAGTTCTAGTACAGTACCCCTTGCATATAATACAGGGGATCAGAACAAGAACAAACCCAAATAAGTTGCTTTCTATTTTTGCAGAGACTGTGACAAGCTTCTTTACAGCCATCAGACAGAAATGGCAGGCAACTATGTTCTTCTCATCAGCCCACTGCATTGCATCACAAACCTCTGAAAAAGCCTGGTAATGTTGCTTTCCAGAGGAGTTCAAACAGAAAAATATTTTTGGTGTAAATGCAAACACTAGTGCAGTCATGTTAAAAATTGTTTCCTTGATTGAAAGGTGGTTCTAGCCACTAGAAGAGAAAAGGACAATACCATTGCATGTTCCTGGCAGGTTCTGAAGCAGAGGAGAGAGTCATTAATCCTGTTTAAATTTGCTAGAACCATAAACACATACAGGCTTAAAATATAATCACTTATGTTTTTCTTTAAAGGTCCAGGTACCAAAGTGTTAGAAATGATCATTCACAAGTCACTGAGCAAACACTTTTGGCATATATAGTACTTCTGATCTTTTCAAAAATTAACTAAAGTAGACATTCAATTTATGATTGAACAGAAACTGTGTGAGATTATGTAGGTTTTGCATTTACTTTAAGGAAAAATTAGATTTCATTCTAAGGAAAACTATGTGTTTTTTCCAAGCTATGTAATATTTTTTTGACAAATGTTACATTCCTCTGTATTTTTTTCCTTAATTTTGTTCAGTCTAATGATTCTATTCACTCTACAGCTCTTGGACTGGCAAGGGGTCACCTCTTTTCATTCAAAGCCCACGCTCCATCCTCCCTGTTGCTCAGAATGGATCTCAGTTTGCTGCCCTGGCACTGCCCACCCACCTGCTCTTCCCACCCTGCACACCCTGCAGTGGGTGGTTTCAAGGTGCACAGCCAGCTACCGTGGTTGGTGTGCTTCTCTACCCCAAGACAGCCTGATACTGGGTGTCCCAGTGCCTGGGGGAGCTTTTTCACCTCAGGGCTCACATGTACCTGCTGTGCTGCAGTCTTCCACAAGAGTAAAACCTGCCAGAGTCCTCAGTCCCTGCCTTGCAGGGCAGCCGTACTGCAGTCATGTTAGACACACAGCATTCAAGTTATTTTAAACATATTTGTGTTCCCCCTACCAGGTTGTTGCAAGGTGAAAAGGCAAGAAAAATCAGCAAAATGTTTAACTGTGCCTTTACAAGGGCTTCCCAGGGAATCTGAGCATGCTCTAACCTGTGCACCCCAGCGGTGTCTTTCACAGGGGGGGAAGGCTTCAAGGGTGGTTTTAACTGTGCTTTCTTCTCCACAGGGTGGGCATGCCCAGGATCCCTGGCTCCTAGCTGGGGTGGCAGGCAGTGTGAGGGGCCACAACACAGTGCTCCCCAGAGGTGCTGCATTCAGAAACCACAGACCAGTCCCCTCCGACAGGTAACTGATTGGATTAGGAGTCCTGTCTGACAGCTTGTCTGCTAGCCGCACGGGCTCATCAACCTCTCTGTCCTGCCTGCTAATAAACTCAGCTCGTGGGACCATTCTGCTTGATGATCTCTCCTTGGGGAGTTTTTAAGGCTTTGCTCTGTGAAAACTACTTGGAGTCTATTAAAATTGCAGCTCTGCTGTTGTCATGTCGTCCCAGAGAGTCATGGGAGGTGCCTGTCACCCAGGTGGAGGTGACTATTACATATTCAAGTGAAAAAAACAACGCCTGCTTTGGGAAGGGTGGCATCCCCGCCAGCAAAAGGAATGGAAGGTGCTGATCTGACACTTTAAGGGATGAGCCTGAGGAAAGGAGACACTACAGTATATCACTGTACCCTCGCTCTGCTGCTGAAACACCTGTGATGCCTTTGTTGAAGGGATTAAGCAAATGGGGAAGTGTTGTCCTTGGGCTCTAGGTGATCAGCCCTATGCTGCTGCTTCTGCTCCTCACCTGTGGGTGCTGCCAGCTGGCTCTCCAGGCTGCAGGAGCTCCGTGATGGGCACCTGTTGGGGAAACTGCCTACTCCACAACTTGGGAATTCAGCTATGGCAGAGTTCTCTGCTTTCAGGGTGGGATTCTGCTTCGGTACATCTACATATACCAGAAATCATTTCATAAAGGACACTGTCTGAATAAATCAGAAGACAGCAACTGCGGGATCTGTTTCAAGTTTTCACCAGTTCAGTGTGACAAACTCAGGCCTTGCAGCTTAGGTCTAAGGCCTCTGTGCATACTCTGCACAGCTCTGCCTAAATTTAAAATTCAGGATCCTTTGCTTCTTGGACCCTTTAGCTGCCTTGTCGCTGTAATAAATGTGACCACCAAGAGGACATGGTAACACCACTAATGTTGTTTCAGCTTTAAAATTAACACATTTGTTGTATAATTTCTACACATCCTTACACATAGCTCTCTAAGGTAAATTTCAAGGGGGAAAATTTGGAATCTTCCATTATTTCCCATGTGCCATATTTTCACACTGGCATAAGGGGAAAACATAATGATGGAAGAGATCATGCTTTAATTCAAAATCTTAAGTGAGACATGAATAAACTGGCCACAATTTGAGTACTGCCTGGCTCAAGTCACTGTTCAAGACAGATAGTTTCTGGGGCTTGTCCCTGAATATGAATAACCACAGGTGTCCTATCCCTTCATACAATATTGATCAGGAACAGATCTTTAGCCCTTTGCTGTTCACACACCCTTTCACTCAGTCACCCAGCAAGCAGCGCTTGGAGGGGCACCCCATCCTCTAGAATGCTCTGGAGCAAGTCCAGACTTATCCTATAGCTGGGAAAAAAGGTTCCTTGGTGCTTAGATTGTGTGCTCTGTTTATCTATGGTGACAAATCCTGGTCCAGCCACACAACAGCGATAGGAGTGAAGCTGATGGACAAGGGCAGCCTGGGCACACTGGAGAGGTTGTAGTTAGTACAGGTTGCTGCAGTTGTTCTCCTGCGATGTTGATGGGAAAAGGTCTTGCAGTGGACAGGGACACTGGGCAAATTGCTTCAAGGGGACAAAATCTGTGATCAGCACTGGGGCTGCCAGCCCCCACGGCCTCTCTCTGCCCTGGTTCCCAAGCCACCTCTGTTCCCCAACTCCCTCTTGGTCCAGCTTCGGATCAGAGACAGTAGCAGTGACTCTCTCTCCTTCTAACACATGAAGCAGGGATCCCAAGCACCTGAGGCTCATGCCAAGACTCCCAAAGCGTGGGCACCTCGTGGAGTCCTTGTCTGGTTGTCTGGCATGGACCCTCCATGCTGGGAAGCTGTCGGCCTCTGGGGAGCCACCGACCGCCTGCCGGCCTGGCACTTTTATCATGCACAGTAAGAGCAGACATAATCAATTCCCCAGTTGGCACTTTGCACTGAATACACATGTTTTCAGTCTGATAGCAGGACTAAATTAGTTATTTAGCAATGAGACCCTAATTTAAAGTGAGCAACTGCCCTGACAAGGATCATTGTTCAAGGCTATCCCCCCTTTGCTTTCAGATGAGAGGCCCACCAATCCATGGAAGGGGATAAATAGACAATTAGAAAATAGATATATTTTGTTAGTTCTACAAAGCTCCCTGGTGCTGTCAGGCTCACAATAAAGGGGGCTCTGGTAAATTGGTGGGCAATGAAAGCCAGCTGCATGGTCATCACTCCTACAGACACAAAGCCATATGTGGCCATTTACAGAACATCCCTGAAAATAGATGGAGCCAATAAGACCAGGGGAAACTAAAAATACTTGACAAAGTTGCCTGCTCTTCATTTAACAAGAATAAAATATCTAATGGTGTGTAATAGAAGCCATCAATCATTCCTGAGTAAAGAACAGGTTTAATACTCTACTTTTAACTATTAATGCAAGTTTTAATTAATCTCTAATAAGTCAGGAATTAGTATCTACTGTGTGCAGCACAGCGATGTTTTGCAAGGGCTCACAAAAGGCATGGGCCCAGCAGCACAACTGCAAAGATATCCAGGCTCAAACACAGTAGGGGTGGGAGACACAGATATGATAAAGAAAGAAGACCGAAGGTGAGAAACTGCCTCTTCAAGGATAAGGAGATACCTGCAAGCACTTCCTAGCAAATATTCCATTTAGGCTTGCAAGCAAGATGACATTTCTTCTTTTTACTTATTTACTTTTACTCTTTCTAGGCAAGGACACATGAATAGGTGTTAGGGAAAGTCCTTTAACTACCTGCTTACTATTGACATATATTTGTAGTGCTTTTCCTGGAGATAAGGATTAGAAAGTTGAAAACTCCTGATAAGTCCTCAGTTCTGCAAAGTGGAANAGTTCTTCTGTGGTGTGGAGCTCAGCACTGAATCTGGGCAACAACACGCAAAAGTCAGGCATGAGATGGAGCCAAGTCACACCACACCTTTGCCTTCAAGGTGCCCATGGCATATGCGTACCACTGCTGAGTCATCACAGCTGTTCTAAGAAACTACTTCTTCATGTAAGCAATCAGCCCACCAAATGCCAAGTTTCATCAAAATAAACTCAAATGATTTTGCCTCATGTTACCACTGCTATAAAACAGGACAAAGCTGCTACAATGCTTGGAAGCTGGTATTTAATAACCATGGAGCCATGGCCCCCTCAAGAGATAAAAACTTGCATCAGCAAGTCAGATGGTACTGACTGTGCACATGAGTGCTCAGACTCCACCTTGTAATGTTGGGGTCTTTGCCTGCACTTAGAAATGGCATATGCTGCAAGGTAACTGTCTGCTCTCTTGCCTATTTTTAGTTGCTTCCACAGGACAAGAATTGTAATTTATTTTGCAGAACAGCAAATGTCACATCCTATGAGTACGTTGTTGTACAAAATGCCATATAGTAACTCGAGAAAAGTGACCTTCCATAATGGAAGTGTCCTATAGAACTAATAGAAAATGATAACCAATAGCTTTTACCAGATAATTATATCCCTCTTCGAGAACAGTTTTAAAAGCCAAGGACATCTCTATCCATAACGCTGTGCACTTCAGGCTTGTTAGGTGTGTGCCTTTTTTTTTCCCCTCTTTCTATTCCATTAGAGCCAAATTAATTAATCTCTGTCTAAAAAAATTCACGTTGATATTGTCAGGGATTCAGACACAAGGCTTAACCTTTTGCCTATGATTGACCACCTCCTCCTTTCTGCATGTACCATAAGCTTAGAAGATTGCAGTCTTCCAAATCTAGCTTAATTGAACTTTAATCTATGTTTTATTTTCATGAGGATTGCTGACTGGGTAACAAATACAGAATTCTTTATATATGTCTACAGCCACACATATTTGATATGTTCTCTAGCAGTGCAGGGTGCCATCCTGAACCAAAGCCTCTTTTGTAAGGGCTTTTTGGTCTGCTTTTGAAAGATTTCAGCAGCTGCATGTGGTAATGGTAGTAACTGAAGTGCACACCTCCTGATGCATAGTTATCTGTGTTAAAGCAGAAAAATAATTTCGTTTCTGGGAACCTACAGAATACTTCTAGGGAAAAAAAACCTCATGGCGTAGGACACCTCCACTGTTCAGTGCCAATATAGCTACCTGAAACAGGAAACAAGCCAGCAGGATGAGGACAGAAAAATTAGTGAATTCACAGTATTGGGAAGAAATAGGCATTCTTGCTTGGACAAGCTCAGCCAGACACCTAGACCTCCCTGAAAATGTTAGAACAGTCTTCAAATAAAGGCCAGAATAACCATACACAACATGGGTCAGCAGTCCCATTTTTCCAACACAAATGTCTATGTGCCCAAGAACAGCAGACCTGGAGCAGCATGGGTTCTGTCCCAGACTTTCATGTTTTTCATAATAGTTAGTATTCCTTTGTTTTGAGAGGGAAATTTTGGTATCATAGAGCTACCAAATATTGCCCACGTATAATTTCTGTCAGCAGACTCAAATACCTACATCTGCATCAGGGTTTTTCCATTGCCTTAGAAATCCCTCATGCTTTCTTCTCTGGTACAAAATAGCAAAAGTTTCTACAAACTGATCTTTCCATAAAAATTTAGGACAGAATCTCAGAATGCTGGGAGTTGGAAGGGACACTGGAGATCATCCACTCCAACTACTAGCTCAAGCAGGGCCACCAGGACTGTGCCCAGTTGGGTTTTAGACATTGCCAAAGAGGGAGACTCCACTGGGATGATGCTCACCTTCACAGTGAAGAAGGGTTTGCTGAAATTCAGAAGGAATCTCCTGTGCTTACATGAGTCTCTGTCACTAGGCACCACTGAAGAGAGACTGGCTTCCTCATCATCATTCCTTCCATCACTTACACACATGGATAAGATCCTCCTGAGCCTGCTCTTCTCCAAACTGGAGAATAGTCCCAACTCTCTCAGCCTGTCCTCATAGAAGAGATGCTTCAGTCTCTTCATCACCTTTGTGGTTGTGGGAGGCCCCCAATACCCCAGATGTGTCTCACCAGCACTGAGTATAAAGGAAGGCTCACCTCCCTCAGAGTTCTGCAGACACTCTTGCCCAGGATGGTATTGCCTTTGCTGATTCGTGGTCAACTTTGTGTTCATCAGGACACTTAACGTTATTTGTGCCCTCTGCTTTCCAGATGGGTTTCAAGGTCATCCCTCCCCACGGGCAGCACTTGGCTTTTCACTTTTTTGAACTTCACGAGGTTCTTCTCTGGCTTGCTGCTCTAGTCAGAGCAAAACAACAACAACAACCA
>VWYP01023119.1:35183-46341 GCA_013400435.1 Pycnonotus jocosus | reverse complement strand
AAGACCCCCCCCATCCCCTCCCCGAGCGCGGCATCACATCCGCACCATCCTCATCCCCATCCTCATCCGCACACCGCCCGGCTCGGTGCAGCGCCCGGCGGTGCGGCCCCTCCGCGGTGATGTCATGAGCCGCCGGGGCGGTGGTTGNGTCCGCGCCCGCATCCCCCCGGCATCGCATCCCCTCTTCCCAGCCGCCTCCTCGCTCTTTTCCCCCCGTTTTCCCCGTGTTGATGCTGCCGGGCTGTAATTGGGAGCGTGACGGGCTCGGGGAGGAGGGGGGCGGTGGGTGAGCATCGGTTCATGGCTGGCTTTGCCTTCCGAGCTCCCGGAGTCCCCTCTCCGTGTCACCCGGCCAATGCAGCGGCTCTGCGGCTCTACCGGGGCCCTGTCCCCGCTCCCGGTGCCATCCCTGCTCGGGGGGATGCTGATGCCATCCCTGTCCCCGCTGCCGGTGCCATCCCTGCTCTAGGGGGTGTCACTGCCATCCCTGTCCCTGCTGCCGATGCCATCCCCTCTGCCTGGGGGTGTCACTGCTGTCCCTGCTGCCTTGTGTTGTCCCCGCTGCTGGTGCCATCCCCACTCCAGGGGTGCCAGTGCCATCCCTGCTGCTCTCCCTGTCCCCAGTGCTGGTGCCATCCCCACAGCCTGAGAGTGTCAGTGCTGTTCCTGCTGCCGGTGCCATCCCTGCTTCCAGTGCCACCGGTGCCCACCCTGGGGAAGCTGCGTGTCCATAATCTCGGTTTTCCTGCTGGCCACGCTGTTGGGTTCAGCCTTTGGCATTCCCAGAGGCTGGCGGTACCCAGGTCCCTGCCAGGCTGCCATTCCCGCAGGTGACAGCGCGGGCACTGGCCTATATGTTTATTTTTAGTGTAACCACGATGTCACTGCTCAGCTTAAAGAGAAATCCTGGGAATTTTTGGCTGATGGCAGGGAATAGACCCGAGCTGGGCTGGCAGTGCCGGTACCTGGCAGTAAATGCTCCTGATTTACGCCTGCACCTCCCCGAGCTCAGACACCGACGCTCCTCGTCACGTGTCCCTGTTAATCCTCTCCCCCATGGAAAGTTTCACGGATGCTGCTTTCCCTCTGCCCCTCTGGAGCGGGGAGTGGGGGCTGCTGGTGCTCAGCCCCACGCCTGGGTTCCATCCTGCTTTTCCCCTTGCTCCTCTCCTTGCCCATGGAATCACACCTGTGAGACTGGGTGGTGCTGGTTGTTTAAAATGCAGAATTCCCAGCAGTATCCCAGGGAACCACACCCTGAGGGGCTCATCCTGCTGCCAGGGCCTGAAACTCAGCTCCACAGAGGGGAGGTGCCTCCGAGGGGCCAAATTCCCAGGAATTGAGTGGGATGGCATCGGCGTGGACCAGTCTGGGTCAGTGTCTGGGCATCACCTCTGGCACTGCCTACCCCACTCAGGAGCTGCTGCCAATCGGAATCCTCCTGGAAACTCTGGGAATCCTCCACAGCAGCAGCCACAGTCTGTGAAGTTCAGACTTCAAGCCTTGAACTTAATCCAGGAGAAGGCTCCAGTGACACCTCCCCGCTCCTGCCTGCTGGAAGGTGACATTCACACATTCCTGCTCATCCATCCCGGATCAGGATTCCCACACCTGGAGCAGAACCAAATCAGGAGGGACTTGTGGGACCCCACATTCAGCAGGCATTGCTGACCCCACCACAGCCAGTCCTTGGTATCCAGGAGGATTTTTCCAGAGTTCCTGCTGCCAGAAGCCGAATCCATCTCGGAGCGCGCCGGTTTGGAGCCCCCAGTGCTCCCCTGGGAGCAGAGGTTTTGTAATTCCATCAAATATTGATGCAGCAGCATTACACAGCAGAGCCCGGAACCTCCAATGGAACATCCATCCCTGGCAGGGGAATCCAAGCATCCCAGATCCAGGAGGGTCCAGGTGGGGTTGGAGCCTCTGTTCCCATAGCTGGCACGATGCCAGACACCGGAAAATCCATGTCCCAGCTTTTCCAGAGCTCAGGGATGACCAGCTGGGGACAGATGGACGGACAGAAAGGTGCTACCATGAAGGGGAGCCCTGCCATCCCCCATTCCTGATGGAGAGAGCAGCTGGAGAATCCCAGAGCATCCCTTTGTCATGGATCTCGGGGGTCTTGGAGCTCCAGCTTTCAGTGGTCTGCACGTGGCATCAGAAGGAGGGGACCAAAACTCTGAAGGATGCACAAAGCAGGATTATTCCCTCTCATTCCACACAGCTTTAGGGATGGTTACCAGGAAGGCTTCTCCCTGTTTTTAGGGTTTGGTGTGGTTTGAGTAGGGTTTTGAGTTGGTGTCCCCCACCCCATGGTGAGGACAAAGCTCAGTGTCCCCCAGGACAAGGCGCAGTGTCCCCCATCCAGGATAAGGCTCAGTGTCCCCCAGTTCAGGGCTTGGTGTCCCCCAGGATAAGGCTTGGTGTCTCCTGGGACAGGGATCAGTGTCCCCCATGCAGGAAAAGGCTCAGTGTCCCCCAGGGAAGGATTTGGTGTCCCCCAGGACAAGGCTCAGTCATTCAGGTGACATTTCCCTCTCTCCAAGGACTCGGTGGTCTGTGTGGGACCCCCCAGCTCTGCCCCACTCCTGAGTCCCTGCACGTGTGTGGCACGGAGTGGGGACATCTCCACCTGTGGAATCCCTGAAGAAGATGTTTTCCAAGTGTTTCCCAGATTTTTGTTGCTGCTCCATGTTGCTTAGTTGGACTTTGGGAAGATGCTGGAGAGCTCCTGAAGGGCATCCTGAGGGTTTCAGCTGAGAGTCTGGAACTTTTCCTGATAAATTTGGTCGTGCAGGAGATGTTGTGGAAGATGGGAATGTCTTCCCTCAGGATCAACATGGAATGCAGCCTTTGGAAAAAAGGCTGGAAGTGAGCAGAGCAGGATTTAGCTGAAGCAATGCCAGAGGTGATGGGAAGTTTGGAAGTGCAAACACATCCAGGTTTATATTGAAAACAGGGAAATTGAGCTCTGAGGTCTCAGAAGGGAGCACGGCCGTGTTGGATATCAGCTGGAGCTGCTGGTCCCTGGTGGGCTCCATGTGCCTCATGTCCCCATCCTGGACATGGGATCATGTGGCAGTGCCATTATCCATCTGTTCTGCTCCTGCTTATTCCCAGCTGGGATTAGGTCATGGAATCAGAAATGAGGGAGAGCCTGGAAGTGCTCCAAGGCTGCAGCTGGACAGATGTTCCCAATGCCCGTGCCGGGGGCTCCTGCCCACCCGCTGCACCCCCAGGACCAGCCTGGTCCCTCCTCCTTTCCCATCCATTAGAGATTGTTTTTAAGGGGAAAAATACGAAATAATTTCATATTTGTGTTCTGGGCTGGGCCCCGTGGCCTCCCCTCCCTGAGCTGCTGGGAGCTGCTGCATGTGCATGGAGGGGTCTGGGGTGGGGGGTCCTGCCCCAAAATCATGGATGATTTAATTCCGGCCATGAAAGGAAAAGTTGGGAGTGTGGGATCAGCTCCGTGGTGTCCCTGGAATTTTTGGTTAAAGGAAGCAGAGCTTGGGGGGCTCTAGGGCAGCTGCTCTAGGGTGCTCTGAGCTCTTTGGAAAAACAGAGGGATGAGGAGAGGAGAAAACTCATGTTTAAGATTAAATCCTTTCCATCTCCCGCTCCGGGGGTCTCTGGGAAAGGCGTGGGAGGTCAAACCCCCCGTGCCCATGGAGCCTGGAATGCCCAGCCAACCTGAACCAAGCTTTGCCTCTGAAGACCAAAATTCCTTGGAAATACAAGGTGGATCTGCCTTGAGGTATCTGTGGGGTCGGGATGGGGGTTCAGGATGTCCCCAGCTCTGTCCCCACATTAGGCTGGAGGGGCAGGGACAGAGCTTGGGGGTGACCAAGGGCTGTGCTGGCTCTGGGCTGTGCTCTGGTGGTCCCATGGGAGCTGTGCCGGGGGATCCCATGAGATCTCTGCCTGTGGGTCCCATGGGAGCTGTGCCCGTGGGTCCCACCCAGAGCAGCCCTTGGAGCAGATTAACGAGCCTCCACGCTAACGACGCCGCACACACCCGGTGCCCCTGGGCACGCCAACGATGCCGGGCGCACTAACGATGCCGTGCTGTCTTTTGTCTCCTTTCCCTGCTCTGCCGCTCCGGCCACCGCCGGCTGTTCTCTGCTCCTCTGTCCCTGTGTGACTGTCTGTCCTCTCTGCTTCTGCTCCTGCTGTCCTCCAGAGCACCGCCCGCCGGCCCAAGGTGAGCAGCCACGGTGGGGGCACCGAGCGCGGGGGGCACCGGGCACTGATGGCCCCATGGGTGCCAACGCCACTCAAAGTGTTGGGTGTCAACCCCGTCACAAGCGTGGATCACCGGGTGCCAACAGCACCACAAACAGGATCCATTGGGTGCCAACCCCACTCAAACACAACCTGTTGGGTGCCAACACCATCTCAAACATGGCACATTAGGTACCAACTCCACTCAAATGTGAGCTGTTGGGTGCCAGCCCCACCCAAACATGATCCACTGGTTGCCAATCCCACCCAAACATGATCCGTTGGGTGTCAACACCACCCAAACATGATGCATTCATTCCCAACCCCACTCAAACATGAGCTGTTGGTTGCCAGCCCTGCTCAAACACAATCCATTGGTTCCCAATCCCACCCAAACATGATCCATTGGGTGCCAACACCACCCAAATGTGATCCATTCATTGCCAGCCCCAGTCAAACATGGCCATTTTTGTGGATGCCAACTCAAACGTGATCCACTGGGTGCCAACCCCACTCAAACACAACCCATTGGATGCCAACACCATCTCAAACATGACACATTAGGTACCAACCCCACCCAAACATCATCCATTGATTGCCAACACCATTCAAACATGATCCGTTCATTGCCAACCCCACTCAAACATGAGCTCTTGGTTGCCAGCCCTGCTGAAACACAACTCATTGGGTGCTATCCCCACTCAAACATGATCCATTCATTGCCAACCCCAATCAAACACAGTCCATTGGTTCCCAACACCACCCAAACATGATCCAGTCATTGCCAACTCCACTCAAACATGGCCGTTCTCTTGGATGCCAATTCAAACACGATCCACTGAGTGCCAACCCCACTCAAACCCAGCTTGTTGAGTGCCAACCCCATTCAAAATCCATCCATTCATTGCCAGTCCCACTCAAACACAGTCCATTGGGTGCCAACCCCACCATAAACACGATCCATTTGATTCCAACCCCATTCAAACACGATCCATTTGATGCCAACCCCACTCAAAGATGACCCATTGGTTCCCAACTCCACCACGCATTCCCCTTGTCCTTCCACTTCATTGTGCAGAGCCCAGAGGAGCTCATGGGGGTCACTGATTCCTCTGGAGCAGGTCCAGATCCTTGGGGACCCTCTTCAACAGTGGAACAGCCATGGAACAGCGTGAAATCCATGTGGCAGTGCCCAGGCTGTGCCAGGGGGTCCCTGTGGGGGTTGCTGCTCCCTGACTGTCCCAGCTTGTTCCGGGTGTTTTGCAGTGGGATCTGAGTGGGATCTGAGAGAACCTGAGATGTCAGCCAGGGCTGTGTGGTCCCAGCTGGCCCTCGGGGGCTGCTCCAGCCAGCAGGACTCACCTTGGGAAGGGACTGGTGGCTTGAAGGGAGGAGATGTGGGAGAGCAATCCTTAAGGATTGAGTTTGGAAATGGAGAATTCTCTTGTGCCAGGGTGCTCCAGGGAGGGCTCTGTCCTCACCATCAGCACCTCGGCCCAGGCAGGGGTGGATTCCATCAGCCCCAGGGCTCTGGGATCCCATCCCATTCCCTGGGTTTGAATGGTTCTCGCCGATGTCTCTGCAGGGATGTCCTGTGGGACCTCCTGCTCCTTTGCCCTCACACCAGCGCTGGGCAGGGAGGTGGAGTTGGGATCCTGGAATCATGGAATGGATTGGGTTGGGTTGGAAGGGACCTAAAGCCCATCCAGCTCCACCCAGCAGCACCCTGGGTGGGTGCTCATCCCACTATCCCAGGTTGCTCCAATCCCCATCCAACCTGGCCTTGGACACTTCCAGGGATTGTAATGGGGCAGCCATAACCTGTGCCAAGGCCTCCCCACCCTCACAGCCTGGAATTCCTTCCCAATATCCCATCTAACTGTGCTCTCTCTGAGGGATCTGTGACCCCAAAAGCACCAGGAACAACAACAAAGATTTTTATTTTTGAGTTGTATCTGGAAGAAAGTGTGTAGGGCTGGGTGCCACCCAGAAATTCCGTTTTCTGTGCCTGGGAGAACTGGGATCATCCCAGGAGGGCAGGCTGGGCCTATCCAAGAGATGTTGGACTTGCTGCAGTCGAGTCAACTCGGATTTGCTTCTATTTTGAGGAAAATAAGGGCAGAGGGTGAATGTTTCTCCTTCCCAGCTGTGCCTGTGGGTGAAACCACACACCTGGTGAACCCTCATGGCACCAAAAATCCCATTTCCAGGAATAAAATTAAATCAGGAAATTTAATTTACACAGTCAGGGGTGAGTGGTCCAGAAATAGGGTCTGTGAAGAGACCAGTGGGGGGCACCTGGTGCTTCCTCCACCCCTTTTCTCACTGGCTGGGTGCAGACAGTAATTAATTAACAGCCTCATAAGTGCTAATGAGGCAGCACCAGGCCCCACTGGACTCTGGGAACTCACTCCTTGTTGGATTTCTTGTTGCTCCCCTAAAACTGGGTTCTTACACTGAGGTTTTGCCATCTCACCTTCTGGATTTGGGACCTTTAATCCTGGAATCCTGGAAAGGTTTGGGTTGGGAGGGACCTTGGAGATCATCCAGTGCCACCCCCTGCCACGGGCAGGGACACCTCCCACCCTCCCAGGCTGCTCCAAGCTCTGTCCAGCCTGGCCTTGGACACTTCCAGGAATATGAGGCAGCCACAGTTTCTCTGGGAAGCACGTGGAGTCCTTCCCTAATGGATTATCCATGAATTCTCTCCGAGCCCAGCTCCTCCAGAGCAGAATTCCTGTGGAGTCCTACAGTGACACAAGTCAGGGCGTCCCCACTCTCACCACACTCCGTGTTTCCCCTACTGGAAATGGGAATCTGAGATGTCACTGTGGGAGCGGCACCCCTTGGGATGCCCCCCCTGACTCCCCCCTGACCCGTGCTGGTGTCTTGCAGCCCACCCGGACCCCCACCTCATCGGCGTCCGGCGGCACTGCCGGGCCCTCGGGCTCAGCCTCGGCGTCCGGCGGGGAGATGAGCAGCAGCGAGCCCGGCACGCCCGCCCAGACCCCGCTGGTGGCCCCCGTCATCCCCACGCCCTCCCTCGGCTCCCCGGGGGCACCCCCGGTCCTCTCGCCCACCAAGGTGAGCCGTGCCCAGGTGAGCTCTGCCCTGAGCGGTGCCCAGGTCGGGGGGGCTCTGCCGGTGCTCCCCAGAGGGCGGGAGAGGAAAGTGCCCCCAGCACTGGGAGGAGGAGGAGGAGGATCATTGGGCTGTGGGAGGAGCATTGGGACATTTTGGAGCTGGCCAGGACAGAGGCAGAGGCGGCACAGCTGGGAGGCCACTCCCAAAGAGAATTCCCAGTGCACTTCTATCCCTTCCCACATCCCGGTGGGACACGGGTGGCATCTGAGTCAGAGCTTGATCCTTTAAATCCAGAGGGTCCAGCTGGCAACACCCACATGTGCTGGGAGAACTGGGGTGGAGGGACCAGCAGGGATGCACTGGGGGCCCTCCTGCCTTGGGATGCAAAGCCCACCTGGAAAGATCCAATATTTCCCAGATTCAAGGATTTAAAATCATTATGGGGTTATTCCTGTTTTGATCTTTAAAATATTTTTTCATCACTTCCATTCTGCTTTGATTAATGAGTTAATTAGAGTTTGGGAGAGATTTGGGGCACAAGGCCAGGGAGGGAAGAGCGGGAGAGGACAAGGCTTTGGGATTGTCTGTGGGAGAGCTGGAGAAAGCACCCCAGGGTGGGAATAGGAGATGTCCCCACCCGTGTCCCCATTCCCAGAGCTCTCTGGTTACTGGTTTCTGTAACTGGGTGCAGAAGTGGCTTTTTTGGGGACATCAGAATGTCCAGGCTGGGAAAGCAGCAGAAGAGGAATCCATGGGAGGTTCCAGATTTTTCCAAGACCTGTTCCTTGCTGTCACCCAGCTTTGGGATTTGAAGCTTTAGCCCCTGTGGCTGCTGCCAGGGAGGGAGGTCACATCCCTTTGTCCCTGCAGCCCTTCCTTTGGGAATGCTGGCATCAGCCTTTCCTTACCATGGGAGCTGAGCTGTTGGAAAAGGACCTGGATCAGTGTTCCCTGGGGGGAGATCACCTGGGAATGATGTGGATGCTGCAGTGGGATCAGGCAGCCACAGCTTCTCTGGTCAACCTGTGCCAGGACTTCACCACCCTCACAGCCAGGAATCCCTTCCCAATATCCCATCTAATCGTGCTCTCTGCAGTGGGAAGCCATTCCCCCTTGTCCTGGCACTCCAGGCCCTTGTCCCAAGTCCCTCTCTTCTCAAACTGCCCCAATATCGATGACAAAAGTCAGGCCAGGTTCTATGGGCTTCCAGACACATCCCTGGGGCTCTGTCCAAAGGATGTCCCTGCTCCTTCCCTAATCCTTGGCTCGGTGTTGTAGGAGGAGGAGAATCTCCGTGCTCAGGTCAGGGACCTTGAGGAGAAGCTGGAGACGCTGAAAATCAAGCGGAATGAGGACAAGGCGAAGCTCAAGGAGCTGGAGAAGTACAAGATCCAGCTGGAGCAGGTGCAGGAATGGAAGAGCAAAATGCAGGAGCAGCAGGCCGAGCTCCAGAAGCGCCTGAAGGAGGCCAAGAAGGTGAGTGAGTGTCTCTTGGAATGGGGCAGTGCCCAGAGAGGTGACTCCAGGAGGAATTCCAGCCCTGACGGACCTTTCTGGGAGGAAAATTTCCCAATATCCAACTAAACGTCCCCTGGTGCGACTCGAGGTCTTTTCCTCTGCTCCAAATCAATATCAGATGTATTTGGGAATCAGGCTGAGCCAAAGTGGGACTTTGCATTCCTTATTCCCTTTCTTTCCAGGTGCTTCCCTCTTCCTTCTCTCTCCAGATGTTTCCCTCTTCTCTCTGTCTCTCCAGCTGCTTCCTTTTTCCCTCTCTCTCTCTCTCTCCAGGAGTTCCAGGTGCTTCCCTTTCCCCCTCCCCTGTGCCTGCAGCTCCCAGGACTCCATCCAAGCAGCCAAGGAGCGTTTCCTTCTCCCTGCCCTACTTTTCCACGGTGGATTCCTGGTTTCTTTCCCCAGGGATTTATCTGTCTGCTCCAGTATTCCCTGTCTCCTTCCCTTTGTCCTCACCTGCAGATGGTTTTCCTGCCAGGCTCTCTGGGTGTGGAGCAGGGAAGAGGGGAGTGGGACACCCTCCCATCCTGGATAAACCTGCATCCATTGGATTTGGGGACAATAATTTTTGTTGTGGGGTCTCTCCAGGGTTGTGGGGTGCCCTCACCTGCTCTGCTCGCCCACAGGAAGCCAAGGATGCCTTGGAAGCCAAGGAAAGGTACATGGAGGAGATGGCAGACACAGCTGATGCCATCGAGATGGCCACGCTGGACAAGGAGATGGCCGAGGAGCGGGCGGAGTCCCTGCAGCAGGAGGTGGATTCCCTCAAGGAGAAGGTGGAATACCTCACCATGGACCTGGAGATCCTCAAGCACGAGATCGAGGAGAAAGGTGGGAAGGGAAAGGGACTTTGGGCTTGGAGAATGGGGGATGAGGCTGGGCTTAGGTGGGATGTTGGGAAGGAATTCTTCTCTGTGAGGGTCCTGAGGAATGAATTTTTCCAGAGAAGCTGTGGTTGCTCCATCCCTGGAAGTGTCCAGTTTGGATGGGGCTTGGAGCACCCTGGGGTAGTGGAAGGTGTCCCTGCCCATGGCAGGGGGTGGGATTGAGTGGGATTTAAGGTCTCTTCCCACCCAAACCAGTCTGGAATTCTGGGATTCTGATTGTTCCCTTCCTCCGCAGGCTCTGACGGAGCAGCATCCAGCTACCAGGTCAAACAGCTGGAGGAGCAGAACGCCAGGCTCAAGGAGGCTCTTGTCAGGTGGGAGCCCACCTGTGCTTCCCAAAATTCCTTCCCAGGCCTCTTGTGCCCCCTCAGTCCGAGAGCACCGATCCCAATCCCTCTCTGGAGCAGCCCATGTCATTCCTGCTGATGGATCTGGGATCTTTGCCAAGCTCTTAAAGCATCCACAGGGAAGGGAGAGTCCCTTGTCACAGGAGATTGGTGGGGAGGGGACAAAATGAGCCACTCCAGACCCTTCCCATGCCTCATTCCCTATGGATGTGGTGCTTGGGATCCCAGAACTGTTCTCCTGAGCCACTCCAGACCCTTCCCGTGCCTCATTCCCTATGGATGTGGTGCTTGGGATCCCAGCACTGTTCTCCAGACCCTGCCCAGCCCTGGGCTCTACCTTTCCCTGGATGATCCCACCTTCCAGGGCCTGGGGCTTCAGGGCTTTTCATTTGGGAATCCACAGCCAAGAAGTTCAAGGTGGGACCCATCCCTTGCTGTAAACGAGCTGAATTTTGGGAATATTGCTCATGTCCCCACCAGGGAGGGGCTGATAGGGATGGATGAGCTCCCTTATCCTGCCTGGACCGGGTGGGGGGCTCTTGGCTCTGCTGGTGCCCCCCAGGAGCAGCATCCAGGGAGGGACCAGGCCCTGATGGGACCTGTGGCTGTCCCAGGATGAGGGACTTGTCCGCCTCGGAGAAGCAGGAGCACGTGAAGCTCCAGAAGCAGATGGAGAAGAAGAACACAGAGCTGGAGTCGCTGCGGCAGCAGCGGGAGAAGCTGCAGGAGGAGGTGAAGCAGGCAGAGAAAACAGTGGATGAGCTCAAGGAGCAGGTGAGGGACAGGTGGGATGGGATATTTGGGAGCAGTCGTGGACATTCGGGGCAGTTTGGGGACATTTGGGGCATTGAGACTCCTGGAGAGCCACGTGCAGTGATCCCACTGCAGGGACCAACACTCCTGGTCCCATATTCCCTAATTCCAAACCCTACTGCAGCAGTGGGGCTGTGCTGGGCTCTGCCTGGATGTGGGTGATTCCTGTGTGTGTCCTGGTGTATGGATGAACTGGGATGTGTGTCCTGGCAGGGGATGGATTGAGATGTGTGTCCTGGCAGGGAATGGACTGGGATGTGTGTCCTGGTGCATGGATAGATTGAGATA
>VWYP01023119.1:23172-34728 GCA_013400435.1 Pycnonotus jocosus | reverse complement strand
CATGGATGGATTGGGATGTGTGTCCTGGCAGGGGATGGATTGGGATGTGTGTCCTGGCAGGTGGATGCAGCGCTGGGAGCTGAGGAGATGGTGGAGACTCTGACAGAGAGAAACCTGGATCTGGAGGAGAAGGTCCGGGAGCTGCGTGAGACCGTCGGGGACCTGGTAAGGCAGAATTCCCTGGGATAACATAACAGCTGCTCCAGGGGTCAGGATGGGGGGCTGGAATGACGGAGCTGCAGAGCCAGCGGGATCTGGGGAAGCTGAGTGCTGGGACACCCCCGATCCACACCGTGTGACCTCGTCCCCATGGTGCCACCTCCCGGCAGGAAGCCATGAACGAGATGAACGATGAGCTGCAGGAGAACGCCCGGGAGACGGAGCTGGAGCTGCGGGAGCAGCTGGACATGGCCACGGCGCGCGTGCGCGAGGCCGAGAAGCGCGTGGAGGCCGCGCAGGAGACCGTGGCCGACTACCAGCAGACCATCAAAAAATACCGGGAGCTCACGGCTCACCTGCAGGTGAGGCCCATTGGGACACCTCCCAGCTCCTCCTGGAGAACACTTGGTGGGCAGGAGAGCCAGAGGGAGCATCCCTTGGGAATGTTCTGTGGAGCTGGGCACGGCAGGACGTGGCTTGGGGCTGAGTGGGTTCCTTGTGGAGCTTCCACCACGACCCCCCCAGTGCCTTCTCCTACAGGGACAGGCTGGGAGAGCTGGGAATGTCCATCCTGGAGAAGGGAAAGCTTAAAGGAGACCTCTTCCAGTGCCTGAAAGAGCTCCAGGAGAGCTGGAGAGAGACTTGGAAAGGCTTCAAGGAGACCTCAGAGTCCCCTTCCAGTGCCTAAAGGGGCTCCAAGAGAGCTGGAGAGGGATTTGGGATGAGAGATGGAGGGACAGGACACCAGAAAAGTGGAGATTTAGATGGGTTATTGGGAAAAAATCTTCCCTGTGAGGGCTATCCAAGCCCTGGGCTCAGGTCTCCTGTCAGGGAAGGGAGCTGGGGAATGAGCCTGTAGAATATTTCTGCACTGGAGTATGCTTGGTGCCTCTCCCTCCCCTCTGCCTTCATCGAGTGTTGCACAAGGAGCCCCCCAAGGAGGAGGTGCTGGGGGCTTTGGGGAGGGCCTTGCTGAGGGTGTGGGGTCTCTGATCTCCGTGTCCCCATGTCCCATCTCCCTGTGCCCAGGATGTGAACAGGGAGCTGATGAGCCAGCAGGAAGCGTCTGCAGAGAAGCAGCAGCAGCCGCCCCCGGAGATGTTCGACTTCAAGATCAAATTCGCAGAGACGAAAGCCCACGCCAAGGTAGGGCCAGCAGGAGACCTGGATGGGCTTATCCATCCATCCAGGGTATTCCCAGAGTTGTGGCTGTCCCTGGATCCCTGGAAGTGTCCAAGGCCAGGTTGGAGCTGCCTGGGGTAGTGGGAAATGTCCCTGCCCATGGCACGTGGTGGCACGGGATGGGCTATAAGATTCTTCCAACCCAAATCATTCCATGATTTTGGAACCCTTCTGCTCTGGAGCCAGGCCGGGAGAGCTGGGAATGTTCACCAGGAGGAGGGAAAGCTCCAGAGAGAGCTCAGAACCCCCTATAGGGCCTAAAGGGGCTGCAGGAGAGCTGGAGAGGGACTGGGGACAAGGGAATGGCTTCCCACTGCCAGAGAGCAGGGTTAGATGGGATACCAGGAAGAAATTCTTCCTTGTGAGGGTGAGGAGGCCCTGGAATGGATTCCCCAGAGCAACTCTGGCTACCCCACCCCTGGAAGTGTCCAAAGCCAGGCTGGACCACCCTGGGCACCCCCATGGGACAGGGAGTGGCACTGGGTTGGTTGGGACATCCCAGACAGGCACTGAGGCATCCTCCAGAGGAACAGCATCCCATGGTTTATTCCCCTGAGCCAGGGAGGCTCTGGAGCAGCAGAGTTACTGTGTGTCCCCTCAGGCCATCGAGATGGAGCTGCGGCAGATGGAAGTGCAGCAGGCCAACCGCCACGTGTCCCTCCTCACCTCCTTCATGCCCGACAGCTTCCTGCGCCACGGCGGCGACCACGACTGCGTCCTGGTGCTGCTGCTCATCCCACGCCTCATCTGCAAGGTGGGGCAGGCTTGGGACAACCTGGGCTGGGAAATGACACCTCTGTCCCCAGGGGATGGGGTTCTGCCATCCCACATTCCTTCCCTCCATCCTGCTCCTGCTCATCCCACGCCTTATCTGCAAGGTGGGGCAGGCTTGGGATAACCCGGGCTGGTCAGTGACACCTCTGTCCCCAGGGAATGTGTTTCTGCCATCCCACATTCCTTCCCTCCATCCTGCTCCTGCTCATCCCACGCCTCATCTGCAAGGTGGGGCAGGCTCAGGACAACCCAGGCTGGGAAATGGCACCTCTGTCCCCAGGGGATGGGGTTCTGCCATCCCACATTCCTTCCCTCCATCCTGCTCCTGCTCATCCCACGCCTCATCTGCAAGGTGGGGCAGGCTCAGGACAACCCAGGCTGGGAAATGGCACCTCTGTCCCCAGGGGATGTGGTTCTGCCATCCCACATTCCTTCTTTTCCACGCTGCTGACCTGTGGAATTAAGCACCAGCAGCTCTTTTGGGGCATTGTTGTTACTTCCAGTTAAAAAATTGCCATGGGGGATTGGAGGTTTTGAGTGTTCGCTATTGGAGAACTTCCCAAAGTTCTTGAGTGACCCCTGGAGGGGTTCAGGTGGGATATTGGGAAAATTCTGTCTGGAAAGGGGTGTCCAGCTGCTCAGGACAGTGGTGGAGTCCCCAGCTCTGTGAGTGTGGCACTTGGGGACACGGTCAGTGGCGGTGCTGGGAGAACAGTTGGGCTCAGTGGTCTTAAGGGATTTCTCCAACCTAAATAATTCCATGATTCCACGATTATAAAATGGTCTGTGTGGGAAATGGGTTTGTAGGGAATGCTCAAAGCCTGATGGAAGGCTCACAGAGTTTACATACAAATACACACTGTGTGAGTATGTACTACATGCTGTGTATTTTCATTCCATTTTCAGTCTCATGTGAGGGGTGAGACAATACAGATGTTGTAATTCATGCCATTATNGAATTCTCAAAGCCTGATGGAAGGCTCACAGAGTTTACATACAAATACACACTGTGTGAGTATGTACTACATGCTGTGTATTTTCATTCCATTTTCAGTCTCATGTGAGGGGTGAGACAATACAGATGTTGTAATTCATGCCATTATAATCAGAAGCCAAAGTATTTCCTAATTACAATCCATTATAAGCATTTCTTGATTTATCAGCTTTTGCCACACAATGCTGCNATCAGCTTTTGCCACACAATGCTGTTAATGCCTTAAAGCCAATCATCTAAAATTACCCCTCGTGGGTCCTACTACAATGCACCTTTCATAGTCATATTTCTCTAAAGTATCCAGTCTTATTTGCAAGGCCATCCTTTGAAACTTGTTTCCAGTTCCATTTCTCTCTCAACAATGCCTGTCCTATCCCGTGGCATTTCTGAGTCAGCATTTCTTATCTCAGAATTTGCAAACAGATGCACAAGACCATGTGAGCCTTCTGTCAGGCTTTCAGAACTCTCTCCAAATCCATTTCCCACATCCTGGGAGAAGAGAAAGGCAGGAAGCAGCCAGGGGTGGCGACTCAGCCGCGGTGCCAGGGGTCACTTTGCAAGGACAAATCACTTTTTTGGGGCTGTTATCCCTGGCTCAGCGGGACAAAGCAGGGAAGCACCACGGGATGCCCTGAAGGATTTTCCCTGTCCCCCGCAGGCCGAGCTGATCAGCAAACAGGCGCAGGAGAGGTTCGAGCTGAGCGAGAGCTGCGCGGAGCGGGCGGGGCTGCGAGGAGCCCAGGGGGAGCAGCTCAGCTTCGCCGCCGGCCTCGTTTATTCCCTGAGCTTGCTCCAGGCCACGCTCCACAAATACGAGCAGTGAGTGCCCGCCCCACCGCGCCCCTTCCCTCCCTCTAAGGGAGGAGTTCCAGGGATTTGAGAAGCCGGGCTGGGAAAGAGGGGTGGGATGGATTTTATTGCCTTGCTGTACGGTCATTTCTCTGTGTGTCTTTCCCAAGGGGTGGAATGGGAAGGGATTTTGGGAGCTGGGCTAGGAAAAAAAAAAAAAATAAATAAAGCAGTGGGATCCTTTTTTCCATTTCCTCTCTGTGTCCCGCAAGAGATCACATGGGATCTTGGGAGCTGGGCTGGAAAAAAGCTGTGGGGTCCCTTTTTCCAGGATCTCTCTGTGTCCTCCTCAAAGGGTGACATGGGAAGGGATTCTGGGAGCCAGGCTAGAAAAAAACCAGCAGAATCCCCTTATTCCCTTGTGAGGATCCCCTTCTCCATGATGTCTCTGTGTCTTTCCCAAGGGGTGACATGAGGAGAGATTTTGGGAACCAGGCTAGAAAAAAAGCAGTGAGATCTCTTTATTCCTTTATGAGGATCCCATTCTCTGTGGCCTCTCTCTGTCCTTCCAAAGAGGTGACACATGAATGAATTTTTCGAGCCAGTCTAGAAAGAAAAGCAGCAGGATCTCCTTCTCTGTGGCCTCTCTCTGTCCTTCCAAAGAGGTGACACATGAATGAATTTTTCGAGCCAGTCTAGAAAAAAACAGCAGGATCCTCTTCTCTGTGTGTCCTTCCTAAGAGATGACCCATGAAGGAATTTTGGGAGCCAGTCTAGAAAGAAAAGCAGCAGGATCTCCTTCTCTGTGGCCTCTCTGTGTCCTTCCAAAGAGGTGACACATGAATGAATTTTGGGAGCCAGTCTAGAAAAAAACAGCAGGATCCTCTTCTCTGTGACCTCTCTGTGTCCTTCCTAAAGGGTGACCTGGGAAGGGATTTTGGGAACCAGGCTAGAAAAGAAGGCTGGCTTCCCCTTCTCCTTCTCAGGAGCTGACACATGAAGGAATTTTGGGAGCCAGCCTAGGAAGAAGCAGCAGGATCCCGTTATTCCCTTGTGAGAGGCCACATCTCCCAGTGTCCCTGTCACGGCTGTGTCCCTGTCCCCAGGCCAGCAGCGCCTCAGGGCTCAGATTTCCCACGTCCTGCCCAGAGACACACCCAGCCCCTTTGTCCCTGTCCCCTCAGGGCCCTGAACCGCTGCAGTGTGGAGGTGTACAAGAAGGTGGGGACCCTGTACCCCGAGATGAGCGTCCACGAGCGCTCCCTGGACTTCCTGATCGAGCTGCTCCACAAGGACCAGCTGGACGAGACCGTCAACGTGGAGCCGCTCACCAAAGCCATCAAGTACTACCAGGTGGGGCTGGGGGGGTGACACTGGGGACAGGTGCCACCTCACCTGTTGGATATCCAGCCCTTGGCCCGTGGATCAGCTGGGGTTTAGCTGCTTTTGGCAGCCCTTTCCTCTGGCTGTGTCCCCTGCTCTGTGTCCCTGTTCCTTCCTTCCACACTGCTGACCTGTGGAATTAAGTACCACCAGCTCTTCTGGGGGAGTTTTCCCTTTAAAAAACGGCCCAAACCCTCAAAATTTGGGGATTTTTTTTGAGTTTTTCCGTGTGTGTTCCAACACCTGTGGATGCTGATCCTGCCATTCCCACAGCACCTGTACAGCATCCACCTGGCTGACCAGGCTGAGGATTGCACCCTGCAGCTGGCCGACCACATCAAGGTGAGTGGGGACAGCCCTGATCCCTCTTTTCCACCTTTATGTCCCCCAGGATCCCTGTGGGGAGGGGAGGTGCCCCTGCTGCCCCTCCCCAGTGCAGCCACTCCTCCCCAGTGGTGGCATTGGGGTCAGGGAATGGGGACATGGGGACGAGAAGAGCAGGAATGGGAATGTGGAGACGCTCATGTCTCAGGGTGGGGGTTGTATCCCGGATATCCCAAGGGAAGAACCAGCATCCTGCACTTCCTGGAAAAAAAAACAAAATAAACCAAAAATTACCTGACTGCCTCAGCCCATTTCACTGCTCCTGAACATCCTGGGGTGGTGGCAGGGTCCATCCTGGAATTCCTGGGACCCCTCCTGTCCCTGTCCCTGTGCTGAGGGTCCCTGTGCCTGTGCCCACAGTTCACCCAGAGTGCCTTGGACTGCATGGGGGTGGAGGTGTGCCGGCTGCGGGCCTTCCTCCAGGTAGGATCTTCCTCCAGGTAGGATCTTCCTCCAGGTAGCACCTGCCAGGATGGCTGGGCACGTGCCAGCTTCCTGCTGTCCCTGTGTCCCTCTGTCTGAGATCCCTTCTTGTCCCTCTGTCTGACGTCCTCCTCTGTCTCCATGTTCCTCTAAAATCTCTCTCTCTCCTCATGACCCTTTGAGGTCCCTCTCTGTCCCTGTGTCTGTCAGAGCTGCCTCTGCCTAAGGTCCCTCTGTGTCCCCATGTCCCTCTGAGGTCCCTCTCTCTAAGGTCTCTTCGTGTCCCTCTCTAAGGTCCTTCTCTCTCCCTGTGTCCCTCTGAGGTCCCTCTGAGGTCCCTTTGTGTCCCCATGTCCCTCTAAGGTCCCTCTCTCTCCCTGCGTCCCTCTGAGGTCCCTCCATGTTCCTCTCTCTCCCTTCTGAGGTCCCTGTGTCTACAGTCTCTCAGTGTCCCCATGTCCCTCTAAGGTCCCTCTCTCTCCTCTGAGATCCCTCTCTCTGAGGTCCCTTTGTGTCCCCATGTCCCCCTGTCCCCATGTCCCTCTGACATCCATCCAAGTCCCTCTGTTCCTGTGCCCCTCCCTGTCCCCATGTCCCTCTGCGGTCCCCGTGTCCCGATGTCCCTCTGAGGTGTCTCTGTGTCCCCAGGCCGGGCAGGAGGCAGCCGACCTGGCCATCCTGCTCAAGGACCTGGAGACGTCCTGCAGCGACATCCGCCAGTTCTGCAAGAAGATCCGGCGCCGCATGCCGGGCACGGACGCGCCGGGAATTCCCGCGGCCCTGGGCTTCGGAGCGCAGGTGGGCAGGGCAGGGACACCCCCCAGGCACAAACTGGGAGCTGTGGGAAGCACTGGGACAGCTGGGCAGCAGCTCAGGGCAGAGGGAGGTGGTGTGAGCTGAGCTGGGATCACGGAATCAGGGAGTGGTTTAGGTTGGAAAATCCCTCGGAGATCCCTGAGTGCAACCATCCCCCCAGCACTGCTAAAGCCACCACTGACCATGTCCACAGGTGTCACATCCACCTGGATGTTAAATCCCCCCAGGGATGGGGGCTTCCCCCTGTGCTGGGCAGCTGTGCCAGGGTGGGACAGCCCTTCCCAGGAGGAATTTTCCCAATATCCAATCTGGCACAGCCTGAGGCCATTCCCTCTTCTCCTGTCCCTGTTCCTTGGGATAAGATCCCAAATCCAGGCTGTCCCCTCCTGTCAGGGAGCTGTGCAGAGCCACAGGGTCCCCCTTGATCCCCCTTTTCTCCAGCTGAGCCCCTTTCCCAGCTCCCTCAGCTGCTCCTGGAGCTCCTTCCCTGGACACCATGGATGTCACATCTGGATTTTGTGTTCCCATCTCGTGTGAATTCCTGGATTCCCACCCAGGACCTGTTTCCCCTCCACCTTCCTGTTATCCCCCCAATCCCAGCAGCGATTCCAGGGCGCGTGTGGATTCCAGTGGATTCCAGGAGCCCACAACCATTCTCCCTCACCCCGTTTTTCCCTGCCAGGTGTCGGACACGCTGCTGGAGTGCCGGAAGCACCTGACGTGGGTGGTGGCCGTGCTGCAGGAGGTGGCAGCGGCCGGGGCTCAGCTGATCGCGCCGCTGGCCGAGAACGAGGGGCTGCCGGCCCCGCGCCTCGAGGAGCTGGCCTTCAAAGTCAGCGAGCAGGTGGGACATCCCTCCATCCCTTCCCTCCTTCCTTCCCACCTTTCCCAGCTGGAATTCATCCAGGGAACGCCACACATGCACGGTGCCTTGCCCTGCAGCTCCATGTGGTCTCACTGAGGGATTTTGCCCAGGTGTGGTGGGGTATCCTGACCGTATTCCCACATTCCATCCCCATTCATGGGAATGGTCATGGGGAATTCTTGCAGAGAGAGGAAAGGTCCTCCCCTGAGCCTCCTTTTCTCCAGGCTGAGCCCCCTCGGCTCTCCAGAGCTTTTTCCATCTCTTTCCCTGGACACGGTGGATGTGGTGTCTCTGGATTTTGTGCTGATTTTGGTCTAATAGTGGTGAAGGGACAAGGGGTGGGTTTTGTGTAAATTTTCCACTTCTGTTCGGCGTTACTTTGATTTTTGTGTGTGGAATTTCTTGCCTTTTGTTGGTTGGATTTGTTGATGGAAGCGAAGGTTTTGTGTTGGATGTGGATTTTAAGGATGATTCTTAAACATCAGGGAGACACCCTTAAACATCAGAGGGACATTTTAAACATTACAGAAGTAACTTAAACATTACAGAGACACCCTTAAATATCAGAGGAACATCTTAAACATCAGAGGGACATTTTAAACATTAGAGGGACATCTTAAACATTACAGGAACACCCTTAAATATCAGAGGGACATCCTTAAATACCAAAGGGACATCTTAAACATCAGAGGGACATTTTAAACATTAGAGGGACATCTTAAACATTACAGGAACACCCTTAAATATCAGAGGGACACCCTTAAATACCAGAGGAACATCCTTAAATATCAGAGGAACATCTTAAACATCAGAAGGACACCCTTAAACATCAGGGAGACATCCTTAAATCAGGAGGACATCCTTAAATACCAGAGGAACATCTTAAACATCAGAAGGACACCCTTAAACATCAGGGAGACATTCTTAAATATCAGAGGAACATCCTTAACCATCAGAGGGAAACCCCATTTGTGGGATGTGGGTCAGGGGCTGTGAGCCTGGCCCAGGGCCACCACTCACATCCTTCCCATCCTTCCCAGATTTACGGCTCCCAGGGCATCAATCCCTACGAGTGCCTGCGCCAGTCCTGCAGCATCCTCATGGCCACCATGAACAAGATGGCCACGGCCATGCAGGAGGGCGAGTACGACGCCGACCGCCCGCAGAGCAAGGTGGGTTGGGCTCTGTTCTGTCACTCCCATGGTCACCCTGCTGTGGGTGACCAGGACAGGGAGCTGGGCAGCTGCAGTGTCTGGGATTCTTCCTAAAATCCTGATTGTCCCCGCTGGTCCAGCCCACGCCGCCGGCGGAGCTCCGGGCGGCCGCGCTCCGGGCAGAGATCACGGATGCTGAGGGGCTGGGGCTGAAGCTGGAGGACAGGGAGACGGTCATCAAGGAGCTGAAGAAATCCCTCAAGATCAAGGTGAGGTGTTCCTCACTGATCCTTGCCTGTTCCTCTTCAATCTCTGCCTGTTCCTCATCAATCTCTGCCTGTCTCTCACCTATCCCTGCCCATCCCTCACTGATCCCTGCCTGTCCCTCACTGATCCCTGCCTGTCCCTCATCAATCCCTGCCCATCCCTTACTGATCCCTGCCTGTTCCTCATCAATCTCTGCCTTCCTGGCTCCTGTGGGATTCACCTCCCCCCTCCTGGTGACTTCCTACCCACGGAGATGCCGATCCCAAGCCCCATCCAGATCTCCTGGGGATGTTTTTCCCGTGGGCAGGGAGGTGCTGCCATCCAGATCTCGCCCCCACCGCGTTCCAGAGTGCACAGGGTGGGAGCTGGGAGCTGTTGTGGGTTCCAGCTGTGGGTGCTGGCGATTTGGGGGCTCCCTGGAGCTCCCTGATTCCCTCCCTGCCGCTCCAGGGCGAGGAGCTCAGCGAGGCCAACGTGCGGCTCAGCCTGCTGGAGAAGAAGCTGGACAGCGCCTCCAAGGACGCCGATGACCGCGTGGAGAAGATCCAGACCAAGCTGGACGAGACCCAGACGCTGCTCAAAAAGAAGGAGAAGTGAGTTTGGAAGTGTGGAGCTGGTGGAGCTCCAAGAGCTGGATTCCCTCTGCTTGGAGCCAGGCTGGGAGAGCTGGGAATGCTCACCTGGAGAGGAGAAGGCTCCAGGGAGAGCACAGAGCCCCCTCCAGAGCCTAAAGGGGCTCCAGGAGAGCTGGAGAGGGACTGGGGACAAGGGATGGAGTGACAGGATAAGGGATCCTGCACCAGCAGCATCCCTGGCCTCACACATCCCTCCGTGTGCAATCCCAGGGAGTTTGAGGAGACCATGGATGCTCTCCAGGCTGACATTGACCAGCTGGAGTCGGAGAAGGTGGAGCTGAAGCAGCGCCTGAACAACCAGTCCAAGAGGACGATTGAGGGGCTGCGGGGGGCCCCGGCCTTGGGCGTGGCCTCCATCGTGTCCGGCATCGCCGGAGGTGAGTGACCAGCACCCCTGGACACAGCTGGAATGGGGCTGGGCTGTCCTCCTGGCATGATGTGTGACCAGGAATTTGGGAAAACGCTGCTCCCACAGCAGCTCCTGACTCTCGTGGAGCCACAGCCTCTCCCACACTCCCCCAGTCGTGGCTTCCAGGAATGTTGCTGGCACATTCTCATTCCCAAAGGAGCAGGAGCAGCCTGGGAGCCCCGTGCCAAACCCCTGGCTCTGGGGGAGGGCTCAGGGGGCCTGCTTGGGCCAGTCCCAGCTCCTGGGAATGGCGTCAGTCCTGGATGTGGCTGTGGGGCCCAGGAGCTGCTCCAGCCACAGCTCCTCTCCCACCCAATCCGGGCCTTTAATCCTGATTTTTTCTTGTCTCTCCTGGCCCCTCTCCCTGTGCTGCAGAGGAACAGCAGCGAGGTACGGACACACCCTGCATGCAGCCCCCAGTGCACGGGGGAGAAATGAAATCCCAGGACACCCAAACCCTGGGACACGGCTCTGTCTGGGAGCCAGGGAAGGATCTGGGTCCTGCTCGGATGCTCCAGGGGAGCTGGGAAGGGAGGGACGAGCATGGAACTCTGGTGGATGCAGAGTGGGGTGACTCCCACCTGGAGAACCTCGGGAAGGAGCACTGGGAGCTGGTGGGACTTCTCCAGGGACGTGCCACGTGTTGGTGACAGCACGCTGTGTCCCCGTGCCACCGTCACGGGTGGCATCGCTGACGTGGGTGCCCCTTGCAGGTGTCGGTGCCGGGCAGGTGCCAGGAGGCGGCTCTGGGCCCGTGCAGGTGAAGGATTCCCCCCTCCTGCTGCAGCAGATTGATGCCCTCCAGCTCTCCCTGAAACACCTCAAGAACGAGAACAACCTGCTCAAGGTCAGGGGGAATGGGGTGGGATCCGTGTGGGATGTGATCCCCGTGGGATGTGGGATATGGGATCCCTGTGGGATGGGATCCTGGTGGGATATGGGATGGGCTGAGAGCAGGGTCAGCACTGGGAGCTGGGAATGCTGGTGGAACTGGGGGTGCTGGTGATGTCCCTGCCAGCCCTGGTCCCCTCGGTCCAGACACCACTGAACCTCATTGATTGATTGATTGGTTGATTAATGAACACCCCACAGGGCACAGCAGCAAATAATCCAATCAACCAACTATTGTAATGGATATTAATTTATGGAGGGACGGAGCAGCTCATTAAGAGCTCCCAAATCCCACCAGCGCCATGTGCAAGCCCCATGTAATTTCTAAGGGTGTCCCAGTCCTTCCCTGTGGACTGTCCCTGCTCCCATCCCTGGTGTCTTTATCACCATTTCACCCCCAGCTTTTCCTCTCTCATCCCATTTCCCACCAC
>VWYP01023118.1:1635-22538 GCA_013400435.1 Pycnonotus jocosus | reverse complement strand
TAATATAATTTATATAATTTATATGATAATATATACTATAATATTCTAATATTAGCATTTATATCCCTGTCACATCTTTCAGAACAAGATTATCGATTGCTGTATGTGTATTCCACGCTTAATTTTAAACATTTAGATATAAACATTTGATTTTCTCATTCTAATACCTTGTTTAATGTGTCAGCAGCACCCTACACAATCACTCCTAAAAGTAAAAGAGAGTTCCAAAGTTAAGCCTAGCTCGGTATCCCATCTTTTGAGCGTGGCCAGCAGAGGAAGCCTGGAGAAGCTCTCAGGGACAGAGTATTCAAATTCTGCTGGATTCTCTGGCAGCTTCCAGTTTGCTGTGTTTTATGAATTTTCTGAGACAGAATAAATATGAAATATCAATAATGAATCTTTATTAATGCCTTTGTGCTTAAATTAGTTATATTTAATAGCTCTTGCTTGCTTTTTATCTCATCAATGTTTGCAATCATTTTAGAACCAATCTAGTGCCAGAACATCCTATGGCAAAGTGATTCACTCTTCATCTACCCATTATGTGAGCAAGCATCTACCTTGTTCCATTTAACAATCACTCCCTCCTTTTTTATGAGAGACATTCTTCACTTCCTTTGTTGCAGTCCTGATTTTACAGTCTTATGCCATATTCCCCTTTCAGTGCTCTCTCTTTCATTCTGAAGAGTGCTTGTCTATAAAATTATTCTTCGTACAGAAACCATTCCTTAACTCCCTTGATTTCCCTTCTATCTTTTCTAGTTCTACTATTCCATTTTCAGGTAAATGATCTTGACAGCAAAAGATAATCTTATGGATAAAGCATTAGAGTGTGGTCCTGGAGAAAGGAATTATATTTCTGCTTGTG
Organism: Pycnonotus jocosus; assembly: GCA_013400435.1. Classification (NCBI taxonomy): domain Eukaryota; kingdom Metazoa; phylum Chordata; class Aves; order Passeriformes; family Pycnonotidae; genus Pycnonotus; species Pycnonotus jocosus. The sequence goes on along the minus strand of VWYP01023118.1, from coordinate 21,670 downwards.
TCACAGATCTTATGCATTATTCAGTCTTCTTGTCTGCTTAATTTTGAGTAACCATTCACTGTTAAATGAAAATATTCTTCAGCAACGTGGAACGTTTCTGCTTCCAGCATGTAGAATAACCACTACAGGATATTTTGATATGAAATTATTACTAAAATGACACTATGGCAGGAGTTTACTTTGAGTATTTTTTTTAACTAATTGAGAACCTCAGATATTTGGAAGAGAGCCCTAAAGAATCTCAGAGACAATAAAGTACCTTCAGAAGGAGCTCTACTTCAGTGTCTGTGCTTCTCTCCTATTTTGAATAGCAGATTTTCAGAAGTTGTTTCCAAGCTGTAAATAACTCTTAACTTTGAGTAAACTTGTGATAAAAGTCCAGTGTTCTGGATGGCTATGTAAGTTAAAACAGACCTATCTCCCCTTTAGGTCATATTCACTTGGATATTAAAGAGGTGTAAAAGCCAGATGAGCAAACAAACAGTTCTCAATTTCCACACTGCAGATGAATTGCTTTCATTAATGAGAACTCACTGATTTCTCCTAATAGAAAAGCATTATTCATTTTATGCCTCAAAAATGGGTAATGCAGAAATATCTAGAGAGAACATTGGATTTTTCTTTTGTGAATGTATGGCTATTTCTCCAGTGCTATCCAATGATATCTGAATTCCATCATCCAAATGGCATCAATTGCATTACTTTTAATGCAAACCTGCATTCATAAACAGCAGGAAGCTTTCTAGATTTATTTTTACTAAGAGAGAAAAGCTTCAGCAAAATCTGTGGCATGATGCCAGAAAGGCAAACAAAGAGGATGTCAAACTAAATGAAAGAGCAGAGTTGAACTCCAAGCCCTAAATTAAAACATTACTTTCTAATCAGTGGAAGATATCTCAGAAACTCTGTGCCTTGACACAGAGCCTTGGGCATCTCAGCTGGAGTCCAACAAGCCCTAAGGCTTTTCCCACATTCACAGCTCTAAACTTAATTTATGTACAAAAAAGAGACTAAGAAAAATCCTCTGTAAAAAACTTTTGATGGGGGATTTGACATATAACTGTAAAGCTATTTCTCTCTCTTCTTTAGGCACTTATTCAAATGGACTTGCAAATATGCATATTGTGGCATAATATCAGAACATGTCCTAGGTATTTAACAGCTACTTATTTAATTGGAAAATGTCTCCAAATCACTGAAAAAAAATATTTAAAAAATCTATTATATAGATAAGATGAGATTCTATTCAGTCACTTTCTCTGTGAATATAAAACCTGAGAGTTTTGGTTTGTTTTCATTTAGTTTGAGTGCACAGAACTTTTCAGGACTCCATGTGCAAAGCAGCCCCTGAGCCAGAGGTCCCACTGTCAACTCAAGAAATGTTTCTTAAAATCATTATGGCTAGAGCTTTTATTACTGCTGTTATGAAAATAAAGTAATAGGTGAATTTATAGCTCTGATGTACATCACCTCACTGATATGTGTAGATTTTGAACCTGCAGAGGTGGATCCCTCTGTCTGTGCTGTAGGAGAGATAAAATCTATTCAAAGATTCCATGGGGGCACCAAAAGAAGACAAAACTCCTTCATCCCCAGCTCTTTACAGCACCAGGGAATTAGTGTATAGTTATTAGTTAGTTATTAGTATAACTCCACATTTCTAGAATATGATCAGTTTGGTCCATCATTCACAGAGGACAAGACAACAAAAAAGGAATTCCTTTTGCCCTAAGTGCTTTCCTGGGTCACTGCCAGAAGACAGGACTGCCTTTCCCAGTAGGTTTCAAAGAAATACTCCAGGTATTCCTTTTTGGGAGGGGAAAAGGCACAACCATGCTTTTCCCCCAGTGTGATCAACAAGTCAGCTCTGCCCATGGCAGCAACTGTTAAAGAGCTGTCAGTATTTCATTTTGGGCATCAGATTACAGAGACAAGAAAGGAAAACAAAACTGGACAGTAACATCATCCAAGGATGACTGCTCTCTTCACAAACTCACTCCAATCTCACAGCAGAGTGCCACAGTTTAACCATTCTATTTTCCTGTCTTGCATTTAATTTGATTTTCCACTTAGGCAATGACTGCACTTAATTGATCCATGTAAGCCCATCTCAGTGGAAAAGTGAAGTCTACAAAATTCATCAGGGAAAAGCTAATGAAATTATTAGACACAAGCATCTCCCAGACATGGCCCAGTAAGTTTTTATTTCATTTTAAAATGAAAGATACTGAAGCAAGGACTGTTTGAGGGAAGAATAAATAAAATAGTGTGGATGATTTGCTACAGAACTACTGGAAATAGAATAAAAAAAAAGTGCTTGGGTATAGTTTTAGATGAAGTAAAAGCTTGTGATGTAGCATGCATTATAAATGATCTGCACTAAGAGAAGGATATTGGTATCCCTTCATTTTATGTAATGAAACAAAAGATATCCTATAAATTAACAACTAACTACAGCCATAAATCCAATATTTTCCATTAGTTACTCTAAGATGGCCCAGGCAGTGAATCTTATTAGATAACTTCATTTTTGAGAGTGCAAACACTATTTACTATTTTGAGGCATATTAACAACCCTTAAAGTATCAGTAACAGTCATACTTGTTACAGTCAATTTTTTTCAGTCTTTTGCTTATGAACAAAAATGTGTTTAGGTGCAATAGAGGTACTTTTTAGAAGGTATTTTCCTAAAAGTATTTATGGTCTGTATATATATGAGAAATAACGTTTAAGCAATTCTGTAATATTCTAAAAGTCTGCTTAAAAATAATCCTATTTAAATTAAACTTCATTTTTCTCCACACTATTGTTCTATGTGTCCAGATATCAGGGGTGTTGGATTATTTTCTTCTTGCAAAACAAAACTTTGTGTATCTCTTTATCTGATTATGACTGGCCAAACACAGAGGTGTTCAGCCATCTGAAATTTTGTCCTGCAGGATTTTGCACAACACAAAACTAAGTTAAAATCTCTTTGTTTCTCCATGGTTATATTTTTACTGAACAGTACCGGTAGAGCTGCTTGGATTTCTTCCAGACCAGATTCACAGATAACATGAAGTGCTTGGGAAGAATGCAAAAATCATGCGATGGAAATCTAAACTGGAGAAATCTTTTGCCCTTACTTGTGTTGCACAGGATTTTTTCTTCACTATTTGCCAAACTGTGATAACTGTGATAACCAGACAAACTCATCTGCCTCTTCTAAAATCTCTGTGTCCTTACAGCCTGCAAAATATAACTTTGCAGTAAACAAACTCTGGGATTAGCTGCTCTCAGAATCCACTTTATGGGGTATCTTCAAGTAAAATGGGCTACCATCTCAACTCCTTTACACATCTTTTAAACCATTTCTAGCCTTTTTTTTCCATGAAACCATAGAGTTGGCTCATAAAACAAAATTTCTAGTGCTGGTGTCCATTGGGATGCCAGAGATGGGAATTGCCTTCCCTTCCTGCAGCTGAATCTCAGCATTATCTGTCAGGGCCCAACCTCTGGGATTTCTAAAGCCATCTCCCAGATCACCTGCTGCTCTCACCTGTTACTAATTATCCATTATTATTCATTATCCATATTAACAACAATACTATTTTTGAAATTATTAATAATACTAAGACAATAAATCAAAAAGATGCAACATCTCTATAGATCACTTTGGTTCAGTACTTACCAGAAGTAAGTCAGGTGTCCTCCTTTCCCCTTCTTTGTGTAAAGATGTTAAAATAAATATATAAACATTTTGCTTTTACAATAACAGACAAGGATATTGTCATGAATGTGTCTTGTCTCTGCAATTTCCAGGTAAATTAATTACTTATTCAGACTGTTGCATACGTTTGTTTATACATTTAAATATTTTTGTTTATATATTTAAATATTAATTTGACATCTCTTATTTCAGCTTCCCAGTTTACATTTCTTCACAAAGTGCAAGGACTTTGTGTCTTTAATTGGCTCAGCCTCTGATTCAGTATTTGAGCATGGCCAGCTTTGTGGAAACAAGGCATTGCAATGCTTCACTTTTATCTGTAGAACTTCTCTTTTTTTCCTCTAATACTGTTGGTCCTTTCTATGTTCTTCAAAGAAATTTCCTCGTCTTTTGTTTTTTACAGTGCACAAAATATCTGTGGAAGATCTAATAATGAGATAAGTTTGCTGTTATAGTTATTTTTCACCTTGAAAGATACATTACCTGAAAGTACATTTCTAACTAGGAAGCAGGTGTGAATAAATGCATGGTGTGTCATGCCCCTTTAAAAGTGTGCTGACAGTTCTGTATTGTGTATGGAAATGCATTTATATGTCAAGCACTTATATCTCTTTTTATGTTCCACAAATTACCAGATTTAATCACCCCTAATCCAGCCTACATGTATTGTATTCAGGGTATTATAAACTTGCCATCATTGGCACAGAAATCAGGTTTTGGCAACAAGAATTGTGTCCACGTTGATAGATCAAAACATTGGCTGCTGATTCCTCAAATGTGCCCCCCCTTACATTGTCACCTGTGGACATTATTGACCACAGTGGATATTAAAGTCACAGACACAAGGCTGCTGTAGGTGTGGCAGAAGGACACCTGTAATGGACTGATGTCTACAGTCTGGGACTTTCTTTTCCTTTGACATAAAAAATGTCCATAACCCTCCAGGAATCACTGACTGCAGGGTTTGTGGCAGGACTACATCACCTTTGGCCCATGGGAATGAAAATCTTCCAATGCAAACCTTTGGGACAAAGAGTTACATGGGAATTCTTTGTCTTAACTGTGCTGTGTCTTCATCAGTTTTCCACAAATTGTGAGGAGGTGACTGCTGGAAGGAGCTGCATCCTGTTTTTGGACAGTCCTGGGGTAGGGATCCCACAGAGAGATGATGGGGGAGTTCAGACATGCAGCTGGCTTGAGACTGCACTGATGCCTGAAGAGCAATTAAAAGTCTCCCCAGGAGCTGCAAATCTGAGTTGCCCAGAGACTCCTCAGGAATTTTGCACTGTTTTCCTTTAGCCTGAAGAGCTGTTTGCCAGTGGCTCACACCCAGCAGCATTCTGGGGTCTGCATTCTCGGGGTGTCCCCCTGGGTGATGGAGCAGTGTGTGGCTCTCCATGGGCACAGGATTTGGAAGGATCAGGAAAAGTCCTCAGGTGCACTGCTTGTCCCTCTCTGGCTCTTCTGACAGATGAAAAAGGGCTGTAACCAGCATGATTGATTAGAGTCTATTAGTAAGATTAACTTACCTATAATTCTCTTCCTTCTATAACAAAATTCGTTACTAGACTAGATATGAACAAAGCATAAAATACACTAGATGTCTTCATCTAGGAAAGCCCATATGGTGTTTTTTTTACTGTTCTTCTCTATGGACAAAAGTCCCCAAAATTGTATTTGGTTTTAGTGTTACATGAACATGCTCAGCCAGCTGCACTTCAGCAACTTTGGCTGTGTAACAAAAGGTCATCAAAATTTCACTGATGAACTGGTAATAGAAGCATCGATGATAAATTCTAATTTCTATCCCAAAATCCAGTTTATAAATATATCCCAAAAGAAAAATTTGCTGTTTAAAATATTTAAGTATCAAATCTAATGAAGGGTCTCCTAATTTTTAAAATACTTCCAGTAACTTAGTTTAAAGCATAATAGAAAATCTTGCAGGAACTGGTGAAAATATGATAAGCGATAGTGGAAATATTAAAATATTCAATCAAATACCCTTCTAAAAATGTTCCCTTTATGTCATTAACCTTGTCAATCATTCCTTTAAATAAATCCCTGTTTAAAAATAATAAAAAGAAGGAAATGTTCAAGTATGTACTTCTGGAATGACTTCCTAAATTGATTAAGTTTTGAAACATTTTACTCTGATTAATGAGAACAAGACAGCAGAAATTTTGTGAAACATGTGAACTGAAGATACAACTGCACTCTCCTTTTTTATAATGCCATTTTTTAAACAGTATTTTCTGAGCATTATTTTCATTTAAGTATCCGATAACATGCATGGAATCTGGCAGCTCAAGGATTGTTCCTTAAAATCATTATGGCAAGAGTTTTTATTACTGTTACTATGAAAATAAAGTAATAGGTAAATTTATAGCTCTGATGTACATCACCTCACTAATATGTGTGGATTTTGAACCTACAGAGGTGGATCCCTCTGTCTGTGCTGTAGGAGAGATAAAATGCATTCAAAGATTCTATGGGGGCACCAAAAGAAGACAAAATTCCCTGATCCCCAACTCATTACAGCACCAGAGTATTAGTATATTACTATATTAGTTATTAGTATAACTCCACATTTCTAGAATATGATCAGTGTGTAAGAGAATAACAGATTCCAAGAACCACATCAAACGATGCAACAAGAAGCCAGCGTTTGCAGTTAAAAAGGTAGAGATGACTCAGTTTCCAGGGATTTACTTTAAATGTCTAAACACTGTTCTGACTCTGGAAAATATTAATATTTAAAAATTTAAAAGAAACTCCAAAATCCTTACTCTTGAGAGTATTCTTTTCTTTTCTTGATGTTGTTGTGAAAGTGATATATCACCCTATGATTTGTACTCCATAAAACCTACAAATAAATTATCCTCATAGATGCCAAAAATAAGTTTATATTTAAGTTGATGAGAGATCTGTGTATGTGAAGCCTACAAGATACAGGGGCTACTAACTAACATTTTTAAATCTAACTTCTTTTTCCATGTCTTTGTAAGGAATTCAAAGTCATTTGGAAGATACTGGGTATGTAAATTCCAAGGGCTGTCCAAATCCAGGAGCTGAAGCTGAAACTTGAGATAAAAAAGAAACAGAAGATTTTTCTGAGAGAGAAAAGTAGTTTGTGCTTCAGCCTGAAATGATCCTGATATCTGATACAATGGAAAAGCTGAAGAAGAGATTAGCCATTTGAAAAATGACCATTTCAGAGCTTTCATTGATTCCTTAAAGGTCTATTCACTAAAAATACATTTAAAGCATAAATGGCCAAGATCCTACTGGTAGTTCATTACTTGGATTCGAACTTCTTGTAGGCTGCTGCCTAAAAAACATTAAAAAAATATTGCTGCCCTAGTAGTGAGTTAGTATTTGCTGTAATGGTGGGCTGGTACATGCAGGCACAGGCAAGACGATTCAGTATAGCAGTTTGTATAAACCCAAAATTGTGTTACACTCTACAATTACTTCAATATCACTAAGAATGCCTGGTGTATAATAGCACAGATCTTCATCTCACAGCAAGATAATGCCCTTTGGAAGGAAAGATGCACCCAAAGGTCCAGCAGTTAGGGCCACATGGTCATGGCAATGCTGGATTCGGTGTTGTGGGAAAGAAAATGTAGTAAAGAAGAGAAGATAACAATTTATTTGCAGCAAACTACTGACTTCTGATGTATTTGGATTACTACTTTATTGAATCAGTGTCAGGTTAATATTTTCTGGTTAGCTGCTATTCAAAACAGCTGATATTTTGAAGACAGATGAGGTCCTAAAACACAAGGAATAGAAATTATGGCGACATTCTTTTAGAATTAAAAGAAAAAAAGTTCTGGGATGAATAAGCAAACAAAACATGCAATGCATGAAAGATTACAAGTAAACAAATAGCAGCTGTCAAGAGCAATTAGTGATGAAAAATTTTTCGAAAATTTTTTTTGAAACAAGTCATAAAGTTTAGGTATGAAATGGAAGAAAACCACCATGAAACCAAACAGTAGGAAAAAGATTCAGTGGCCTAAACATAGTATTCATTAACATGGGGGCATCCAAACAGCCTCACAAGGCTGTCAGATATGGCTTTTGATCCGAGTGAGGCCTGCTGGCCTCTAGCTGGGAGCTGGAGGCTGGGCAGGATGTTTTATGTGGCTGAAAAACAGATAAACCAGAGTGAATTTCTCAAAGCTTTGTGCTGTTTGCAAACATGCCAGGTGATGCTGGCCCTCTGTTCAACATGGTGAGGGCACACCTGGACTAGTGTCCATGCCTGGGCTTGCCAGCATGAGAGAGATGGAAGAATTCTCATTGGGAGGGCCACAAAGAAAGGCAAGGGATTGAAGCATCTCTCCTATGAGGAAAAGCTGAGTGTGAGACAGTTCAGCCTGGAGAAATCTCAGGGAGGATCTCATTTGTTGCACTCCTTGTACTGCCCAAATGCCATCTTGCAAAGGCTTTTGTTGTAAGCAATGGAAGTAATGCATTATCCCTGAAATTACTACCCAGCCTGTGAGAATGATTAATTTTTCTGTGAGATTACAAGGTAGTTAATTAATCTCAGTTGAAGTTAATTAAAATTTCACTCCCATAAGAAAAGTGTGGGTCCATTTAGCATATGTCAGTCTTTTTCAGCTAATGACCTCAAAAAAGAAAATATTATGCATCCTTAAAGTTTATTTTTGATAGCTGTGGAATTCCTGTATCTAATCCTCTGCTCAAGAAGAAGAAAAGTTAAGTTTAGTATCTCTTATTCTACAGTTAATTTTACTTAACAACAGGAAGACTAAATACTGGTAATTGTGACATCAGAGCTAATGAGTGAATCAAACCTGTATGCAGAATTTCTGGTGTTTTCTAATATATCCAGAGTCTGAGGGAGATTGAGTAAAGGCATTAGAAATGGGATGTGGGGAGTACTCAACTCTGTTTTCATGGAATTCAAAAATCACTTGGCCACCTACTGTCTGTGCACAGTTCCTGAAAAACTCTCTTTCACACCGTTCCTTTTTTTGGGGAAGCAGCACCATAAAGAAAAAAAAATGTAATAATGTAAATCCATAGAGATTACAGAAATTGTGACTTGCAGATTTTGCAATTTCTCCCTTTTGCCCTCATGCAACATGCTGATGTCAGTAATATTTCAAAATTAGGATCTTATATATCATCAACGTACTTTGGCTATTTAGAGGCAAAACAACCATAAAACCCAGCCCAGCTGGCTGGCATTGTCTACTTCCTTTAGTTTGTTGGTGAATCTGCTCTTAAAGTGGAAATAAATTATGATTTAAGATACTAGAAAAAAATCAGAACTGATCCAGAAATATCTTATTTTCCCCATGCATTATTAGTATTTGAGTTCTGAAATAATTTGAATATAGTAAAACTAATAGGCAAACATTCTCCTTATACTATTTTGGATAGGAAGGAGTTCTTGAAGCACAAAAGCATCACAAGGATGTGATAATTCCCCTTGAATAATTGTTATAAACTAAAAAAAAAAAAAATCTAAGCTTCACATAAAACAATGTTAGCTCTCATGTGTAGTCCTATCATGAAAAAAAATATTTTGAGGAAATTTGGAGGTGGCAACAAATAAAATTAATTGTAGAACATTTTAAAAAAATGATAACTGGGAGATACTAATTGTCTTGCATCATAACCTATGCTAAAACTGCAGGAATACAAAACTATTTTTGCAAATATTTATGTGTATAATACACAGACTTATAAACACCATTTCTGAGAAATCTGTGAATAAACATATTCTGGCATTTCCAATAAAGGCTTCAACATCCTTTCTTGTTTTATCTTAAGTCACCTTTATCTTTTCTCATTCCATCAGTTTACTTAAAATATTTGAATACACTGAAGGAAAAACTGAGATTTAATTTGCACTATAAGACGTGGAAATTTTAAGGTGGTTTTTTAGTTTGCTTTTTTTTTGAGGTTTTGGGTTTAATTTGCAGGACAGGAATCAGTAGAGAAACTTGTCAAGAATATGTGTTTATTTAATGTATAGAATTTAGTGGGTTTGGTTTGTTGGTTTGGGTTTTTTTTGGTTTTTGTTTTTTGTTTGTTTTGGTTTGGGTTTTTTTAGTTTGGTTTGGTTTGGTTGTTTTTTTGTTGTTNTATAATACACAGACTTATAAACACCATTTCTGAGAAATCTGTGAATAAACATATTCTGGCATTTCCAATAAAGGCTTCAACATCCTTTCTTGTTTTATCTTAAGTCACCTTTATCTTTTCTCATTCCATCAGTTTACTTAAAGTATTTGAATACACTGAAGGAAAAACTGTGATTTAATTTGCACTATAAGGCGTGCAAATTTTATGGTGGTTTTTTAGTTTGCTTTTTTTCGAGGTTTTGGGTTTAATTTGCAGGGCAGGAATCAGTAGAGAAACTTGTCAAGAATATGTGTTTATTTAATGTATAGAATTTAGTGGGTTTGGTTTGTTGGTTTGGGTTTTTTTTGGTTTTTGTTTTTTGTTTGTTTTGGTTTGGGTTTTTTTAGTTTGGTTTGGTTTGGTTGTTTTTTTGTTGTTGTTTTTTGGTGGTTTTTTTGTTGGTTTTTCTGTTTGTTTGTTTGTTTTGGTTTTTGTTTGGTTTTTTTTTGCAGAGCAAGCTATTTTTATTTGAAATACAGAAGCCAATATTTATTAATTTCGAAATGTAGCAGGTTGACCATGACTGGATGCCAGGCACCCACCAAAGTCTCTCCATCACTCTCCTCCAGAGCTGGGCAAAGGAGAGAAAATATAACGAAGGGTTCATGGGTTGAGATAAGGACAGAGAGAGAGAGCATTCACCAAACACCATCATGAGCAAAGCAGGATCAACCCAGAGATATTAACTGAATTCATTAGGAACAAAATCAGAGCAGGATAATGAGGAGTAAAACAAGATCTTAAGAACACCTTCCCCTTTACCCCTCCCTCCTTCACAGCTCTACCTCCACCCCCAGGGGTGCAGGAGACAGGGCATGGGGGTTATGGTCAGCTCATCGCCCCCTTTTCTACAGCTGCTCAGTGATAGGATTTGCTCTCCTGATGCTCCGTGGGGTTAATGGAGACAGTTCTCCATGGACTTCTTCAATGTGAGTCCTTCCCACGGACAAGAGTCCTCCCCAGCCTGCTGCAACCCTTCCACGGGGTCAGTCCTTCAGGTGCAGCCTGTTCCAGCCTGGGTTCCCTATATAGGTAAAAAGATTTCCAGATGGCTGTGAAAGCAGGCCTCAGAAACAGAAGAGAATTTAGAGCTAGCTGCACCTGCAAAGTCTGAAACTAGAAAAGATACAAGTATAGCAAGCAAGGACATGAAACAATAGTTTGAGTTTTAGGTTTGGCTGGGATAGACCTTAAAACTAAAGAAAAATATGCTTAGCATGGTAGTAGAAAGTCTTAAGCTTCATAATGGAGTATTGTTTATTGTTAATAAAAAGCACACAAGCATGCACTCTTTGAAACAGGTGTATGTATGTTTTTAGAGATTGGCTAGAACAATTGTCTGTAACCTTTAGAAATATATTATTGGCTAGAAAGTTTTTCAAATGCCCTGTAATAAAGAAATCTTTGGCTGCTGCTGGCAACACCTGAGCTGTTGCCATCTTTCAGTTGTCTCAAACCCTGTTATGAGACTGGTGCCCAAGAGAGGCTCGAGGAACATCTCCCAGTAATCCCGTGCCGTTTGTGAAAAACCCTCCAACACACCCTAAAGGCTCATAGGACGCACCAGGAAACCTTCTCCAGTGTGGGGTCCTCTCCCCATGGCTCTGCAGGTCCCTCCAGCACAGGGCTCCCACAGGGTCACAGCCCCATCTCAGGCATCCCCCTGCTTCAGGGTGGGCTCATCCCTGGCTGTGGGTGGGTCTCTGCAGGGGCACAGCTGCCCCACCTTGCTCTCACCAGGGGCTGCAGGGGGATCTCATCCCCCAATGCCTGGAGCACCCCCTGCCCTCCTGCTGCCCTGACCTTGGTGTCTGCAGGGCTGCTCCTCTCACGTGTTCTCACCCTGCTCTGCTCTGGCCACCATTACATCTGCACAATAACTTTTGTTTCCTGTTTAAATCTGTTATCACAGGGCCATTGCTATCATTCCTGGTGGGCTCAGCCTTGGCCAGCTGCATTGTCCACCCTGGAGCTGTCTGGCATTGGCTCTGCTGGACACGGAGGAAGCTTCTGGAAGCTTCTCACAGCAGCCCCCTGTAGCCCCCCTGCCACCCAAACCTGCCCATGCAAACCCAGTGCACATAGAGATCTGTGTAACCTAGGGGGGAAATTGTGACACCCACCAAAACTTAGGCCTGTCATTTCCTCAAGCACTTTTTAATGAATTCTAGTATTGTGCTAAGTCTAGACATTAAAATGTTAAAATTATTTATAGATTGTGCTATTAAAAAAAGGAGTGGTAATGAACAGAATTAATAGAATTTAAAATTATAACATAAGAACAATCCCAGATAATGACCATCCTTCATGAGAATGCAAAACCCACTGTGACATTTGAATTTTTTTAGCTAAAATAATCTTTTGAAGAAATGGGTAACATAGCCAATTAGGGTTATTTACTGCAGACAAACACAAAAGAAATTACTTCAAGTGTGCTTCCAGCTTCTCCAGCTGTGGCCCTGGCATCCTCCAACCCTGCCACCTGCCTTGGTGAAGGGAACACACTCTCCCAACAATCCCAGATCAACCCTCATGAGCTGGAGTTTAGGGGATGGAGTAGAAGTGTTAAGTGAAGACTCCAATGTGATCCAGTTTTAAAGAATTCTAAAGCAATGTAATTTATAATTTTTTTTTTAGGCAGAGCATTGCGCAGAAGCTAATTGCTGTTGCTGATAATGATCTCTTACACAGTGCAGCTGAGTAATGCGAATTCCAAGGCTGTAGGAGGAAGCATAAACCAGTTAGGAAGGTTGAGTGTGAGCATCAGTTCAAGGTCTAAAGTGTTTACAACTTGAAACAAGCTTAGCTAATAGCTAATCAATGGGCTGCATTCTGAGAGACATGTTTTTAACCAGGGTATAGAGAATAGTAAACCTGAGAGCAAAAAAGAGGAGTTAAAATATCTGGCCTAAAATGGTAAACCAGGTTTAATAAGTACAAACATTTACAGAAAATGTTGTTTCTCTTCAACAGAGGGAAGAATTTTATTGAACACATCATCACAAAATGAATCTTTACCCTTCCCTGATAACACAGCAGAAAAAAAAATTAAATTGGGATCCAAATTTAAGGTATGCCAACTCAGCCTCTAAAAAATGAATTCTTTTCTGCTTGCTCTATTTAGTAATATGCTTGCAAATACATAACAATAACTTAATTACAGTCTAGCTCCTTGAATGAGATGTTTTGAAACAGCTCCAAAAATGTATATGAACTTACAATAGTACAACTTATGGTTCATATAGCAAAATTTGGTCTTTTGATCTTTTGATGGATGAAGTAGGTATAATTAAAGCAAAGAATCAGAAGATAGGCATTTGAAATGAAACAGGCAAGGTGAATTTGCATATCAGCTTGAGAATACAGATGGAAATGAAGGTGTATTTAATCAGCCACTTTATATTAACATTATTGATTACCTAAAGGCTTCTGGTTGTCACAGGAAATGTCAGATGCTCTAATTAGATTATTGTACAACTTGAATATAACTAATTGCACAGGGGACTAAATATAAAGTAAATGCAGTCTTTGTTTTACACACTTTTTTTTTTTTTTTCCTCTCAACAGGTCTTTTACATCTGCTGGACAATGACAGCATGAAATACAGTTTCTGAAAGCAGATTTGTTTTGGGATGTCCAACAACTTTAAGTATGCAGACAGTGTGATTCCTATCTCTGGTTTACCAGTGGGTCTATAAAGCCTTGCAGAAAGATTAATTACAGCTCACATCAATTTTGGCCTCTAGATGTCATGTAAAGTACATAACACCAAAGAGGAAGCATAAGAATTTCGATTATATCCATCAGAGAAAAAAAGAGACAATCACAGGAAAGTAGTGGAATTTTAAAAAGGGTTGGTTTACTGTTTGCATTTTTTCAGATAACCAAAGTTCCTAAAATTAAGCGAGAAGTAGGAAGAAGGAAGAAATAAGTTCAAAGAAAAACATGTTACTGATTGAAGAACTACTTCTATAAATCAGCAAGATCTAGGAAAGTAATAAACAGCATTCAAGAACTCACAGATGCCATACCACTCTTATTCAAGGTTAAAACTGGTACAGAAAAAGAAATATCTGTCAAAGATGCAACAGAAATATAGTTATGTAATGGACCTTTTGCATCAAACCTTACCTGCAATGCTGAAATTTTCTCAAAATATTTCCAATGCCACTCATAAAAGAATTTCACTCACAAAACAATGCCCCAGATGTTTTAGTTGCAGTTTTAAAATGCACAATGCAAAGACCATAAAACCACTTTGCTCCATGACAGCATTTATCCAAGGATCTTAAATGCATTAGTCATGCAAGTACCATATAAAGTAAATAATTAGAGTTATATTCATTTTTTGCAGGTCAGTGAGCAGAAAAAAGCTATTGAAATGCAGGTCCAAACTCTAATTCCAAATTGATAACAAGGCCAGGAAAGGAAACTCAAAATCCTTTTCCCACTGAATTAAACATTCATTATCAAACATAAAATATGTGACAGGAAATCAATTTAGATCCTATAAGGGATCCTGCATGTAGGGTTTCTAAGAGATGATGTTTTTCCATATAGTGAAATACTCTGGAGAGCTGCAGGTGCCTGCAGACCCAGGTGCCAACATCAGACACCTTCTCATCCTTATGGGCAGTGTGCATCCCAAAAACACAGAACACCCATGGTAACTGAGTTCCAAACAAAGTGCACCCATCCTAAAGGGTGAGTCCTGCACAGAACATGCAGGCCAAGCCAGCAGGGGAAAGCTGACCTTATCCTCAAGGCCAAAATCCTGATCTTTGTGAGCTGTGCAAGGTGAGGGCTCTTCACTGCTTGTCCTCCCTCTGGCTTTATCAGCCCTTTATCTCCTAAATGTCCAGCGGCTTGTGCCTTTCCCTGTCTTACACGCTTCTCCTAAGGTTATCACCAGGGCAATCAACCTGCCAACACCAACATTTTATCTCCCAGCTTCGATTCCCAGTGACTGACAACCACTTCCAAGCACAGATTAAGTCAGGATCCAGCTTGTGCCAGTTGTTTTCCTCCTGGTAAAGCTTATTTCAAAATGACACTGCCAGTTACTGTGAAACCCTTCTTAGAGTATGATAGTTCTTTCATACTAATCTAAGTGTCCATTTTCCAATTTCTCTTCCTCCCACTAAAAAACTTTTTTTTTTTTTCCTTTTGAGAGGAAAAAACGCATTAATCAAAACCAGCTGCAACAGCCTGGCCATGCTGATCACACTTAATAGATCTAATCCTTTAAGTATGCCTTTTCCAGGACTCAAGGAATAAATGAGATTATACCCCACTTACAAACCAATACGTTCTGCTTGAAATTTCCAAGTGCCTCAATGCATAAATACAGTCAGCCTTGATACACAACATCGAGTATTTTTAATCACTCTTTGATGTGTTTGCACACTCCTAATTTTATTTCATTTCTGTTAATATGAAGTGTGGAAGTTTCAAGACAAGGCAGTGCTTGCCTAATGCTGCAGCTCTCAAAATTGGACCATGATCTTCACCTTGCCTTTTGCCATGCTATTTTCTGAGTCTGAGAAATGTTAAATATTAAGTAAAAACCACCTTTAAGAAAATTATCTCCAGTCTCAGCCTGTTGCAGTTGCAGCCCAACTAGGTCAGCCACTTTCCCTCACTTTTGTGCAAACTCCCTGTAGGTGACATGAGTCCAGTTCCAAGTTTTCCTTTTACAATAAATAAAAAATATTTTTTTTAAAAAATGGATGATTTTGTTCTCACACAGACAACTTCTGCACCGTAACAAAAATCTCATTTTTCAACTTATAACAGTGTGCAGTAAGTGGCTGCATTAGCCCATTAAACAAAGAGAGGAACTAGTTTCTGACAGAACACAAATTAAATTCTACATGACAATTTGGTAACATTTCTGCAAATGTGTGGGTTAAATGCTAACAGTTTGAGTTCTTTCGTGGTCAAAATCATCTTCTCAGGTTGGCAGATTTTAACCTGAGGAGTCCCAGATTTTTGCTAAACCAGCCTTTGGCAGGTCAAGTTTTTGTAGGTTGAGTCCACAAACTCCCCAATAAGTTTATGAGAGCAAAGGACTCTCCACAAAAATAAAAAAGTATAGGGGGCAAAATGGAAGCAATAAGAAGGGAATAATATTTGGAGCGTGATTTTTTCTCCTGTAAAAGATTCTAAACTTGAAAAAGAAATAGTTTCTAGAAAATGAAACAGTAAAATACAAATGAATTTTTAAAACACCAGTTAATACTTTGTGTCTTGAAATTAATTAAATTAAACTATATTTCAGGCATACAAAGTGTCTTTTACTCAATTTAATCACTGGTTAATTTGATCCTTCATTTAATTTGATCAAAACCCCAGGAATCAAATCAGCTGTATTAAAAATAGCAAAACTTTCACTCCTTATTTTGATTAATTTTGATCGCCTTAGGCAAGTAATATCATATAATTCAATCACTGGTTATAGTACATTGCCATTTTAATTAATTATGAAAATGAAAAAAAAAAATGAGTGGGAACAGAGATAAGAGCCCTAGGAAGAAAATGTATTTATAACAAAAGGACAATTACAACTCAATGTTGTGTTATTAAGACATTGCTACTAAAATTTGAGTTTTTCCATTTGTCATTGCATCTCTCTCTCTTACTGCTCAAGCCCAGTGCAGAACTTCACCTAGGACTGTACTGTGAGCACAGGAAGATCAAAATTCAATAAAAAGAACTGCCACCTCTTGAGATTTTTGTCCAAGAAGACACTGGTACAATGATATGGAGCTTTTCAGCCTTCTGGGGAATTTCAGTCCTGCCTTGAGGCAAAGCTCCTCAGACAGGCTGTTGTTCACCTCTTCAGGGAAAATTTGCTACCAGAACTGGCTCAGGAATGAAATGAAATTATTTAAACAAAGCTGAGGAGAGAAGAGGGGGGAAGTATCCAGCAGTTCTTTTCATCACTCCCCATCCCTCTTGCTCCATTTTCCTTTCCTTTCCACTACCCCCAGGAGGAGAAGAAAAAGGGTCATGTTGGTGACTCAGGAGACAAAGGCAGAATCCCTGAAGATGTGCTGAGGCTGGGAGCACTCAGAATAATGCAAGAGACTGGTGCCACAGTTAAATGCTGGTCAAGCAGACTAATATTATGTAGATAAGTGGTTCTGCAGCTTCTCTTCATAAATATGGCAGGAATACCAAAATGAGTGATGCACATAAATAATATTAGATCCAGGGAACCAAGAGAATGATAATAAGAGCCACTGCCACCACCAGAATGTAGACTAAAACCAAAGCAACTTTTTAAAAATAAATGTGGGGTCTTCTTTGTTTCCTTGTTTTCCTTTATTTTTGTTTTAGTTTTCTAGGATTAATAACATTGATTCACCTGTCTATGAACACACTTGTTCAAAACTAGTGGAAATCTGAGATAGAATTTGTCACCTCCCTGTTACCCAGCAGGTAAAATTTTTAGAGTTCAACATTTTGCAAATTAAGATCTGTTGAGAGTTGGCCTTGAGGGGAAGTATTCACAACACCCAACTGCTCCCAGATTTCCTTGATCCACATGATACTAAGAAAAATGAAATTGTTCTGAGTGTATTAAGGCTCTGGTCAACACAAACACGCAAAGCCTTTTGAAATGACTCATCAAAACATTGAAATATATTTTTCTCCCATCATACACAACTTTTTGAATCATAACCCCATTTAAAAAAAAAAAAAACGGTATTATAACTCCATGATGCAAAAATGTAATGGTAGTTATATTTTTTTAGGTATAACAAGAGTCAGAGCAACAGAAAATAAAGCAGTTCCCATTATTTGTCTTCCCCAAGAAAATAAAATATTTTGGAAGCATCTTTTCAAATTCAGTAGATCAATCTAAACCTTTGACATTTTATAGCAAATTTTTCTTTCTTTTCATTCAATTAAATTCTGAATTTTTATTCTGTTGCTCAATTCACATTGCAATGCAATGAAATTCTGAACTATTGGGTTGTCCCTCAGAATTCTGAACCATTTAAAACCCTGCCCTAGCAGCAGTATAAGTAGTCTTGTACCAGATTCTGTGCTGCTGCATCATGTTCATTTTGAGACTAACTAAATTAAAAAAAAAAAAAAAACAAACCAAAAAACAAACAAACAAACAAAAAACAACAACCTCCCCCCACTAACATTAAATTTAATTTTACTGAATTTTATTCGAGTCACCATAGTCATGACATGGTAAATTTTCTTGTTTAGCTCCCCCAGATACTCTCCGTCCATCCACAGAAAGCTGCTACTTGTTGAGATTGTTCTCTTTCCACATTCCCCCCACAAACATTTTTGGTTTAAGACCATTTTTTCCAGCACAAACAATATTCTGATGCCTGACTGTGATAGGTTTGTTGTTGTTGATGTTTCTCATAACCTGAACAGGTTGCAAACGTTGCTCATTGCTGGAACGTTCCCACAAAGGAAACAACAATTCTCAGTGCCCTTACAAATTATTTCTGTGCATTTCAGGCATTTTCAGTGAAAAGCTTTGATAGTTGGGGGGTGGAATTCTCTCAAGAAGTCAAACATCCAACTGGATCCATGCTGAATTGTCCAACTTTACCTGTCCTGTGCTTCAGGATCAGAGCTGGTGTCCAGCACAACATACACTAAGTTTTGTCTGGTAAAATTAGTAATTCTTCAGATAGGCAGGAGAATATTTTTACAGGCAGTCTATACTAAAAGGCAATTTCAGATCTTAAATTTCTTTTAAAACTCCATAATTTATTTAGAATAACACGAGGAAGAATTTACCAAGCTTTTGCAGTGTTCCCTTTTTGCATTTCTTGGTGGTTTTTTTTGGTTTTGGGGTTTTTTATGTTACATCTGTAAAGACAACTAAGATGAGAGTGACTTAGTTTCTTTTTCTTTATGTAGAGAACTTTTCAAAAGTAGGAGAACATAGACTGTATTTAAGAACTAGAACTAAAATACAGTCTAAGAGACAGAAAAAACACTGAAAAACAAAACTTCGCAAAGCTCTGAAATACAAAGAAAAATAATGTATTTTTTTTCAAGATTTTTTTCTCATTTCTGTATATTTTCTCTTGCACAGTATCCAGCAGATACTGTGCAAGAGAAAATGGAATAAACTTGTCACTTATTTCTTGGAATGCATCTTCCCTGTCTTAAGGACCTGTGGTATCCTTAGTTTTCTATGTTTCAAACCAAACTGTTGAAATTGGTTATTTAGGGGAATAATAATTTTAATTTTTAGTATTTTCAAAGGTATTAAAATGCAAAAAAATATGGATTTAAATAAATTTCAAATATACTTTTATCACTTTTCAAATTTAATTACTATAGGAACAGTATCACTATATTAAAACCTAATTACCTTATACTCTTTCTGGCTTCATGACAATGCTCATAAAATGCTTAATATTCATGTAACATGTTACCTCACTCTGTAATATCACCATATTTATGGAAAGAAATTGTAATCCTCTTTACTGGTTCAGGTTAATTCCAATAAAATATTAAATCCATTTTCTAATCTAAATGAGTTCATTAGGGGAGGCATGGTACTGAGAATACCAAACTCTCTACAGAGTTCAGCTTCATTACATTTCAGTACTGTGCATTTCCAGAGCTGTTGTACTACATTTATGAGGATTTATCTGTACTGTTCCAAAAACATTCATCCTAATTCTACTCCTTCTGTGCATGCTAATCATGAATATGTTAAGTGGAAATACTAAGCTAGCAGCCAATCTCATCCCCAGATGGGTTCAAGTTATGATTACAGAAGCAAATTTGCCATAAGCACTCATAAAACTGTGCCAGAGAAGAGGAAATGGAGGTTTGGAGATTCTTTTTATTTTCCTATTTTTTCCTTCACTCCCTACCTTTTTTTTTTTTTTTTTTTTTCCGCTTTATTATAGTGGGGGAAAATTCTTTGCCAAGGAGAAGAACTGTCATGGCACACTTAGAGGGTCATTTCCACTCCATGCAAACTATTTACATGATGTTAGGCAGTCAAATGTAATGCATGGAACAACTTTAAACAATACAAATCAAACTCCTTTGGACTGACACCCAGTATCTTCCTCAAGTTTCAGGGAACTTCTCCACAAAAATATCCCCACTGATCCCAAAGTGCAGCTATCACAAACCTCAGGGCGTAAGTGA
>VWYP01023117.1:157540-235467 GCA_013400435.1 Pycnonotus jocosus | reverse complement strand
TGAGCTCCAGACTTTTCACCAGCTCTGTTGCCCTTCTCTGGACGTGCTCCAGCACCTCAATCTCTTTCTTGTTGTCAAGAGCCAAAACTGAACGCAGGGCTTGAGGTGTGACCTCACCAGTGCTGAGTACAGGGTGGAAATCCCTGCTCTGGTCCTGCTTGCCATGCTATTTCTGAAACAAGCAAGACTGTCATTGCCTTTCTGGGCCACCTGGGCACACTCTGACTCATGTTAAGCTGCTGTTAAGCAGCACCCTTAAAGGCCTTTTCCACCTGGCAGTTTTCCAGCCACTCTTCCTCAGCCTGTAGCACTGCCTGGTGTTGTAACTCAAGTGCAGAACTCAGCACTTCACCCTGTTGAATCGCATGCTGTTGGTCTTGGCCCATGGATCCAGCCTGTCCAGATCCCTCTGCAGAGCCTTCCCACCCTCCATCAGATCAACATTCCCACACAAATTGGTATCAGCAGCAAACCGACTGAGGGTGCCCTTGGTCGATCCCTTGTCCATATGGTTGATAGAGATATTAAAAAGGATTGTCCCTAGTATTGAACCTTCAGGAACCCCACTAGTGACTGGCCTCCAGCTGGATTTAGTTCCACTCTCCAGCACTTTCTGTGTTGCAACCAGACCATATGACCCAGTTTTTAACTCAAAAAAAAGAGTGCACCAGTCCAAGCCATGGGCTGCCAGTTTCTTAAGGAGAATGCTATGGGAAATGTATCAAAGGCTTCACTAAAGTCCAGGTAGACATATTCACAGCTTTTTCCTCATCCACCAAGTGTGTGACTGTTGTGTGACTTTGTCGCAGAAGGACATCAGGTTGGTCAAATAGGACCTGCATTTCACAAACCTATGCTGGCTGGGCCTGATTCCCTGGTTGTCCTGCATGTGATGTGTGTTGGCACTCCAGATCTGCATCCTGAATTATTTTCAAAAAATAAGTCATTGCTCAGTGGGTATAGCAGCCCTAAGTCTTTGTAACTAGATTTGATTGCCATCAGTGTGAAAAAAATATTTAACTTTCAATACTTCGAGGAAGTTAGAAAGACAAAAAATGCAACTGTGACATTTGAGGAAATGAAAAGTCAACATATAACAATGTAAATCACACATAGCAAATACAGCTATAATAAACATACCTTTATCCATCTTAGATACAATGACAAATACTTCTAAAATTCAAATTATATTTTACAGCCTAAGCAAATATTAAAAGGCCACCAAATCTGCTAGCATAAATCCCCATGACCTCACAAGTTTTCAACACGTTTATTAAATGAAATGAGAATGAACCGTGAAGGCATTTTTGCTCTCTGGAGAAAACGCACAGGTAAAAAGAGATAGTTTTTACCAGCTGCTTTCAGAAGGGCTGTATTTCTGAAAGATCTGTGGAGCCGTGGCTTTGTCTACAGGCAGGTTTCACATTATTTTAGTGTTAAAGTTATAGAAATGCATGGTGATTGCACCTGAATGTAATGCCACTAATTCAATTACCAAAGACAGCCCCTCAAAGGTCTCATAGTTTGAGAGAAAACATCCCATTATGAGAATAACTTACACTTGGACAGGTGTGGTCACTGTTGTAGAGCGTGTCACTTGCTCCATGGGGCTCAGCTGTGGCTTTGCAGGCCACACTAAGGAACACACTTAGCGTGTAAGGCCAGGTTGGACAGAGCTCTGAGCAACCTGATCTAGTAGAAAGATCCCTGATCATCGATCGCACAATGTTTAGATGATCTTTAAACATCTCTTCACACCCAAATTATTCTCTGATTCCATGTTTCTCTGTTAGCTATCTTTGGTGATGGCATATGTGCACACATTCACCTTCTGTGCAAGGCAGTGGAGCTCCTCAGTGAGAGGAGCATGCAGAGCCACTGGGGAGAGCCCAAGGGTGCCCAAGTGACTCCATGAAAAGAGCTGAAGGTCTTCACAGTTCATATTCTACTTTTACCCCATCATTTTTTCCCCAGGCCATCAGATCACTTCCATTACTGTTAGTAATCTCAGTCTGTCCCTATTAATAATGTTTGAGCAAGCAGTGCAGAACTGCTGCAGTAATCAGTGTTTCAAACTGTAACCCTGACTACACCACATACTGAGGCTTAAAATTCCTTTTTCTCTGATAATTTGAAGCTTTATGTTTAATATTTATTGCAATGCATGTTCTCAGGAGATGACAGCGGATGCATGATAAATATGTTATCTCCCCCTGAAACAAATAGACATCCGTCTATCCAGAGGACAGTGCTTGCCAGCTGTGCATTTATAAAGAGTAAATGTAAAACCAGCTGTTCTGTCAGTTCATCCCATATAGTGAGGTTGTCACTGTAATCACTTTGGCTGGGAAAATTTCCAGTCATCTCACTGCTGCTCCTCATGAATCACACTTGTCAGGAAAACATCAGAGTCTTTTATATGGTATTTGGTTATTTTTGGGATGAATGCTACGAGTGTATTTAGGGCAATTACTTTCAGGACTTGAGAGAAATCAATTGATAACACTAAAAAACATATGTCTGGCTCTTCATTGAAGCAGCAGACTTGATGTTTGAATAAAAGTATAGAGTTATCCTTCCAGTGCACTCCATCAAAACAAGCTCCAACAATAAAACTTCGTACAGTCTCCTGAATTTATGAAAAATTGACAGGTTGGAACAGTTCTGAGAAAAGCAGTAGTGGGGACTGGTCAGAGATCCAGAAAATAGTTCTAGGAGGAAAAATCTGAACAAATGGTGTTGTTAAGGAAAAAGATAAAAAATGACTGAAAATGTGAGAACAAATTTCAAATAGTTTGAAGTGTGGCACAAAAAATAAAGGCAATGATTTGGTCTGTTTAAACTCAGTGGATCAAATTGTGGCAATAAAGATTTAAGATGGATATTAAGAGAAAAATTCTGTGGATTAGGGCAAATGGATTTAAATTAAATTTAAGCATATGTTGTGTGTCTAAATATTTAGTTAGAACCCATGACATCTATTTGTAAAAAAAATTTAATTATTTTCAAAACAATATACATGAAGATATACATAATAGATTTTATAAATATTCAACAGTATGAAAATAGCATTTCTAGGGAAAAATAAGAGGTACATAATGTGGCTGTGTGGCCCTCTGTTAGTACTGCTAATCTATAGAGAATGGGTGGACAAATTGCATTTTTAAGTGAAACCAGAAGTTTTGATTATGCACAAGTACAGCAATGCCAGGGAAAACAACTGAGTGGTGCCTTCTTCTGGGATTAGTGATGTCAAATGTGCCAGATCCAATTTTTCACTGATGTTGTACCTATTAAAGAGGATTTTCTACATCCTACCTGGCCCATGAATTGCACAATATCAAAGTGTTTTTCTCCTCCTAACTTTTACCATTTAAACCCTTTTCCAAAGGATCTTTGATTAAAACTGAAATATCTTTGATGAAATAGCACATTTTGATGGTATTTTTAAAGAGAAACTGGCTTCAGTAGAACACAATTTTTCTGAAGTATTCAACATGAGAAATGGTTGAGAATCTTTCTTTAATTAGCAACTACTTCTGGTTCTAAAACAAAATATTTCTGCCTGTAGGGTCCAGGTCTGCACCTGAAAATACCAAGTTTAGGAACATAATCATTGTGGTTTGATTTTCAGATTATATGTATAATTATTAGCTATTACAGCTCTGTGCTTGCTAATGTAGATGAACAGGTGATTTGTGTGAATTCTGAGATTATCCAGACAAATTCAAAGTGTTGACCCATTACCACTGGAGTTAGTCAATGTTTTCTAATATAAATTGTTGTGATAGTCTGTTCTCCAGGAAATATCAACATTTTGCATCCATTTGGTTTGAGAACATTTTTGAAATGAGGAAGTGTCTTGGCAAAGAGAAATTCTGTTTTTACCATAATCACAGATGATGTAATTGGGGCTCAGCTACACTGTTCAGAACTGTACCATCTCAAAGCTCAAGGATAGATTTATTCTCCATAGATAAAATGGTAAAATGCTACAGGATATGAAGAAAAATGGATTATGAATACCAGAAAAAAACTGTACATTTAAATTAACTGTAGTTCTGATTAGTCTCATTACAGACACAGGTATTTTTGGATGTCAGTTTCTGATATTCTCTGACCCATACGAGCTAGTCATAAGAAAAAGCTAAATAACTAAAAATTTATTCATACTTTTCTAAAAAAAATTTTTGTCATTTTGCCAGTCCCTCTGCCCTTTGAATTAAGTCTGGTCTTAAAATACGATTTATTTGGATTTATCATCATTGACTTCTGCAATATAAATGATTCCTCTGGGATTCTTTGAATTCTTCTTAGCATGGCATTTCTAGTGTTTACACAATCAGGCAAGAGTGTGGTTAATTTGTTTGCATTCATGCATGTGCACATCTGTCCACTCAGACACAGCTTCACACTTTACTTGGTTTGGGGGAAAAAGGTGCAGGAGAGAGGAATCCCGTGGAGCAAAGACAGGGGAGCACCTAACAGAGTCATGGACAAGGCTTTGGGAGGTTATTCCTTTCACAGATATTGCAGTAATACTTCACAGCTATGCAGAAACTTTGATCTGCTGGGAACAGGGGCTTATGTAGAAAATTGGGCTGTGCAAACTCTGTAGGAATCTGTGAGCCATGAAGTTTGCTTTATAGTTATTGGATTCAAGCAAACAACTTCAGGCTTTCTTGGGGGACAGTTTAAATCTAAAAAAAAAAAAAAAAACCCAAAAAAATCTTCCCCAGCCTACCATCCTGTCTAACTGGAAACTTCACCTTCACCTTCTAAACTACTTGCTATTTTAGAGGCATGTGTGAAATGTATGTGACCCAACTTTTGCCATTATACTGGGATGTAGCTACAGGAAAAGAAACAGCCAGCTTTGGGACAGGGATCCAGAGATATCAAGCAAAATCGACCAAGACGGTCAGTGCTGTTTACCCTATGAACTATGCTAGGAGTAAAAATGGTTATTCTTTCCAAATAATAAATAAATGAAAAGATTAGTGTTTCCCATTATCATGTGGAGTGTTATCACAAATTGAAATTAGCCGGTTGATTTCCACAGTCTCACCACACCAGGTGTAAATGCAGTGCATTCCCCTAAAAACACAAGAGAAAAGAGAGGAGAGTGGAATGCCCTTACAAACTCAGTGATGTCACTCCTATGTTTCTTGCCAATTCTTTTTCAAATACTATATTCTCTTTCTATTTAATTTTTTTAAAACTAGGATACCTGGCTATGCCTCATGCCCTTGAAGACCAATGGAGCCTTTGTGATGCCAAAGAGCTTCAGAAGTTCAAGGTGTGGCAAGCAAAGACAGGATGAGATTCAGGATAGAAATGGAAATGTGTACATTGGCAGAGTTCCTGAAAAACTGCTGAGAGAAGCAAAACCAGATACATTAGAAAAAAAAAATATCCCTAAAAGTTATCGAAGATTTTGGGACAACCAGAAATTCAAGCTGGTAATAATTTAGTTTTGAAGCACAATAGTGCTCTACAAGGCCATAATAAATAGGTGATGTGTCTATGGACTTTTATTCACTTCTCTCTCATGGTCAATTTTTCAGTCACTGTAAGTTTTACAGAATCTAGCTGTACTAGTTATTGATCAAACTTTACTTTAGAGATTAAAAATTCTCTTCTGTTTTGGGTATGCTCTTTAATAAGAAAAAGATATTTAGGTAGATTCACCTTAGAGCTCTCAATCCTGTTCCAAACCTGTTTATACATCTATATATTTAACTTAAAAAAAAAAAAAAAAGCTATGGCAAAGATAAACACAGTTTAGTTGAGCATTACATTCACTTAATCAACAATATTCTTGATCTTAAAAGCTCACCTTTTTCAGCCCTTTCCTTTTTTCTCATGCATGGAAACCACACATACAATTGTCATTGTAGACACCACCTTTAGCTTTTAATAAATCAATATATAACCTGTTCAAAATAGGGTTTTCAGGACTACAGGAAGTATTGAAGATATAGGAATATTATGGACAAATGCCTTTACATAAAGAGGTGTTGTATTTTGAATAAAGTAAACTGCTGTGCTAACTTTATAAAACCAGTCTGTCATTTATTTCTGTGAATAAAACAAGTTCAAGAAGTGGTAATGAAATTATTGCAGTCAACAGTGAATTGGTAAAAATATCAGTGATATAAATAAGTGGGTAATGAGGATTTTCCTATTTCAGAAGTCAGAATAAATGCTCTCCTGATGCAAGTTGACAATAATGTTAATGATTAACTAGGGAAAAAGAAATTTGTGTCAGCTAGCAAAAGTTTCTGTTATAGAAATTAGAAGAAACATGGTGAAATATCCTCAGGTACTCTGGGGGGACACAGCTCGCTAGAACATTTTGTGATGCCTGACCTCAGGCTGACATTTATTTAGTCAAGGAGACCTTTGCTGTACACTTTGCCAGACTTCTTGCCTATTGTATACATAAGTAGGTCTCATAACGTGTCAATAAAAATTATAGCCAAAATAAAACCAGTAACTTTAGTGTTCCATGGTACAATTCACTATATGAATGGATATAACAAGTCCCACAAAGCTTTTGTTGACTTCAGTCACACTAAGATTTCTAATGTCTGACTATTGCTGTGCCAAGAAATTTACAACATATTTCAATAAAGAAATATGTAAAAGTATTATTTAATGAGAACAACGAGGAGAGACCAAGTTTCTTGTTGATTTGGTTTTGGTTGTTGTTGTTGTTGTTTTTTTTTTAATGTAGGGAATGGATGTAGTGACATGCAGGACTGGAAGTTCATTTTACAAGTATTGTCTTTCTGCTGGAAAAACTGTGTGCAGTATCAAATTCCTTACAGACCTACAGTTGCAGGATCAGGCTGATTGTTTTACACATTGATTTTCATGCTCAGATTCATTGATTCATCTCTCAGGAGGAGAATGACTTTTCTGAAACTAGTTCTGTTAAACTAACATGAGCAATTGTCGGTTATCAACACATGCTCTATGTTTCATCAATGCTCTTGGAATCATTATGTTACATCACCTCTGTGCTTATTTATAGCTGGAGTTTGACCATGTTTCCTGAACAGAGAGGGAGGGAAGAAAGGAAGGGAGAAAGGAAGGCAGGAAAGATGGAAGGCAGGAAGACAGGAAGGCAGGCAGGCAGGAAGGGAGGGAGGGAGGGAGGGAGGAAGGGAGGGAGGAAGGAAGGAAGGAAGGAAGGAAGGAAGGCTGATTGCATGTACTGTCTCTGTGTATCAGAAAAACCAGTCCAAATGATCATGATCCTTGGTCTGTGAGAAGTCCACATACAGAGAGATCTTTGGTTGCAAAACGCTAAAGAAGCACATAAATATATGCAGCAGAGCCAACAGAGAAATGAAGGCTCCTTTAAGAATAATATATTCCCTCCCTGTAAAGGTCAGCTTGTGTCTGCTGTGCTCAGCCAGCTCTGGAGAGCTCAAGCTTGGCTTCATGTGTTAACTCAAAAGCTTTCCAGAACATTTTCTCCACTTAAGGAAAAAAACCAACAACAATGCTAACTGAAATAAACTGTCACGAGCAATGAAATGCTCATTAACTCTAATTGCCAGTACTTTCACTCTTCATGATAGCTATGAAAGGATAAATCAAGGGAATCAAAAAACTTTAACGAACCTACCAAGAAATCCATACATTTTGACACCCCCTGCCCCCTTCAGCCAATGCAAGTAGCATAAAATGAAATCCTTGCTGTGTTGCTGTGTAAAGAAAAAGGCCAGAAACAGCCAGCCTCTGCTGACCTCCTCACCTCCATTAAGCACTGACTCCATATGAAATGTGTAAGTAGCTCTGTCCTATATGAGATGGTGGAAATTGCTAGCTTGAAATACAGATGGCAGACTTTGTTTTCTGGTTTTGCGTCTGACTTATCCCAGCTTAATGAAATAAGCCAAAAATTGATTTTCTTAACTATATTACATTGTAATCTGCAAGGGAAGAAGAGGTAGGTCAGGTTCTCTTCCATTGCTCATTCATCTGTAATCAGTTTTCTTAATAGGAAAGGTGCTTGAGTGAGACTCATGGAAGAGATGGCAGAATATATTCCTAGAAAACTGGACCTCTACCTGCCAGCACTAAAAGCAATTGATAAAATAACAAGCAGAGAAAACACCTAGCCTAGTACTCACAGAAAAATCCCAGGTCAGAAAGCATCGGGCTTCTTGCTATCTCTTCTCCTGTGGCCCTAAAAATTTTTTTCATCTCTTTCTGCTTGTTTTCTTTTTGGGCCCTCACTTCCTGTTCTAATTACTTTTCAAAACCAATAAGCTTTCCCACCTCAGGTTTTGTAGCAACCATCACAGGTAACAGGATCCCAGTATTTTTTTTTTTAAGCAATCCAATAAATGTAATTAACCAGGCACAAAGAAGCTGGCAATGTTTTTTTTAATACATTGTCCTAGGGGGTTTTAAATTTTTACCTTTGCTTTCACCATGATTTTTAAAATTTGTTAACAATCCACCAATTACTGTAAAAGTCAAAATATGGTCTGGGTATAAACCTAAATCTAGATTCCAGTCAAATTGACAAAGAATTTCATGTGACAAATACTCATGAAGAGAGGTAAGATGCTGG
Organism: Pycnonotus jocosus; assembly: GCA_013400435.1. NCBI lineage: Eukaryota > Metazoa > Chordata > Aves > Passeriformes > Pycnonotidae > Pycnonotus > Pycnonotus jocosus. The sequence continues at coordinate 226,874 of VWYP01023117.1, read as the reverse complement.
TCAGATAAAATATTTTAAATAATTTAAAAAATTTTCAAGGGCCCTAAATAATGTCATTTCCATACATCTTTCATGTTTTTCACTTCAGAAATCTGTTTTAGAATTACAGTATGCTTGCAAATTTTATTTTGTTAGAAGCATTAGCAGATATTAAAACCCATTTATAAACAAACTAGCTTAGACCTGGGAAGTACCAATGTCCCTTTTTGAAAGAATCCTGACACATTTTGAGCAAACATGCATTCCTCAAAATATCTGAATGACTCAGTGCTTCTGGAACACCATACATATTTTCTAATGACATTTTTATTCCTGTTTGTGGGAGGGCTACAGATTATAAGGAGAGGCAGATTTTTCTGATAGTATGGAGAGCTACATACTGTTGTCCTAGCTTGGGTACCTGGAGGGCATTAATCTTAGAGAACCACAGGATGATTTAGGTTAGGAGGGACCTTAAAGATTATCAAGTTCCAAGCTGATGCTGTGGGCAGGACAGCTTCCACTAGACCAGGTCAATCCTGAGACAGTTTGTCTCCACTGTCTCTATAAAGAACTTCAATAATTGTTTCAGTAGGTCAAATTTAGATGCTTAAATTGGGTCAGTGGAGAAATCATTCCGTGATTTTCTGCTTCTTACATGTTTTTTAGATGTGTTCAGCCACACAGAGTGCTGAGCTTTATATACTAAAAATGGAGGTAAAATCCCATGCCCAAAAAGTCTACAGTCAAAACAGAGGAGATGGAGACATGATGGAAAGGAGATGGAAATAGGGAGGATGACATGAATTCAAATAACAGGTTAGATGTGGGGCTGGAAATACAATCAGATCTAGAAAGTCAGTCCAGTCACAGGGTCTGCAGACCATGCTAACATTCACATCTTAAGCACAGTACTAGAACCAAAAGGCAGAGGGCACATCAGTGGCACTGAAAGATCTAGAATGAAACCTTGATACTCCCAGATATGGAATCAGTCTGGGATTAAGAAGGAGAAGCATACATCCCTGCATGACTGCACAATACAAGCTGGCATTGTGTTCTGAACACGAAAATATTTCATTTTTTTAACTTTGGTTTCTGATATTTTATGGTAAACTAAGATTCCAATTCTATCATATGCAAAAAGTACATAACAATACATTTATATTGTTAATAACTCCTAAGCAGCATCCTTTTTTCATTTTCCTGCAGAAAAGCTACTTGCTTTATAAAGTTAAAAAAAAAATAAATCTTCTGCTCAGGATTGTCTAGAAGCAATCTGCATTCAGTGATTGGATTATGTACTAACAGCATTACTTATCCCCATCTGAGAGGTACCCTACAGGGAAAAGCTCCAAAGAAAGACACTGCATTAAGGGAAGATTTGGAAGTCTGATTGCACTCTGTTTCCATCTCTCTGCAGGGCTGGCTGTCAGTGGCGTTCAGAGCCGCGCAGCAGAAAAGGAAAAACAACTCCCTTTCTTTAGCCTTGTGAGTCATCCCTGATTGAAAGGAGCTTTACCCCAGTTTAAGGTCTGACCACAGGATGCGATCCAGAGTTCACTGAGAACTTTGTACAAATTCAGCTATGGCCTGTGCTTTTTGGTTGGAAACGGATTATTTTACAGTATCGTGAAACTGAAGTAATAAAGTGTGTAAATCTTATAGGGAAGGTGCAGTTCATAACCATAAACATTCTCTCAAGCAGTGAATCTGGATCCAGATGGTATACAATATTAAACCAGAGTAGCTGGATCCAGATGGTATACAATATTAAACTAGTGATATCTCTCTAAGCACATTTTAAAATAATTAATATTACCATGGATTTCCTCCAGACTTCTTCCTTATCATGAATATAGATAAGGATGTTCCCTCAGGAGGGGAAAATTGCAAATTTTTTCTGTGCATACTGAAAACTTATTTATTTTCATCATCCAGTGATCTAGTGGGTCATGGCTTGAATTCTAAGGGTGGGAGAGACAGGCAGATTTCAATAGTTTTACACTGAAGAGCTTAATGGAATAGTTTCTCAGATGTGGGATAGCTTCTCCAAACATCTCCAGAATTTCTGTTTGACTTTCTGGAAGAACCACCTACAGCCAAAAATTACAGAATTTAAATTAACACATGAATGTGTAGAAACACACAAAAATACACAAAAATGTGTCTACTCACACCTGAGTTTCAATTTATTCAAAACTACAGCTTGGAACAGAAGACAATACCAGCCTACAAAGATTCTGACTTTTCTGTCAGTATTTTTAAAATTTTGTTTGTTTGTTTAAATATAGGGTTAAAAAATTGGAAAACTGCTCAGTATCAGAATTCAATCTAATTTTATACCAAAATGTTCTATCTACATGGACAGGAAATAGCTGCATTGCTTGCAAAAGGTAGGAGCAATTTAAAAATCTTCAGTCTCTTTATATACCACATATCACAGAGAAGCAGCTGGATGGAAAATCTAGAAGATGAAGAATGCAAATACATCTGCAAATTAAAACCAATGCGTTTTTGTCAACAGAAGTTATTGCTCATAAAGCAGGGAGATTAGTGTCTATTTTAACATTTGAGGGTCAGGATGTTCAGAAGTATCAGATAATTCAATCTCGGTAAAAGAAATGCAGTAACTGAATATCTGCCCTTTGGATTTCATATGCATAATTTGTTTATTATTTTCCTTCATGTGGAATAAAATTAGCATGGAATACTTTTTGCCCTTTGTGTATGAAAAATTGTGTAGTGCTTTCCATTGTTGAGCACTGGTACTTGTCCTCAGTTTATATTCAAGTGTTTTAATGCTTAAAATATTCTATCATCCTAAGGGACTTCTGAATGAGATTTTGCTTTGCTCAATCAGTATCCTTCTTTATGTACAAATAGATTAAGGTCTTATTGGTACCAAATCACAATTACCATGTCTGTGCTATTTTTTTTTCCATTAATATGTTTCCAAATTTTTCTGTCAGTAACGAGTAGAACAATATAATTTAGAAAGATTCAAATATGACATATTTTTAAATAACTTATCATCATTGTTTACCCTGTTATACAATGTATTACAGTTTGATTTTGATTTTTTAAAAATTGAGTTTTATGGTTAACTATGCTATTTGCTTGGTTTTGAATCCAGAAAATTCATTTTATCTTAATTTTCTCTCACTATTGAGTCCTGAGTAAAGATTGCTGAGTGTCCCTGTCACTGTCATCAGAGCAACAATAACAATACACATCACAGTATTATAAAAAATATCTCAAAAAAAGCAGAAGTGAGAATTTATCTATTGCACTTAGACAACTGACAAACATTTTCCCTGTCTCTGCAGCCCTACAACTTTGCAAACCAGGCTAGAATATGTTTCAAAGGAAAAAAAACAACCAAAAACAAAACCAAACCAAACCAAAACAAAAGCACCTCATCTAGATTACAATATGACAAGGTAATATTACTAAAATGTTAGGTATCTGCAGAAAAGGAAATTATAGTCTTTCTGATTGATGCAGCCCCTCACAGGGTCATCTGAAGATTTCAAAACAATGAAGACAAGTGCCAGAACATTTTGAATTAATCTTAATGGTGTTAGCAATGATAGAAGATGATCTTGTTTCCAAAGTCAGAAATAAATTCAACCAGCTGCAAAGTCATTTGCTTTTTCATGTCTTCTTTTTCTCCATCTACCTACTTGTCCTTCACCTTCTTGTGTCTCACTGATAACTATAAACTTTAAAAATAAAAATAAAAAAAAGTTCTGCATTTTTTATTCACATACTTTGTTTCTTTTAAGGTACACATTCTTCACAGATTGAGATAAGGAAGTTGCAGACTATAGCTTCATAGGAACAGATATTATATTTTGATACTGGTTTATCATGACCTGAATTTCTTTAAGAGCACCTCCAAACTTTTTACAGTTTTAGTATGAACTCCAAACTCCAGACCTCCATATTTATCCTCTTACTTTCCTGTGATCAAATATGGCCCTTGAATGAGCTTGAGGAAGCAATATGTGGGAAATGGATTTGTAGAGAATTCTCAAAGCTCACATAGTATGTACCTGTATGCAAACTTCAAGAAAGAAAATGCTGACTTAGAGATGCCATGGAATAAGACAGACATTGTTGAGAGAGAAATGGAACTAGAAACAAGTTTCAAATTTTGCTCTAGCAAATAAAAGTAGATACTTTGGAGAAATAGAACTATGAAAGATGCATTGTAGTAGGACCTACAAAGGGTAATTTTAGATGATTGGCTTTAAGGCATTTACAGCATGGTGTGGCAAAAGCTGATAGGCCAAGAAACCCTTATAATGTATCGTAATTGGGGAATAATTGGCTTCTGATTGTGATGGTGTGAATTATAACATTTACATTGTCTCACCCTTCACATAAGACTGAAAATGGAATAACAGTTTTTAAAATGCCTCCCAGTTGCCCCATCTCTGGGTCAGAAAAGGGTAAGGTCCAACAGGAATACTATATTTTGGTGGTTGAGCTAGAAACCTGTGACAGAGTACGGCATAAATGCATCTCATCTGAGACCTCACCTTACTAAGTAATGTAAGGAAAAACAGGAGTGGAAGAGCTGCATGCAAGAAAAATGGAATTTGTCTGGTCACAGGATGAAGAAAGGGCCATGATGTGTCTCTGCAGGCCTCCCCAGCTGTGGGAGATGCTCTGAGCATGGGGTGGCAGGAGAAGGCCCTGGCAGTGGGTGAGGCTGAGAGAGCTGTGCCCTCCCTGGGTGTGTGGGCTCTGGGCACTGTTCCTGTAAGAGAACAGAACCCAAAGCCAAACGGGAACATGCCGGGAGCAGCTCAGCACTCCTCTGGATGTCCCAGCCAACACACGTACTTTCACCTGCCTTCCAGACTGTGTTGTGAATTTTCGAGGCCAAATGGAAGAGTAGAAGCCCAGACTGTACCCCATAAAAAATGAAAGGCACTGAGGAGCCCTTAGAGGCTTTCTGTTATTGCCATTGACATGAATGTCCTGGTGGCAGTCACTGGCTAGATGAATGCTGACAAAATTGCATATTTCTTTTTCAAGCCCATGGCAGTAAATGGGAGGAAAGGAGATTTTTGCTTGCTTGCCACCTCCTCAGGGAAGCACAGAGATCATCGCAGTACAGAAGAGATCAGCATCATTCATTACTGCTGGATAATGCCTGCCAATGATATATCCACCATGCCTAAGCTTCAAAATCCCATAGGTCACTCCTGCAGCACTATCATTTAACAGCTCCCATTATCCAACCCATTGTGGTGTGCCACATTTTGGCATAAATAGAACCCCCAAGTGTTTGATCCAGCCAGATAAAATCTTCATATACTCTCATCTCCTTTTTGTAATTTAGGGCTGGGTTTTCTGGTGTTTTTTTTATATACACAGATCAGTATAGGTCACTGGTTACTGAAAAACACAACTTCAGCCTTCTTAGAAGTTTAAAATTAGAATTAAAATAGTCTAAGGACTAGCTCTGATTATCAAAGTAACTTGCAGGAGATATAATAGCAAATTTTTCCCTCTGGTTTCCCATTAGTGTGCTCGTATAATGCAATGTAATGAATGCAGAAAAGTTTACCTTTATGTATCCTTTTTCTTTTCTTTTTTTTTTTTTTTAAGCCTAAAAGTTTTATCCTTCCAGTTCAGATTGTCAGCCGAATTCATTCAGTGATGATCAGAGCATGAGCGACATTATGTGCCTATTAGTGGTGTCCTGTGCTTCTCTTATCCATCCATTCCTTAGATGGCATTCATTGATGTAATTACACCAGAGATTGAAATGACATGGATACATTTCAGCTAAGGATCCACCCTACTGAATATACTTGAAGACTGGTATTTTCAGTTAATACATTATTTCAAAGAATACAGGGCACATTTTCTTAAACTGGCATTGAAAATTCTCTTAAATAATAGGACTCTTAGTGTAACACTGACTTGTATTAGAAAAGGACTCTGATTTAATCAAACTATATCTAAATCCCTACCTGTCTTGCATCTAATTATGCTTTAGAATATATTTTTGCATTCCCCATACCCCACCTCTTCTTAGGACTCAGGCAGAAAATAATGAGCTTTAGCAGTAGGAATGGGTTTAAACCTCTTCTGATCTGTAAGAGGCAGAAACAGAACAAATGAGCCCCTCTGTTGTGAGCTGTGATCTGTGTGGGGGCACAAGCAGATCTCTGGGCAAGGGATTGCTTCTTTATCCTCGATTTGCAAAGCATGGTACATGCAGGAGCACCCACTCTTTCCACATTTGTTTGTCTGATTTTGATGAGACACACAATGAAATGGCACAGCCAAGGAAATGCAGAAAGCTTTGCTCATGGCAGTTTTGCACCTAAGCCAGCTGTAGCAAATTATATCCTATCAGAGATGTCACAGACAGCACGAAGGCAGCAGCAAATGCCATGAGCTAAAGATGTCAGCACAGACCATCCAGGGTTGAACTGAAGCCCACTGCAGACTTTAACATGTCAGCAAAAAAGGCTTTGGAATTCTCTGACGAACACAGAACCTATGTAAGGATTTGTCCTTCGTCTGGCTCCCTTCTTTTCCTGGCTGACAACAGCCTTAGAGGAGAATTGCACACTCGGGAAAACAGTGTGAGGTGCCACAGCTACCTCCAACTATGAAAGAATATATTATAAAAAAGCACTTTATAAACACAACATTTCAACATCCCTTTTGTTCACATCTGTCCCACTATAGGGAGTGTTGCCATTTTTAAATTCATCTTGGCCATAACCAATATGCAGTTTTTAGACAAAAAGTATTTTAGGCCTTCAAACAGCTCCTTAGTGAGTATCATCTTGGCACACACAGATTCCCATACCATTTTAGAAGCTGGTTTCACAAATCTCTGTAATGACACAACGCCGGTTTAGCAAAATTTTTTAAATTTTATGTGACCATTATGTATTCTTTGCTGATAGAGAAAAACCAAGAAGCACATCACCCAAGATGGTGAAATTCTGGTAAAGTTTCTTCAGTTGAAACATGAGTTGTTAAACGAGTAAAAACAATTTTAGATACCTTTAAACTGGAAAAATATTTGTCAATTTGATTCCATCTATGCCATGGTGAAATAGGGCTAAGCTAAGTTTCATTCCCTTGCAATATCTGTAGTTTGAGCCTTCATCTGCCTTGTGTTGAGAATCTTGAGGATGAGGATAGTTAGATAGACCTAGCCATTAACTAAATTTCTTGGAAAGATAAAACGTGCAACTCAACAGCAGCTGGATAATAGGCAAGAGGGCCTTGTAAGGGCAAGGGATAATTTTCTGGCTGAGACAGTGCCAAAAATACATCAATATGGTAAATGCATGAAAAATGACAGGAAAAAGAAGCAAAGACTGGGAAACTGCCGAGGCAAATACAATTAAAATAAACATCCTGCACTGAATTGAACTAACTGATGAAAATACATTTCCATGTCTCTTGTCGCAACTCTTCTGGAGAAAAAAAACTACCTAATTTTTTACATAGGAAAGAAATCTGAAATCCAGTCTTTTTCAGAGTTCATGCTTCTATATTTAACCCTCCATTTGGTTAGAAGTTTGCATTTCCACATATTATTCTGGACTTTTATCTTTGCAATGAATTCTCTTTGGCAAATGTTATATGAATAACAGCAAATTCCCTTTTGGCCATACATCCCTTCTTTACACTCACTGGACCTGGCTACTGGAACCAACACCCTTGGAAAAGAGGCACTTTATCTCTGAACACAGTGAGGTCTGATCTTTCCAGCAGTTATAAGCAGGCTTAATGCCCTGTGTGCTCTTAATTTTTAGCAGACAGATTTCCTACCTGCCCACGCTTCACCTTTTGAGTGCTGATGTTTCCTGCAGTGTAGCTGCCAGATGCAAACCCATGGGCTGTTTTGTGTGAGTGGTAGACTAACAGTTCCTTGTACTAGTGTGCTGAAAATGCAAAACATTTTGACACCCTCCAGGATGAAAGGTGCAATGTAATATGATTATCATGACTGTACCATCGATCCCTGCTGGAAGTGTCAGAAGGATTCTTCATTATCTTGTTACTAGGGTTTGCTATTTTAATTATCCTCTTAGCTTCACTTTCTTCCTTTATATCTCTTTGCTATCAATACAGCTGGCCTTTTAAAGGGCTTTTTGCTACAGGGAGAAGGTAAAGGAGCAGGGAAATCCTATGACCAGAGCTGCATGCAGGGTTACCAGGTCTAAAGACAGAAATCTCTTCAAGGGCAAGGCAGGACAGGGCAAGGGAAGAACAGGGAAAGGGCAGGGCAGAGTAGGGAAGGGGCAGGGAAGGCAAGGCAGGGCAAGGGAAAATGCTGTGTCAGCAAAGTCTATGGAAGGAAATCAAAGATCTCTGAACTCTGTTATCCCTTTCTTCAAAGAAATATAAACAGTGTGCTTACCCCAGTGCCCTGCTCTAGTTTTTCCTCTTTGCCTCACTCTGCTTTCGCCCTGCCAGTCATGACTGCTTCAGGTAAATATATCGAACTTTGCAAATTTTCTGGTTTCAGGTTATTGAGCCTTCTAGCAAGGTTCTCAAGGGCAGGACAAGATGCCTGGTTGGACCTACTAGGCAGCAAGCTTTTCCTTCATTTTAACATATCTTTTTATATATAGTAAGAGGAAAGTGGAGAAGGTAGGAAGAAAAATTGTTAATTGGAATTTGAACTAAAGCCCATGAAATAAAGCTCTTGAATGTCTACTAAAAATCACAGCTTTGATAATGTCTTCTAACTTAAGATGCAACTTATGGTATCATTCATCTTTCACTTTTCATTTCTTCAAATAAGTGCTTAAAAATAATGGCTTTCACTATCCAAAGGAAGCAGGAAACCCAGCTGAGTACTTAACTTTAGCCTTCACTTGCAAAAGAATATCATAAAGATGATAAAAATGTGCACAGATAGCAAATGGGTGTAAAGTCAAATTTCTCAGATGCAGAGTAAAAAAATATATATATTTGTAGCCTAGATACACCAAGTGAAATTCATCTGCCTTGGCAAGGGTGCCAGAGTTAGTGGCACAATTCTACATTGTCAGTAAAGTGAAATAGGCACCTCCAGGAGACAATTGTTTTGATCCATAGACAGATACATGTGACAGGTCACATGGCTTGCCCTTTGGAGGTACTTATTTCTCTCATTAACTACAGAGGGACTCCACAGTGACAGTTTGAAGTTTGACTGTTCCATTATAGATACCTTAAATCAGAGAAGATTCACCTCACTGAGAATGACCTTCCAATATGAAATCCAGGTATCTAACTGATCTCTTAAAAAGTGCTCTAGAAGCACCAGAAGACTCTATTTAACACCAATCCATGCTCAGAAAATAGAAAATAAAAAGGTAAAATACATTATAAGAGTTTAAAACAGAAAATAAGAATCCAAGGGAAAGAAAATGATGACATTAAATAGGAAATATTAGGCTAGAAAGTAGCAAAAAGCTAACCTCAGCCAATACAAAGTCACCTTTGAATAGTCACAGACAGTTAATGCTGCAGGGAATGAGTTCCTCAGTCTGAAAATGTCACTTTATGCATCGTTAAAAGCACCTGTCTTCAACATAAAAATAAACAAACAAATGGAAAAAACACTACGTGTATTGTAGCAAAAATGAACAGGGCATTGGGTTTTTCTTTTTCCAGTGTTGCAAATGCATGTTTAAAGCATTTAACTATTAAGAGAAACTGAATACTGATTTCACTTCTTTGTCTTGAAATCTTCCACTAAACAAAATTGACTACCACTGATCAAAAAATAGCTATGTCACCTAAAATGTAACATCCATTGCAGCAACCATTAAATTTGCCCTTATCATATAAAAAATAAATTACAGCAAATTTCCAGTCATGACCTCTAAGGAGGTTTCGGAATAGACTTTAAAAAACTTTGGCTTTGAAAGTGAAGCTTTTCAAGTCCTAGAATTGAGATCAGCATCACCTGTGAGGAAAAGCTAAGAAATCTGGGTTTATCTGTTTTGCAGAAAAGGAGGCTGAGGTGCAACCTCATGCCCTCTTACAGCATCCTGAGGAGGGGAAGTGGAGAGGGAGGTGCTGAGCCCTTCTCCCTGATATCCTGACACAGGACATGCAGGAATGGTTCAAAGCTGTACCGGGGAGTTTTACACTGCACATTAGAAAGCATTTCTTTACTGACAGAGTGGTCAAACACTGGAAGTGCCTTCTTGGAGAAGTGGTCAATGCCACAGGCCTGTCAGTGCTTAAGAGGCATTAGGACAATGCCCTTAACGTGCTTCAACTTTTGGTCAGCCCTGACATGGTCAGGCAGTTGAATTAGATGGCTGTTGTAGGTACCTTCCAACTACAAGATGCTTTCCTACTCAATTCTGTTCTAAAATCCAAGGGGTAGAGTTTGCAAAATGTGCTTGGGGAGGTGGTCCTGCAACAAGAGAGTCATGGGACCAAAGGAGAGAAAGCAGGAGGAAGCTTGATTGAAGGTGTCCAGTCCTAACAAGGTCTTAAGAAGGCATAAACACAGCAGGCAGCCCCAGTGGTTATTCAATACCTGCATGGTTAGAATATCCTCCTGGGGAAAGGACAAAGAGGGTTTCAGGCCAGAAGTTTTGCCTACAGACCAAACATCCTTGTGCCTTGTACAATGAATTATGTCTCTGCTTTCCAAGAAATGAAGGCTGTTTTGCTTGTCATGATCATAGCATGTCTGAGCATCCAGGAAAAGCACCAAGCTACCTACTGGCAGAAAAAAGGGGACTGAGATGCTGGCTGGTCTTGCCTGAGTCATTCTGCTGGGGAGAGACATCAATATTTTAAGAGCTGAAAGGGATACCTGAATCCCTGCCAGTATTCGATGGGACTGTACTGCTGTGCATCTCACTAAAAAAGCCCAACAAGTTTAGATGTTTTCCAGGGTTCTTTCCCAAACCTCCTTAAGGGTTGAACAACATTTACCTCCTTGAATGTATCAGGTACAGACAAGAGTTCAGCACTACAAGCAGCAGCTATTTTTAAGGCTTGCTAGGCTTGCTTAAGGCTGCTATTTTTAATGTAACTTGAATTAGGTACAGGTTGTATCCATATAGTTGTAAAGTCAAAATAAGTTCATGGAAGTGTCTTCTTAAGAAACTGTAATTTTCATTTGATGTGCAGGTGCAGGTTGACTTTTGCTGCTGACTTCAACAAGTTTTCAGGTTTTCAACTGCATGACCTAAATGTCTGTATCAGCCACTTGATTTCTCTGTTTACCCCATTATTGTTCAAACAGTTTTATTTATCTATTTCCTGCCTCCACTTAATAATATATGTAATGTCTTTTGAAAATTAGTTTTTGAAAAACACAAAACAAGGAGTGAAAACAGGACCTCCTATTGCCTCTCCAAGTAATCAAAAGCTGAATCTAAATAGTTCTGTGGCAACAGGCTGAGAAAAGTGTATTTTCAATTACTTTTTTTTTCCATGTATAAACTGCACATCCAAATCACATTTCATGAGTAAGTAAACAATTTAATTTAGTTTTGGTTTGTTGTTTTGCTTTTTGGGGGTTTTGTTGCTTTGTTGGTTTGGGGTTTTGTTTTTTTTTTCCAGGGGTGTGGTTTTCTATTTTCTTTTTGTGTAGGAAACAATCAAGAAGAAATGGGGAATAATCAAATGCACCCAGCATCAGCAAACTTCATTACACTCTGAACAATAGCAAGGGGGGGGAAATAGCAGATAATTACGTCTGATGAGTGTAATTACACTTTTTTGAAAAAGGGGGGGAATCTAGGTTTATCACTACACCTGTTTGGTTTTTTTAATAGACACCTTTAAATTCTGCTGAACATGCAGCAGCAGAAAAATTATTCCTTCTCGTGGTTTGATGGCCTCCAGTAATGCTTAAGAAAAATTGTTTTCCATTCCACTGAACTGTAAAATAAACAAAACAAACCCTTCACTAAATGCTCTAAAGGCCAAAGGGTCTCAATGAATGAACTTCAAATGGCTGCTTTGCTCATCATACGAAAAATCCATTATGTGACTGTGTTTAGAAATAGTCTAGCATATTTTGGGTGCAATAGCATTTTAAAATAATAAGGTTTGGAAATAAATAATAAACTGATGAAGAGGCAGAAAGTAAGTTGCTCCCTAAATTTAAATACAAATGTATTTCAATGTCATTTTTCTATAAGCAGAGAAATGCATAGAGCTAAATCAGTTCTATCATTTATAGTGAACGTTATGTTTTCCTGTACTTTTCAGCTTACTTTCATTCCTTTCATGAAAGAGAATCTCATGACCTTTTCAGTATTAGCCTCAAGACATAGCTGAACTATTCTTTTCATATAGAAATCCAAGACCTCAGCTGGCTAGCATGAAAGCTAACTTTGCCGACAAATCTCTAAGAAAACATGTTTTAATGTTCATCTGGTTTTGGGGGATATTTTTTCTTTTTACTGAGACTATCAATGCACCTAAATTTAACAGCTCCCTGCAGTTTTTTAGGTTTAACCAGGGCCCTATGAGACCAAGTATTAATTAACATTCTGTCCTGAGTGTTAAGAGCTAATAAAAGTTAGAATATACAGCAGAATTGTATGACTTCTGGTAACAGACTCTCTTTCGCTGCATCTGTTAGAAAATGTACCACTGCTGTTTCAGGACACCTAACCTCTTATTCATCACTAGAAAATAAAATCCCTGTAGTATCTGTTCTGTTGTAAGCTCCACTTGGAGATGATTTCCGACCTCTCAGCTGGATTTCCGAGTTTCACTGTGAAGTTTACTTTTTGTAAGGGATTTCTTTATAACAGACAAACAATTGGGACAGAGATTTTCCTTAGAAAAGTAATATTCTCTGGTTTTGTCAAGGAAATTTCTTCTACTGGTATATTCAAAGCCCTCAGGATTATCTATCAACAATATCAGTAGGTAATGAAATACAGAAGACATGCTTGAAAATTCAGGGAAAAACTTCACATAAGACTCTTCAAAAGGACTTTGGTACAGTATCCAAGACATCTGCAGGAGCTCTTTAAAACCTACCCTTGTACCCACCTTCATTTGCAGACATTCAGATCTAAAATCCCTCTGATTTTCATCAGAGCTTCTGTCTCAGCCACTTAATTGCTTAAACAGGTACAGCTACTGGAAAAGCCTGTTTGCAGATCTCCAGGTGCAGCACTGGAGCACCTGAGCACTCCCACTGCTGCTCTTGGTAAGAGCAGGAGCCACACAGGTTTGTAGCTGTGGTAGGATGAGGTGTTCAGGGTTGTACATATCCTTTACAGGTCACTGTCCACTGTCTTCAAAGAAAACCAGCAGAGTGGAGAGGGTTTGATCCGTAGGATGCCCCTGGAGAGGAATGCAGACCAGTGCAGATATTCCTTGCACTGTGGAAGAAGCAGCTGTGACACAAGTTTCGGGGAATATCACCCACCCACAGACCTTAAAGGGAGTCTCTACCAATGGCATTGTACCTTCCACCAACCACACCCTGCCCATTATGACATGTTTGTCTGACATTAGATACTCTGAATAGGCTCCTCAGAAAATTGCCATGAAAACCTCTCTGTCACCTGTAGTTGGATTAGGTGTTCCTGCAGTGCAGCATATTCTAGACCCCACAGGGTTCAGAAAACACAAGGTGTCATTCATTCATTGTAGCTCAGAAGGTGATAGCCAAGCAGCTGGAGAGGGAGGAAAATAAAGGATGACACATCATTGTCCAGGCCATTGGGAAATCACTTCATCTCGTATAAGACCTATAAGAACTATGTGACACAGAAGTGATCAGATGTTGAGGATAATTCAAAATACAAAGGGAACACGATCCTGAACAGTTATCCAAGTATGACTTGGTTGAAGAAGCACATCTCACAGAGACTGGCATTACCAGCAAAGTGAAACAGAATTTCTTTAGTGTCTAAACCTACCTGACTTACACTTGAAAACTCTGAGCTGATATTATCAAGATATGAATGTAACTGCTTCCAGCTCTATGCCATGCTATTGCATTTGGACATAGGGATACAGGGAAATGTGAAGACCTTTAAAACTCCTGCAAAGTGGACAGGTGAAAAATTCAGTATATATTTATGTCATTTCAAGAAAGGAAATGAAATCTTGAAATCAGAGAAAAAGTGAAATAAACTGACAAGTGGACTTTTAATGAAATTAAATTCAATAGAAAGAAATAAAAGAAAATTCAGAAATGAAGTGATTGTAATCAAATGTAAGGAGATGACATGAAGTGCTCCCCTTTTGCATGTCTTTTATAGCTGAAACATTCCTGGAGCTCAAGGCTTTGTGATTTCCTCAAGACTAACCTTAAATGTAAGCCTAAACCTAAGCAGAGCAGGGAAAGCAGCCATTTGCTGAGGTGCCAAGCACATGGGTGGTGTGAAGCAGAAAGGTGTGGAGGCAGCAATGGTGGAGCTGTGCTGGGCTCCCCTTGGCATGCCTTTCATAGTGTCCCTGGAGCTCTGGGCTTTGTGGTTTTCTCAGCCTTAACCCTAAGCATAACCATAACTCTAAGCAGAGAAGTAAAAACAGCATTTGGCTGAGGCTGGTGCCAAGCAGAAAAGGCTGGAAAAAGCCATGTTGGGGCAGTGGGGTGTTCTTTCTTCTAAATTAAATGGACAGAAATCTTCCAAAATGATATTCACTGAAATCTCAAAATCAGAGAATGAAGTCAAACAAAGAGACAAAAGAAGAAATTGATGAAATGAAATGCTAATTTTTTTTTTTAGAAAAGAAAATAAAAAAAAGAGAAAAGTCTGAACCAAAGTGAAAACAATTTAATGGCATGGGATAAGATGAAGTGAAGGGAGATGGACCAAACCTTACCAAATTGATCCCCATGGAAATTGCAATATTTCATTTCTTTTCATGAAATGAAGTAGCTGAAGTGTTATGAAATGAATTGACAATAATTTCAAAGACATACACACACCCTACCCTTGCAGTTTTTCCTGTACCTGTAGCACTATTCAAATAGCTTTTGAACTGCAATACAATCTTCCCAATATTCAAGTAAATAAAGCCACACCCAATAATGTCATTCCTTCTTGACTTATCAGAGGAATTTCTGTTCTGTACTAGCAGATATTAGATTTTTCTATCACTCAAAGTAAACTTATGCTAATTCCAGAAAGCTCAGTTTCTGAAGGGAAAAGAAAAGAAATAAACCCCCCATACTTTTCTCTCTGGCATAGAAGTATTTCTACAAATATATTTAGCTGCTATATATAATATTTAGAATTGCTACCAACGCTGGAAACTCTGATAATTCCCACAGAAATAACATGTCTGTCATATTTTTCTCTTGGGTTATGGTGCCATTTGCCAACTAGGGGAGACCTTTAAAAAGAAAAGAGCTATTCAAGATTTTTCTTTCAGTACTCCCACAGAAGTCAAGACCTGAGCAGCTTCTTAAATGTTGACAGAAGGCAGTATAGGACCAGTTAAGACTTCAGCACTTTTTTAATACACTTTTGACCTACAAGCTTGCTGTGGAACCCAGAATAGGATTTATACCCACTCATTACCAATTCAGTGATAGGGATATTAGAAGTAAGACCTTGCCAACGCTTCCACAAGAAACTTCACATCTAAGCCAAACACATTCAGACAACATTAAACATCCTGATGGACTGTGGATTTATTATTAAAATTAAAGAGACGAGTCCTATATGGCCTACAGCTCTATCAGTATAGTAACCTGCAGCAGGATATAGGCACTAGATTTCAACTATCCATTCTCAAACATGAGAAACAGTCAAACACTTATGACTTTGCCCCAGGTCAATTTCCTGTGTCTACACCACATAATGAGATAATGAGGGAAACTCTCAGTGGAGCTGCAGTATCCAGCCTTGAGACTTAAGCAATGTGTATTTTAAAAGTGTAGAAGGTGCCTTAACAGCCTACATGATAGAACCTACCTACACATAGAGCCTGCAAGCAGAGTAGGTCCTTCAGAGTGGTTGTGTGATGTGGCAAGAGGTGACTGACTACTCACCAGGCACTTAGGGCTGTTAATGGAAAAGCAAAATGAAATTCTTCTGCACAGGTCTTCTGCAACCAGCTCAGGATTCCTATTGATCACAGAGTATTCTGATCTGGAAGGGAGCCACGAGTGTCATGAAGTTAAATTCTTAGGTGAATGGCACAAAAAGGATATCAAAACCATGACTTTGGCATTATTAGCACTGTCCTCTGACCCAAATATGGGGTCTGATGTACACCAGAAAATTCAGGACTTCCTGAAAATTCCACCCAGACAGAAACCTAGAGGGCACAGAGAGGATGACATACCCCAAAAAGACAACCTTATTGGTATTTGAAACTTTCTAAGCAGTCTGATCTTTGATCCATAGTTGTCTGGATTGGGCATTAAATTTAAAGAGTGAAGTTTTGTTTTTTTCCACTACTAGTTGCCTAGTAAAGGGAAAGAGAGTGAAGATTTTTGATAGTTGAATATTTTCTACTGAGTTCATATTACAGTTCTGTGAGTTCTACTAGAATTAAATATTAAGGGTTTGAATTTTAGAGCTCTCTGTACTGGCACCTCATTTTCTTGCTCTATTAAGAAAACCTGAAAATCTCTACAGCATACATACAAGTATATGAATTTTCCCACATTCAAATAAATGATGCAAAATGAGAAATATCTATGAAAGTAAACAGAAAATCAGTTTGCAACCCTACACTTAAGCAGCTTTGTGACTTGAGTCAAAATATTTAAAGCATTCAAATGAGTATTTCTGTATTAAGTACATAAGATTTGCTTGTTTCCCATGAGAAAAGGAAAAGCCTTTAATATAGGCTTCGTAGTATATTAAGACCAAATTAATAGCCATTATCTTCTCAAATCTTAAAAAAACCCTGATTAATATTATTTTACCAGTCCTACTGGAAGAAAAACAAAAAGTCCCGTTAAATCAGAATCAGGCATCTATGCAGGAAGCTGGAAGAAAAGTCGTTCTAATACTTAATAGGTAGTTTTTGTTGGGCATATTGCATCCCTGGTCAGTTTTGTGTTTATGGCTCAGTACTAGTGAAACATTTTATTTTCACATCTTAAAAGATCATTTCAGGGCTGAACAAACACAGCAGATTCAGCAGCAGCTGGAATACAACTACTACTGTTCACCCTTTGGAAAGCTTATGAAAGAGCTGACATGGTTCTGAAATATTAAAAGGACTTCTGAAACTCAGAGAGAAAACAGCAATATAAAATCAAGGGTCTGGTCTGGCTGAGTGGATAAAGTGCCATCTTTTGATACTGGGGACCTAAATCTTTCAAGTCAATATGTGGTATAGAATGGCTTTTATGGTCATTGGCAAGTGGCTGTGAATTCACATCAACAAAAGTAACGTAATTCAGACCAGGAGAGAGGAAGAAATCAAAGTGTAACAAGGCTTGCCTTGTAAAAAGGCACAGGCACTGGCTTGGAAACAGCCTGGAACAGTAACACCTGACCCAAATGCTCTGGCTCCTGGGAGAGAGTTCAGATCACAATTTGCATTGGGATGTTTCAGCTCCCCTTTACTCTCTACATCTAGAACATTTTACACTTTACAGGGTTCCGTATTTTATATGACTTCACCACCGTGGCACCAGAATACCTCAAATTTTGATGCATTTATCTTTTTTAACCCTGTGGGGTAAGGAACATTTGGGCAGAGACATTGCTTACATTTACACAGACAACCTGCACCCAGAATATCCAGAGTGTTTAAACGTGCTGGCACCAAAGCAGGAAAGTCATCAGCCCATGAAGTCTGAATTTCAGCATAGTAGCTCTGGCAGTCCTTGGGAAGCAGGCCAGCATCCCAGATCCACCTCAGGGCATGCCAGCTCATCTCATGAATGTGTTCCAGGCTCAGCCCTAAGAGAAGGAAACTTGATGCTACACACAAGATTCAGGCTGAGGTAAAAATGACAACACAAAATCACTGTCTCCCTCAAGCCCTCACCTCCCTCAGGCACATCTTTAAACATCTCTCCAAATTTTCATTGCAACAACTTGTACAATGCCTGGGCAGTATTCCTGTGTTCCATGCCTGATACCTTTGGGTCCTTTTACAATTTATCGGGGGAAAAAAAGGCTTATTACTCCAACAGTTCAACAGTTATTCCCATGTGAAGTGAGAGAAGGGAAGTGCTATTTAAAATTATTTTCAGATTTCCCACCTACTATAACTGAGCAGGCAGCTACCAGGCAAAAAAAACCTCTCAGAATTGGATTTTTTCATGCTTCTAAACTGATAATGCCATATGAAATGCAAATCTGGTCTGAGTCACCCCTCACTAAGTTTATATCTTAAAGACACACCAGAACACACCTATATTGTTCCATATTATAAGCATTTTTTTTCATAACAGAATGAAAGATCGTCTGGTCCACTCACAATTATTATCAATTCCTTTTCCTTCTTATTTTAAAGGAGGTAGATTTAATGATTTTTCTTTTCTTACTTTACTTTTCTGTCATGAAAATTTCCTTTGCATGTCAGAGTACACCTTCTGTGGACTGGGTTCAGTTCTATGACACACCAAATATCATAGTGGGCAAAAATAAGTTTCATCAGATGCAGCAAAAAATCTCCCTACTGTAAAAGTTACTGTTTGTAGTCATTTAAAAAAAAAAAAAAGAAGGATAAGAAATATTCCTATTTTACACAAATTTTAAAAAAATATTAGTATTGTATAGGATGATCTTTTCTTCCACCTAATTTTCCAAACCTTTTATAAATGTAACTATACTTTGAGCACTACAAAAACTCTGACAAAGAATTCCAGAGTTGAAATGCACTGTGTGAGAAAAGTGCTTCCTTACTTTTACCTTAAGCTAGCAGCATGATAATTTCCTCAATTGGCCCTCAGTTCTTCCAACATTGTTAATAGAAAACATTGCAGTTCATCTACTTTTTTATTTGATATACTCTATAATTTTGTCCCTCAGTCATTTTTTCTCCCTGAAGACCAACAATCCTAGCCTAATTGCTCTTCACACAAAAACTTCATATCTAATCCTTGCTGCCTTTGTCTGTTTCAACAGTTTCTCTGTTTGAAAAAGGGAGGACAGAACTTCATACAGTATTCAGGACACGAGTTGATCCTGGTTTTATGTGGAAGAAAAGTTATGTCAACTACTCTGTTACTGATGTTTTCTTTGTTGTTCCTATGATCTCCAGCTTTCACTGAGCACCACTTGGCACTCAGCTAACTATAATAATTAATTTCCAAAACATTTACACCTCATTTATGAACCCATGGCTGAGTAAAAATAATTAGGATTATGCTTTCTTGCATCTATTACTTTTCAATTATCAGCACTGAATTTTGTCTCCCATTTTATCTCTGGCCACTCAAAATCACAAGTTCAGTTCATCCTTTTGTTGTCAGTTTTTGTCACTTTGAAGAATTCTGTAATATCAGCAAACTTTGTCACCTTGTTAAGCTCTTGATTTTCCAAATAATTTATAACTGTGATGAAAAGTGCAGATCTTATGAAGCTTCCCTCTTAATCTGTACTGGCAATTTCTTTGCATCATGGAAGAAATTTAACTATCCCTACACTATACTCCTCATCTTTTAATCTAGCATTGGGCTTTTCTCCAGAAATTCATCCAAGTTGATCTTGGATGCTTTTGACAAGAAATTCACACAAGATTCCAGGTCCATTTCCTCAGATGTAAAGGAGTTGAATGGAGCTGTTTTCATTTCAGAGAGAAGCCACTTCTCTGACCTCCCAGAAAGCAGAAGCAGAGCAGCAAAGTGAACCCACATCTTCTGCCTGGTCCTGCCTCCTTCATGTACCACTCTGAACACAGTCAGGACACACTCACACTGGGTTCAGACATGCATCACCAATATTTCCCAGGAAATCAGACCTCCAAACAGCCACCAGTCAGTGTCACCAGCCACTGCTCAATTACTTGGAAACATTCCCATGTTTCTCCACAGGCTTCCAGCATACCAGAAAACCCTTGATAATCTACACTGCATGTCTTAAATTTCTATACAATTTCTATTTAAACTATTTTGCTTTTTCTAGTCTGAATTACATGCACAGCACAGAAATATAATAGTTGAATTAATATTTTTTAGCTTTATGGGATGGCTATTTGTCCTTTTTCTCTGGTCTAAACTTCCTCCTTCATTACTGCCTCTCCCTGCATTTTCTACAAGGAAAAGTTTAGTTTAACAAGCCAAGTAAATTGTATTGCAAATTTTGATAAGCCCATCCAAAATCAGAAAGAAAGACTTGTTAATAAAAAACCCTGATATTTAGTAAATCAGCACTTTCCTTCATTATATATTTTCAATTCTTAATCTAAAGGAGTATTTTACCTAGGTGAATCAAAGCATATCTATGCCTACTCCTGCTCTTCTTTTTGGCTACACCATTTCAGCAATTCCCATTTTTTCCTAAGCATGCTGAGGGTATGAAGAGACATTAAAATTTAGTGTTGTGTCGACGTTGTGCAGGTGTATTGACTTCTTTGGCTTTCATGCTGACTCTGCAGTGATAAAAATGAGACAAACCAGTGGGCAAAATCTGCATAGAGATATAATAACCAACCTGCTTCTTCTCTACTCGTCTCTGTCTTCATGGTACTGAAAATCTCCCTGGTTCAGCCTGGAGAAAGCAATCTTTCCATAATCCTACAAGAGTTTACAATCTACCACACAAATCAAAGTAGTATGGTAATGAGCAGATAAGCACAATAACACATGTGGAGTTAAATGAAGTCTCTTGTTCTCTCGTGGGGAGGAAGAGAGAGACTTATTTGTTCAATATACCATTATAAAATTATCTAGTTTCAGGAAGAAAAAAACCAGAGAACACATTTTAAATTCTTGTATTTTGCCCTTTTTATTTTTTCTGGTGAAACTTATTGATGAATAATTTAGGACTGTTTCTTAGCTATTCTCCTCTGTCTATAAAAATGTAATCTGACTTAATTATGTGTCATCACAGCAATAACAGTAAAAGAAATCCACTCCAGGGATGAGCAGAGCATATAATGTTTTATTAGAAGTCCAAAAGACATTATTTTAATTTATACAAAGTGAATTTTAGCACTTGAAACATTTTTATTCATAAAATTGTTTCCAAGCATTTCAGAGGCCTCCTACCAGAAAGGGGAGTTGCACAACAGATGAATAGAAAGGGTAGTGGCAGCCTTGGTTAAAGGCTGTCAGGTTAATTGTGAGGATTTTATTCACTCATTTGAGAAGTTAAGATTGTTAAGGAATATTTTATGCACCGGAAACAGAAGAGATGGTGGAAAACTTCTATTAACCTAAGGCAAATCTATTTAGTTGACCCCTATCCATGTGATGTCAACAAATCCATGCTGCATAATTAATTAAAAAATAAAATTAGCAACAGCTTTTGCTGTTGTTTCTTCAGCAAAGAGGAGAAAGCTGTAGCGACCATTTCAAATGAGATCACACCAAGATTGCATGTAAAGTTATCTCCTAAATTCAAATTCATGTGCACATTTTCATCAGAGGCACAGTAGGTTGGATACATACACAGTGACTCAGAGGTATAAAGTCATAAACAGCACAGCCAAGGGCAGTAAACGTTCCATCAACTTGGGCAGAGGATAGAATTTTTATTTTGTTAAGGTACAGTAGCACATATCATCAAACAGACATTCTGTTGCTAAAGTGTAATAATTACAGTGGCTTAAACTAAAAATTGTGTGACTGAGAGAGATGAGCAACCACAAAAAAAAAAAAATAAAACCAGCAGCTTTCCTACTCTACATGCACAACCTTTCTTCTGTGAAAACGCCAGAGCTCCACTGAAAAAAAAAAGGGCATATTCAGAAAAATTTGCACCATAGTTATACAACCTTTATACCCAGGTCACAGATGCCTAGGGAATTTATTGCATTTCCTGATGGAGAAGGGACTCACAGCCAGGTAACAAAGACAGTCATACTGTGTAAAAATAGAAGTTTAACAATCAAAGAGTAATTATCTGCAATTGCTTTTGTCCTCAGAGACTTGATACAAAATAGCTGTGTTTTCCAGCACAGATCATCTACCTATTCTGAAATGCAATTTCTAAGACACAGAAGGATAAAACTTCAAATATTAGTGCAGGAAAACATGATTTATATATAACATACGTTAATTATTGCTTATACTTCCCTAGAACTACCATGATTTGTTTCTAAGAGAATCCACACAGTTATCTTTCCCTTATCAGATCTTTTATCCTCTAAGTTTATACCAGACAGCCATTGCTCAATGGGCTGCAGTTATTGCAAGAGGGCCTGAATTCTGTTCAGCAACCTAAAGTTACTTTAAAAAGTTCAAATGGACCAAGCTAATGGTTTGGGGCAATCAATTAAAACCCTTCATGCCTTGTGCTCAAGAGGAGAAATTATGAAAACCTTCTGAAGGGCAAACAGCAAGACAATGCAATTGGCAAGTGTGACCCAGCTTCTCTAATCACACTGGGACAGAGAGTTTGTACCTGCCTTCTTCACTGAGGAGTTTTTTGAAGACCTTCAAGTTGTGTCACTTAACACTTGCCAGCCATGGCTTCCTCTTCTTCTCATTTCAGAAAAAAGACAGATTATTGCCATTCTTTTGTCATGGTTAAATAATGAATGCATTGGGCTGCCTATTCATGTCACAGTCTCAATAACAGCATTTGCATTATTTCTTCTTCTGGCAATATATGCAACATAGAATGTATGCATCAATATATTACTATTGTAATATAGACTAAAAGCTGGTTTCATCTGAACTGAAATCCCTTTGTACATAGTCTCTCCCAATCAATAATCCTTCAGGAGATTTACAAGAAGATTTCTGCTCAGATGACAGTTTTAGGGAAAAAACTCATAGAGGTTTTCATGATATTGAAGGTAGTTCAAACTACAATGAAAACTTGCTTTGTATTATGAGAAGATCAATGCACTGCAAATGACATGTAACACATATGTGAAGTCTGTTATGTACCATTTCCTTAGTGTCATCAGGCTTCCACACATTCAGAAGAAAAACAGGAAATTGTAAAGTTACAAGACACTTCAAGTTTTTCATGGCTGATTTTCTTTCTCCATTTTTTTTTTTTTTTTATGTTTAGGTTCAGAAAAAAGTGTCTTTATAAATAGCCAAAGTGCAGAATGAATGTAACTAACTATGCTAATTGTATTGCTGGTTTCATTGCATATCACAAGGGAACAAAGAGAAGATAAAAATGGCATAAAACAATAGAACCAGGGCAAGAGACAAAAAAAGGAAAGCACCACGACAGTCTGAAAGAGCTGCTGTTGCAGAAGGAGACAATCCACTGAAAAGCTGATGCTGAAAAGAAACAGAAATGAGTGGGCTGAATTGATGGGCATCCTTTCTACATTTAGCAACGCAGAGTTCGGCTGAAGCGAATTGAGTGCAGGCTGTAATGTCAGAGCCGTGCACAGTAAAAAAATATTTCAAATGCACAGTAGTGTTCTGTAGACTCACAATCCTCTTTCATTTCTCCACTTTCAGCTTTGATTCCCCCTTTACTATTTGATAGGTTTGTTTCTTTAATTGACATGAATGTGGCAGTGGGGCTAATAGGAAGATAATTTTGTCTGAAGTGTTTATAAAATACAAGATTTCTGGAAAAAATGGACATTTACTGGTAGGATTTATTGCTTTCTCTTTGACCCCATTATGTGCTGTAGGTTGCCTGTCAGTAGAGTGCTGGATAAGTAGGATCTTGGGCATCTAATTTGGACATCCAAGTTTAAGCAACAAGAACTTTCTTTGCAAACCTTCAAAGGGTTTTTTTTTCTCTAGACTGCTAAAATGAAAGATTGTGGCACAGTACATGGACTAGTCAAGCAGAATGAGTGTTGGATATTTGTTGACCAGTATTCTGGCATGTTTTATGGGGAAAATCAGTATGCAAAGAATGTACAGTCATTTCACATGTTCTAAAATATATAGCAACTTATACAAACTTTTTATTTGATTACATGATTTTTTTCACAAAAAATCATTCAGGTCAAGAAAGAAACATGAAAGAACAGGACTTTGGCAGCACAATTCTGGTTTGTTACATCAAACAATATGCAGATAAAATTTATTAGAAATTGATGCACGTCGCATTTGCAGCATCTCTTCAGGGCTCTAGAAATTTCAGGGCACAATAAACACAGGCCATCAAAACCTCCTAAGGCTAAAAGCATAGATCAGATGTTCCTAAACTCTCTGCCAATAGGATCACTATTGTTAAAAAAGTTTTAAAGAATTAATGTGGTTGCTCAGATTCTCACAAGGAACCGACAAAGGCTCATTACTAGTTGATGGGAGATTAATGTTGTGGAAAGAGGAGAGACTTCATGGAATTATTTATTAGCTTGCATGAGACATCTCTGAGATGGAATGAGAATACAAAAGGGGTTAAAGACTGCTGCAAAGTCTCCTACTGAGATAACTTTTTATACAAAAGGGTAAGTGCTAAATAGCTTTCAAGCACTGCCTCACCTGACAAGGTTGGAAAAGTAGGTATTATCTGAAAGGCAGACCATACTTTTCAAAAGTAAGGAGGATGATTCTCTTTTGGCTTGCAAATGTCTACCTATCAGACAGGAGGGGATTTAAATGGGAGGGTTCATCTGTCTGCTGCTGAGACAGACTTACTGGGAACAATTTTAACAGAGAGCAAAAAATATTCTGTGAAAAGGATAGATAAAATAGCAGGAGTTCATCTTTTTTCCATTAGAGAAAGTCTCACATCCTTGTCTCTCCTATTCCTCTTCCCCCCAACAACAACACACAAAAAAATAAAATTTCTCCATTTAATTCTTCATCTTCACCTTCATCTTCATCTTCATCATCACTAGGAGCTGGTGGATTCATGCTAGTTTTAAAGCCAGTATTCTTGATAAACCTGCTTTATGAAACACATGGGATTAGAGCCTTTAGGTCATTAGTTTCAGACTAGCAGCTCACAGGAACAGCTGGGAACAATCATGTGGGCTTGGAGTTCTCTGTTTGGAGCTTTACAATCCAAAGGCTTGTAAAGAGGAAAAGCAGCCCTCTGGGACAAAATGAAGTATTAAGGAAGTCACACAACATACGTTGGGTTTTCTGGGGTCCTGTTTCCATGCCAAGCTCTGGAAAATTGCTACTGTCCTAAGGGCTTGGGTTATTCCAGGGAAGTATTAATTAATATGAAGGAAATTTCAAAAGGTAGGGAAGCAGCCTGGGCTCATGAAATAAGTCTAAAATGACGAGTCCATGACTTGCCCTGGATGCTGTTAGAACTGTATCTTCTCTGCTTAGCTAACAATATTTTAGGTGTTGATTAGGATGGTTGAGGTAAGCAAGAATTGGACACAGAAGTGTAGCTGTTGCCCCACCAGTGCTAAGCAGAGGTGAAGGATCACCTCTCTTGACCTTTTGGTGTGAGAGTGCTTTGCCAGGTCATGGTCATCTTGCATTCCATCAGGACCTCAAGCTGCTTTCCAGCCAGTCAGCCCCCAGGATGTTCTGGTGAGTGGGGTTAACCCTCCTGATATGCAGAGCTTGGCAATACCCCGTGCTGAACTTGTCAAGAATCCTCTCTGCCCTTTTCTCCAGCCTGCCAAGGTCTCTCTGAAGGTGACACAACCATCTGGTGTATCGCCCAGTCCCCTCAGCTTAGATCATCTACAGACTGGCTGAGGGTAAATTGCATCTGCCTGCATCTTCCCAGTAAGGTTAGGAAAGATGAACTCCATTCTATGTGTGGGGTGCCTTAGGATATTAGCTTTTATATTTTTCAGATCATGCACTGCATTAGTGTATAACTCTGAACTCCATACAGGGCGTTAGTCAACTCTCTTCACATTTTGGACAAAACAATCCTTCCAGGCCTGAAATCCAAGGACACCCTCTGCCTCAGGCCCCAAAAACTATAAACAAAAGTGAATCAGGGGGAAGCAAACTAGGGCAATATGACTTCATTACCTGAAGCTGTAACTGGAGAATTAACCCCTGATATGCAAACAGACAAATTTATATCTGTGTGAAAAACTCGCGACCATCATCCATTTTGGGTTTGGCTCCTTGGGGAGGCTTTGTCTGCCCTTAATGTAACTGAAGGCCCTTCATTAAATATTTCTGCTTTAATCTTTTTAACTTGGTCTGGCTTCTGTTTCTAGGTAAGCCCAAAATAGGCATCATGTGCACATGTCTACACCATCCACCTTAACTCCCCTGAAATTAATGCAGATCTATAGCTTGTTACAGTGCAATTAATAAAATACTAAGAGCAACTATGTTCTGTATAATGAAAGCTACCATCAGAACACAGGAGTGAAAAACATCAAAAAAATGAGAGAAAGAGAAGAAAATCAGGCTGGAAGAAAAAGATTATTCCTATATAAAAGATATCTGAGGCCTTGCCTGCAAAAAACTCAGGAAATAAAAAACATTAATAAAGGTGTAAAGCTAAAATTGATTTGCTAAATCTCACAAACCTTGTGTAGACACATTTGTTCAAAGTTGAAGCGGTTAAATTTGACTTAGCTTAATTCATTTATAGTATGTATTAAATTAAACAAAATTAAGGTCTTCTTCTCTTCTAACAAGGCTGTCAACACAGGGATTTAATGCAGCTGAAGTGTGAACTTTAACATTTAATTTGGATTGACTTTCGTAAATGTCCCAATGCAGAAGAGTCCTATTAGCTTTCACTGTGGCAAAAATTAAAAACAGAAAACAGGCAATGGATGCTAGCCAGGTAATGGTAAAAAGTAATTAAATGAAGACAAAGAATCTTTCCAGAAGGAATTATGAGAAGCCATAGATTCTGGCCAGGAGGCGATCAAAGCTATTTACCAGCATGCAGACAAAGAGCCAGGAACAGATGAAGAGTAATCATAAAACGGATCAAATACTGTCAGTTAGAGATTGGCATTGCAGAAGATCTGGAGCACATGAAAAGATACAGAATTACTGTTTTTAAATGACCAGATGGAACTGGCAAAAAGGCAGAGAAAAAAAACAGCTGGACCATTGCACATAGTCATAGAAATGGATGAAGTTTTTAAAACCAGAAGATTCTCTTAGCTTGAGAAAGGAAGCTATGAGCCTTTAGAGATGCAGAAATGTCAAAATTAGAAGACCAACTACCCTATAGAAGGGGAAGAAACTTTGGTTGTCGTTAATAATGATTATGAGGAGTTTCACCTATATTTCACAGCACAATGAAAAGACACTGGGACTCATTATACCTGCTCAGGCAATACAACTATAAGGGAATATACCTGCAAGGGAAATGGTTACTGGTCCAGACAGTGCTTGTTATCTATTTCTAATAAGCAATAGATTGTTGTGATTTACAAAGATTCCAAAATAAAATAAATTCTTAACCAACCTAATCATACAGCTCCAGCTTTGACTTGGTCAAAGAATGGTTCTCTGCACCTGCACAGAAAGACTCTTTGTAAAACGTTTCAGCTTTACCTGTTCTCCAGAGGGGTCACAGTGACTGAACAGCCAAAATACAGCTCCACTGAAGAGCTTTGCTATCATTTCATGCTGCCCCTCGGTGCAAATGGCACAGGGAAAGATGGACTAGTCAGCTGACACACGGGGCTCCCTTTCTAATGACACTCATCTTTCTTTTGTGCACTAAAGACTTCTGAAAAGGCTCTTTTTTTCAGCCTTAGAAGCCAAACAGGACAATTGCCTTTGTCTTACTCTCCAGGGGGAAATACTTTTTTTGAAAAAAGACATCATCTGATCCTTTCTTTCCCCTCACAAATTTCTAAAAGTGTAACAGAGAGATGAATCAAGCAGAGCTAAATAAAGTAAATAAATAGGTTTTGATAAAGCACCTGCCTGCTACTCGTTACCTTACATGCTCAGGGCCAAAGCAGCAGAAGAATCAAGGCAAGCTCAGCCTTGATACTCCTTGGTAGCAGAGTACAGCAAGATATACAAAAACATCAGACTTGAGTGAAATGATAGAGGAGCCCACACTGGTAAATTGAAGGGTAGACAAGATCAAATATAAAGAAAATTAGCTTAAATGAGTTCTTAATGTTTGGGTTAAAATTACCCCAGAAGAGTGCAGCACAGACAAAATCTGAGAAAAACCTGAATTGAGCCTCTGTCCAAGACAGGTCAGCCTATGTCCTCAGTTTAGCTGAGAGCTTGGTTTGCCATTTAAAAAGCAGAGTCGATATGCAAGTATATTTCCTATACCCACCCCTAGATTGCCAGAAGTGCAGTTTGTAACCAAATTTATGCCAATACCTGCTCTTAGAGTCCTCATCTGTTACCTTGCTAAAATTTCACACTTCAAAGTAGGAACTAAATCTAACCATATGTGATGCAGCCTTGCCTAAATTAATTTACAGCAAAAAGACTTATTTATTTCCTGCCCTTGGTATAATCTGATTGGCTTTTGTGACAGCTGTAAAAGGAAAGCTGCTAAGAGAGACAATCACATCCGACAAAGAACATGCTAATGAAATCAGGCTTTCTAAAGGGAAGTGATTTTGACAGATTAGAAATTATAGCTTTGTATGGATACTACCCAAGTTGTCAGCCCCTCTTCCCACAGTAGCAGCAGGCTCTGTTCAATTTGAGGAACACTCTGTCTGCTCATCATGTTACATAAAATCAAATCTCTCCATATCTGGGTGATTTCCTACAGTGAAAAACTCAGAAACAGAAGGTAAAAATTCCCCATTTGGCATCTTAATCTTTTATTAATGATGCAACCTGTACTGTACCATCTGAAAAACATGAATCAACATTGAGCCCACCCTTCCACAAATAGAACTCTCTACCCTATAATGTGGTGATCTTTCTCTTTCTAATTGCATCTTACAGATTTTAAAAAGGCACTTTAGTCCTTAAGTGTAAAATTTGCATCCAAACTACAGTACAAAGAAACACTAACAATGATTTTGAAGCAATTCCTGCTAAAAAAGAGCACAGACTTCTGATCACACATCATCAGAGAAGATGGAAGTGTACATGGAGCATTTTTCTTATCTCATTAGCAACCATTAGAAACCCTCAGGGGGAACATAATGACCAGTGGAGAAAGGGCAGAGCAGACTTCAGTGAACAAAACAGATGTTTAGTGCATCTAGATATTATCCAACACCAGCATCAAACTAGTGAGTTTGGCCATTTAGGGCATCTCCTAGGAAACCATCAGATAATATTAAAAGATATTGACTAACATAAAAGGAGCTGCAGGGCAAACAGTGCATATTTGATAGAAATGGGATGTGCTTCTAAATGCACGCAGTTCTAATTTCTGCTGAGTAAAAAAAGAAATCTTTTCTTCAATGCATATTTTGATTTTTGTTAAAAGTCTTAAAATTTGCTGTACATTACTGTAGATGCATATTGCAGTCTTTAAGCAAGGTACAAAATGCAGTGCAAAAGCAAATCACAAAGTGAGAGAATATAAAAAATATATCTTATATGTGTTGCAACTTGTACAGCACAACACATTGTTTTGTTGTTCTTGTCATTATCTTCTTTTCTCTGCCAGTTCTTTCTGGATGAAATTTTCCACATAGTCTGAGAGCCATAAAACTGGCAAAGGTATTGGGCACTTCATTTCCTTTATGGTCCCTTGAGGAAAACTTCTTCTGCAGATTACGCCAAAGAAAGCCACTGTAATTGACCTGTACCAGCTGGCAGCGTGTCCATCACACCATGGGAAGTATTTTTGTTCATAACTGCAGCATTTCACCTCTGTGTTTTGTCCAGGAAGAAAAGGCATTTGATTCACTGACATTTTCCTTTCCTCCATCTGATTTTGTGTCTGATCAACAAGGTTTATTGTCTGGTAGTTTCTCTTTAGAGTGCTAAGGACACCTTTCTGCTGTGATTATTGTTTTGCCCTCTCTGCAGTCAGTGAGTAGAAAGGTGAGCTCAGAACTTTGCTAATGAGAACTTTGCTGATCTGTTCAAGTTGGCTGATATGCTTTTTGGGCATGACCAATCAGAGCATAAAGTGTCAGGAGATTTGCTGTCTCTCCACAGCCCTGGAAAATGTCTTCCTGCAGTCTACCAGAGCATTAATTCTCTACCCAGTTCTCTACATCTACGGCAAGGGATAGTGGCACACACTCACCTCTACATAAAACATCATGCATGTTGTGTTCCTTCCTCAGTTTGGTACATTTGCTTAATGTGTTCAGGTCAAGTTGTATCATCAGTTGAGCTGAATTAATAAAATAAGGAGGAACACCATAATTTAGGAGCACAGACAAAGAATGAAGAAGTGAAACACTTTATGAACACTGATTTTTTTTTTTCCCCCTGAATTGATACTAATATGGAATTTTCTACAGTACAGCTGCACTGAATCAAGAATGGTGGTTTTAAAGGCAAGCAAGCCCCTGTATGCCACAGTGTTAAGCTTGGTGGAGAGCTGGGCGGAACTGAGGAACAAAAATGAAACCATTGTTGAAAAAAATCTACCCTCTTAATTCCATAAACTGCATAGCTGCCCCAGCTTTCCTTAGCTCCCCAAAGATATTCCTGTATAGAGGCTGTGTTTTCCTGGTAGGCTGTACCCATTAGTGTGCAGGGTATCAGCACGGCATCAGCACACTGCTTGGCTGTCCCTGTTTTGGGAGGTGATTGTCACATGGTTAACTCAGGGATCAGAGATTTATGAAAGGACAAAGATCTGACATCTTCTAATTTGACCCAAGAGACTTTGTTATATAACAGACAAGCTATCAAAAAACCTCTATGAAACATAAACCTTGCTGAACTTCTTTTGATGTCTGTATCTTATTTTCCAGATGGAGCACTGCCAAATAACAGCTGCATAGACAGTTAAGATCATTTACAGAACTGCAAAGAGTTTGATTGATCAGCTTAGATGTCAGCAATTTTGTAATATGCTTGGGTACCAAAGGAGCAGAGCAAGTTGGGAAATGCAAAGGGGAAAAAATATTGTGTATTCTGATTGTATCTTTCACACAAAATTACGAGCATTTTCAACAACAGAGTAATTCACTTCGTCCAATAGACTGCCCGCAAGTTCAGGGCAATAAAAATGAAGAGCATCTTTAGCTGACAATTTAAGCTCAAATCATTTTTGACTGGCAAGGTGTGGTATCATCCAGAAGAATTGATGCTATAGTAGTAGCTTCAAATTATGGAGTTATAGTGTGTCTGCTCAACATGCAGCTCTGATCAGTGGAGGTAAGGGGAGGGATAGGAGAGAAATGGATAGTAACTAACACTTTCTGTAAGCTCTATAGTTAAGGATAAGAATCTGTACACACATTTATATTTGAGAAGAACTCAGAATAAAAAATTAAATTGAAGATTTTGGCTGACACTGAATATATATTGAAATTCTCATTTCAGGTACCATTTTCCTATTCAATCCCCTGCACGATTTTTTTCGAGAGGTCTGGGGAAAAATGCCTCTCCCTTTCAGCAAAGGAAATTTTAAACAATGTCGTTTTCTAAAAATGGTGGTTTACTGAAATTACATGTTTCTGTTATGCCAACCCATTCCACCGCCTACCCAAATATAATTCAAGGAAGGTTGTTGTGTCAGCAGTTGTCAGTCTTTGCTAGCAAGTGTCAGGGCTGAGATAACCACTAATGTCCTTCTCTAGCTGATGAGTTTAAAGGGCATTAAAGCACAGACTAAAACTCAGTATTTTTAAAATGAAAAACAAAACCCCTTCCTAGATTTTCCTTGAGCAGCAGATCTGTTAGCTCATTTTGTAATGGGCTTCTCACCCCAACAGAGCTAAATAAATGTCCAATAACTGTAGAAATCCTTCCAATCATAAGAGTTAATTAAACATTACAACAAATCAAGCAAAAAAGAACTACACTGAAAAAATCCCAGTTAGTTTAAACAGAAATGGTTCACTAATACTGGAATATATATCTAACACAAGTTATAAACATGTGAGATTAGAAATCCCTGTCTCAAGATGGATAAGTTAAAAGTTAGACCTAAGAGGTAATCAGACCGTGGTTAGTCCACCCAGAAACCACCTTTTATCATTTTCAAGAGAAGTTTTGTGGACTAAAGTCATCGAATATACAGCCTCTAAAATTATTGCTTCACATCACAAAACCTGGTCATAGCTGATAATCCTTACTCACTGGGAGACTCATTTCAACACAAATGATCCCCACTGGGTCAGCAGGAACACCAGAATGATACATACAGAAATACATTTCATGTTATACCCTGAGAACACTGGTGTTTGCTTTTTCCCAATTACTATTGGAATGATTGTATTGCTTCTCCAAGCGATGTATCACTTACATCAGAAAGAAGAAAAATTTCACAGTGACCACCTCAAGATTCAACATCAGTCAATTCTCTTTAACTGAGTATCTTTTAAAAAGGGATGCACAGAGTGGATTAAATAGCTCAATGGGTACATAATAGCATAATTGGTTATTGCTTAGTTCTTCCTCTGTGCATTTTAATTATGTCTTTTCTATTCTTAAAGTGCATTTCTTTTCTTTACTATTATCATTCTTGCATGTATGCAAGATATGAAGGTTGAAGGACTCCTCACCATAAATCTCTAATCAGTTTTAATAGCTTAATGCTGCACAGGAACAAGGTTGTGTTAAGGCAATTGACCCTTCAGATCAGCTGATTCCATGGAAATTAGAGCCTCCCACATGTCTCACCTAAGCATAGCCACCACAAAAGGCATTGATTCTGGAGTGTTGGGATCCCTCTAGAGTGAATAGCAAGAAACAGGCACGATTTATCTTAGAATACTTATCTCAGGATAGGGTCGATTGCCCTCTGCACTGCCTAAATCTCTCCATTGACTTTACTGGAAGCTTGGGAGAATTTGCTTAGAGAAGACATCTAAGTTTTAGATGGATACGGTTAATGGAGGTGAATCCTTGCTGGATGTCAATATGTGATTGCTACAGTGCTGGCTGTCTTATCCAAAATGCCACCTCCATCTTCATTGTCATAGATGGCTCTGACTGTAAAGTGCAGATCAAGAGATACGACAGATTGGGATGAGTTTCCTTTGTAATGGGGATTTCCCTGAGAGATACTGTGATTACTGTATCTGTACAAGTAGTGTTAAAGATACACTTGTGCACTATTAACAGGAGATTTACTCAGAGTATCTCCTAAAAATACATCCATTCACTGTTCAGCATTATCTTCACCGTGTTCCACAGCTTGGCATTTTTATTGTATTAATGTTTCTATTTTAGCTGTTATATTTCTTCTCATAAACAAACTACCAGCCAAATGTTTTCTGGCTGATTGCACCAGAGCTTGACTATGTCTGGCTTTTAATCACAGTTTCACCATCTCTCTGAAAACATCCTTGGTCTTCTGGGTAACACAAGCCCTGTGGCAGGCTAACTCATGCTGAGAAAAGGTCGGCTGACTGTCAGAGCAAAGCACAGGGAAAGCAGAGCCCAGTGCTCAGCTGAGAAGTTGCCAGGAGGCTGAGGAGCTCATGAAGAGAAATCCCCTGCCTTCCACACTACACTGACCCCAGGTCTCAGGATTCTTAAACCTTCGGATTTCCAGACACCCTCCCCACTTTGAATGGCAAATGAGAATCAATTTACCTGTCAGCTGGAGAAAGCTCTCAGTGTGTGGGACAAAGGGGTTTCAGTCTGAGGCCCAGGGGTGGGAGGCAGCTGCCTGAGATGACTTCAGAACTGCATAAATAATTCCAAGCTTTTTCTCCCTACCATATCTCTGGGTTTCCCAAGGAAGTCATCAAGGCAAGTTTGACA
This sequence comes from Pycnonotus jocosus, assembly GCA_013400435.1. Taxonomy (NCBI): domain Eukaryota; kingdom Metazoa; phylum Chordata; class Aves; order Passeriformes; family Pycnonotidae; genus Pycnonotus; species Pycnonotus jocosus. The sequence continues at coordinate 193,159 of VWYP01023117.1, read as the reverse complement.
TCAATCACAAGGCTGGGCCAGCATACAGTCTACAAGGGTGTGAAAAGCTGAGACATAACACTTGAAGAGAACGAAGGGGTCTAGATGATCTTTATGAGACAACGGGGAACAGATTTAAACTAAAAGATGAGAGATTTAGATTAGATATTAGGGAGAAATTATTTACAGTGAGAGTGCTGAGGCACAGAACAAGTTGCCCAGAGTAGTTGTGGGTGGCTCATCCCTGAAAGTGCTCAATGGGCCAGGTTGGATGGTGCTTTGAGGAACCTGGTCATGGAGAAGGCATCCCAGCCCATGGAAGGGATTAGAATTAGATAATTTTTAAGGTTCCTTCCAACTCAAACCATTCTATGATTCTATGATTTTCTGCTTGTATGGTCTTTCACAGAATTGTAAGATTCTGTCAAGGAAGGATCCTTCTCTGTTCTGCAGCAAGCTGTGCTCCATTAACCAGCTCTGGATGCAGTAAATCCACTCAGCTCCAGCAAGACTTTTGCAACAGCCAGGCCCCAGCAGTACAACAGGGATAAAGAAACTGTCAGAAAGCAGTTTTGATGGCCAACACTTTATCCTCTGACACAATACAGTCGCAAGCTATACAGGACTTTCACAGTGTGTAATAGTAATATGCACAAGGTAAAAACTCTAAGTCATTAGCAATATAATTTATTAGCTAAGTTGTGCCAATACCTATCAATCAGGCTTTAAGGTTGTTTCCAGGGAGAGTTTTGATCTTCCTCACACTGCTTTGCTTTTCTTCTTCCATGGCAGCATTAGCAGGCGACAATTACATTATATATCTACTCAGTGCTCTGGTGAGAGACCATTATGTTCACAGATCATTACTGACATCCTGACATTTGTCATCTCCTTTCATAGCAGTTAAATCTTGCTTTATCTGTAAATGTCACCACGTCATTTATTCATGAAAAGGGGTCACATTCCCAAAATAGTACACTCAGCTTTTAAAAGGGAAGTTGGTTTTATTCACTCTGGTAATCCTTGGACAAACTTCACTGCTGCTAAGTGCTGACATTTTTTCCCCATGCAGCTGTTTACGTCCCCATATACAGATTTCAGGTTTGTCGTTTTCAAAGTAAAACCCTGAAAGAAAGACAAATTATCCGGATGATAAAAAAAAGTGCTTATTTTTTCAGCTTCCTACACTTAATCCACACGGAATTATCATCACTGAATTTACTGTTGTGAAGTATAATTTTAATTTGACATCGTACTGGCTGAGAACCCACTGGCTGTCTATTTTTACTAAGGCTTTGGCAGGTAGTTCTCAGCTGGACTGTTTCAACCTCAAAAAACATAGTTTAAATAATCCTTGATAATAATACTTTCTTTTTCCATCTTCAAGACCTTGAAAGTTTAATTAATAAAAGTCTAGGCCTACCCTGCGAGATATATGGACATTCTTTTTTTAAAAAATAGAGAAAATAGAAAAAATAGAGAAAATAAATAAAAGCTGATGCAAGGAGAATGCCTAAAGGACTCTTCCTGTGATATTGAAAGAAATTAATCAGATTCAAGTATAAAGTCTGAATTTAGGAGGGCAGAATCTCCCTCTCATACAATTTATACACTAACAGGCATCCTTTCTACAGCAGGAGTTCCTTTATCACCATGCTTCTCTTTTATACTTGTTCATATTTTGGGATTTTAGTAGATGCATTGAGAAGGTTTTGGTTTTTTGATACTTATGGATTTCTCTTTGAAGTTCATGTTCAGTTTTCCCTCACAATCATCCCATCAGCCAGGTAGCTCACTTGGAGTTCCATTTTACCCAGGTTATCACTGAAGCAGTTGAATTATTTCTGAAAAAAAAAAAAAAAATTGGCTGTGGACAAATTTTAAGGTCAGATTCTAAGATAGTATGAATTAGCTTAACAGTTGGGGTCCATATGTATATTTATATATGTATATACATATTTATATATGTATATACTTATAGCTTATCTAGTGATCTACCATCTTGATGCTTTCTATAGTGATAAAAACATAGCAGCTCACTTCTCTACAGTAATTTCCAAACCATTTTGCAATCCCTATGAAGTATATGCAGCAATTACTCTTCACACCATTCACAGCAGCTACTTTATGAGCTCAGCAATGCTCCACAGTAGCTGAGGGTAGAAAATAATAAAAACTGAGGCCTGAGTTTACCAGGGGGCTAAAAGGGCTGCAGCTTCTCCATTAACGTTGCCCCCTGAAGCATATAATCAACAGCTGGATCCATTTCTGAAACTGTCACATCCCTTTGAAAATGAAGAGAATTATTTAAGTAAACCGAACAGAATCACAGAAACACGGAACAATTCAGGTTGGGAGGGGCTTTGGGAGTTCATCTTTGCTGAAGGCAAAGCCACATCAGATCTGGTTGCATAGCTTTGTCCAGTTGGATTTTGAGTATGTCTAGAAAGTATCAACAACCTCCTTTCCAGGCTTTGACAGCCCCCATGATAAAAAAATAACCAAACATAACAACAAAAACCAGACACCCCCAAAAAACATTCTTCATATCTAATCTGAATATCCTGTGTTCCAGATTTTGGACTTCACCCTCTCACCATGTATCTCTGAAGCTGCTCCAAAGCCTTCTCCTCTGAACATGCACATCTCCCTAAATATTCATCATACCTCCTGACCAACAGAGCCCTACACTGGATTTGCTTCCATTTTTCCTTGTCATTCCTTCACTGAGATGCTCCAAAGAGCATGTGTGTGGATGCTCTGTGCATTGCCCCCTCACACATGTCAAATCCAGGGGGAGAATTGCTTCTTTCACTGCAAGACATCACTGCTGAGGTGAAGCCCTTGTTCTCCAGGTGCCATTGGCAAAACCTGATGCACGCTTCCTCTGGCAAGTTATCCAGGTTGCCATAGTTTCTATTTCAAGTTTTCAATGTTTCTTTTCCTGCCAAGTTTCCTGCCACTTCCCTCCCCTCCCCCAGCATGTCTTTACAACTTCCAGTTATGTGATTTTTGAGACCAGCTGGAACATAAATGCTCAGAGCTGAAGAACAAATAGAACGGTTGCTTTCAAAAAGTTAACAGACAAAATTCTCCTCTGTGCCAGTTATCTGTTCAAGTCAGGGTCATTACCTCCACTTAAACCAGCTGAGAATTTCAAGTATTTGACCACAGCTTCTGATCACACCAGGTGTGGGACCAGCTTTCCCTGAGAACTCTGTGGTATTGCAATTACGCTGAGTCTTCAATTCAGACACGCTCTTATTTTTTAACGGTATTGACCATATTGTATTTTCCAAACAATAAAAATCTCTGTCTACTAAAGACTGGCTTCTGAAATTTGCCTCTATAGTATATTTTGCCAAAACAGCAAAGGAGGTCACGTAACAGACCTGTATTTGTAACTGTTGTATTTGAAAGATTTCAGTAACAATATAAGGAAAAAAAAATACAGTCATTGCACAGATTTTGATAGGATTTATTAAGAAAAGAATCTGTCCATAAAAGATTCTGAAAATTGCTTTACTGGATGTTCTAAAACACCATCTACTTAATATTGTGCTAGGTTTCAGGGACAACTCTCTGGTGATCATTTTTTGCAAGAAAATGGATTTATTCTAAAGAAACATGAAACTATTTTCTTTTGAGATTAAGAGTTGCATATTGTTTAAAGACTTTGTTACAGTAAATCAAAGTAATGATAATCAAAAGGAAAGGGACTAGGGCTCTGAAAGCTTATTTTGCTGTAGCTGTGCTTTGCCATGTGGAAAACATAATGGATGTAATTTTTGCTTCATGCAAGCCAAAGGGAGGTTTGTCACAGGCTTGAGTGATGTCAGGAGCTGACACCATTTCTCAGGCTGATGGTATTTTGCCATATAACATGCATTATTATAATAACATTGTTGGTGTGAACTTAAAGATCCTACTATTAACATCCTTTATTCCAATGAAAGCCTTTATTTTCATTCTATTTTCTTTTTTCCACCATATTCTTTGTAGCTTTCCTAAGTATACTGTAAAGTTTTACATGAAGGAAGTATTTCTGTTTGAAGGATATTATTCATAGCTTTTTGCATGTGTCTATGTGTGTACACATGTATGTACAAACGTGTATACAGAATCTTTATCAAGCATTAAACAGTACAGTGGATATTTTAAAAATTGTGTTTTCTCTACTCACCATGAAGCCTATTTTCTCCTGATAACTCCAGCAAACTCTATTGACCTCTGGAGATTTGCACCAATATTGCATATTGCCTGTTAAAACAACAGAAAAAACAACTCCTCACCTAAGTAGAAGCTGCACTCATTCATGAGAGATTTTGTTCATGAATCCTTAAAAAGAATTTTGAGATCAAATGCTGACAAGCCAAATACTATATTTTTTTATTGCCAGATTAAACTAGTAAAAATAATCACATATACACACAAACCATCCCCTTTTCTTTTAAAAATGCATTTTGTTTTTCTCCGAACCTTTAATCTCTTTTCTCACAGCACCTTTAATCTCTATTTCAGAACAGCTTTCTTTATGTACCCATGCAAATCAAGATCATTGACATCAAATATACATCTGCTTTCCTGGTGTAACTCCCAGCTTCCAGCATGTTTATATTACTAGTTTCATCTACCCACTGATCGATTGTTTGACCAAGCACCTTTCCAGCTTATGGCCTCAAATTGGTTTTTTAAATCAAATGCTGACCAGTGACAGTGCTGCTTGTTGAACAGCAGTGTCTATCATGTACGAAAATTGAATCACAATAAGGGATGCTGAAGCAGGGATAATCCACTTTTTTACTGACATCTGGCTTATAGCTGTGGCTCACATTTCATGTAGAGACATTGCTCACAGTGAAATTGAGTGAATGGTAAGTGACAAATGGTGCAAAGACTGCTTTAGAAATTTAGGGATTGGTAGGTGTTTTTATGTCCTGGTTCTCAAAGATGCTTCCACATGCAACTGTTGTTCTGGACAACACTGGTTACAGACCTGAGCATCAGAAGTGACTGCACAGAAAATGAGGGTAGTGTGTCATAAGACATAACTAAGGGTGGATGGTCTCCTGGTACTTGGCACTCATTTAACAGAGGGTGTGCAGCACATTCTCAGCTTAAAGCCAGGTGCCTTGAGACAGGTTAAGAAGTGCTGGTGTCAGCTGAAACCTCCAGGTAGCTCTGTGGAGCTAAGGAGGACAGTTAACCCCTCCAGATGGGGTTCACCACTGTGTAGCAGTGCATTTTTTAGTTAATCAGTTTCATNCCATGCTTCGCTAGAAGCCCAGACTCACAAATCAGGGTTATTATGGATGGGTCAGTGAAAGGGCTAGCCAAGAATGGGACATGGGATCCCAAGAGCAGCTCCAAACCCCTACACCACTGGGAGAGTTATCTTACACATGGATATTAGAGCCAGCCCACAGGGTCTGCCAGCAAGGACAGAAGAGAAAAAATCAGCAGAAACTGAGGCACAGAAAGTTCCACCTGAACATAAGGAAGAATCCCTTCATTGTATGGCTGACTGTGACAAGAACAGATTGTCCAGAGAGGGTGTGGAGTCTCCCTCACTGGAGATATTCCAGAACTATCTGGACACAGTCCCTGTGCTCTGGAATGACCCTGGCTGAGCAGGCAGCTTGGACCAGATGACCCTCTGTGTTCCCTTCCAGCCTGACCTGTTCTGTGATTCTGTGGAGATATCTCACAGCTGGCATTTCTGTGAGACTCAGATGAAAAGCAGAACCTAAGCACATTTCTGAGCACAGACTTCTACCTCTTCCTCTGCCTATTCAGCCATTAAAGGATTTGGCCATCAATTACAGTAGCTAAGGATTAGGCTATCCACAGACTGTGGGAAAGCAACCAGACAGCTTCTATGTTCCAAGAATATCCAGATATTTGGCAAGCGGTTTGCCTGTAAGAGCTAAATCATGTAAATGAAACCAAAATGAAAGCCAAGACTTATACCACACAGTCAAGGACTTATAAGTCAGTAGGAGGAAAATCTGACCTGCCTTATCCATAGACTACCCAGTTTTCTGCAATTGTGAAAAATGAATGAATTCAGTGTACCCTTGCTGTCATGCCCTTGCACCACTGCACTGAATTAGTAAAATTCAATACAAAGCAGCTAAACTCACTCAACGAACTGGGCTCTAGAAAGACCTTTGTTGTATGAATGGCTGTTTTATGAATTACTCAGGAGAAAGATCTCCTAAGCAGCAAGCACAGTAAATAGGTGTTCCTGTTATGCCTTCCCAGTGTTAGAATGGGAAGGAGTTCCCAGTGTTAGAGTGGGCATCTGAGAGAAGGTTTTCCAAAAACATTTGTAACAGCTGGGACAAATCTAACAACAAGCAGCCTTGGAGAGGTTTTCCTGAATTATAGAGAATTTAGACTTCATCATTTTGCTCAAGTGACACATTCGGTTTTCAAGTGTTTTGCTGATTTCCTAACTGTACCATAGACTGAAACCTTTTTAGTCCACTATTGCTGCCAGGGGGGACACACAGCAGCAGCATCATTGGTCTACAACAGTGAAATTTCTGAGGCAAAATTCTGCAATGTTTCTGAAACAGTTCAATTTTCCCCAGCAGAAATGTGTTTGAGACCAAATACAGCATCTGGTGAAACTCAATTTCCTTTTCTCCTCCATGCAGAACATAAGGTAGCATCAAAGGGACCCATTCCTGCTCATGGAGGGAAAAAATCCCAACCTGTATATTAGGGAACCAGATGGAGAAAAGCCAGCCTTTATTTCAGTGTAACACCTGTGGCTCACTCTCCCAGCTGCAGAGAGTGAGCATATGCTGAGGACATTTGACCAGACATGTAGAGAGTTAAAAGCTGTATAGTATTGTATTAGAAGTTTCTGTCTCAGCACAAAATGTTCAAGGAAAGAGAAGATCTCCCAAAATACATTGCATGTATTAAATAGAGTTATGTAGGCAGGCTTACAAGATAAGGTTTTTTCCACCTTTTGAGATGTGTGTTATGCTCTTTATGCTAAATTTTGAATAGAAAGAATTTGATGTTGGATGAAAGATTTGAATAGTCCTAAGAACAGCAGAAAGGATTATTGGGTAATTTGTTTCAACATCTCTTTTACAACCCTATTTCTTAAACATTCCCCACCTGTGCTCCTACCACACCATATAAAGTTGGCTGACATTTTCCACAGTGCTTTACAAATGTGGCAAAATAAGAAAAGAACAGAACAGATCTGCAATTATAACTTACTGTATTTCAAGACACTTTAACACAGGTAACTGCATGCTATAACTTACAAAATAAATCCCCTTTCTGATCCTCTTAGGATTACTGAAAAACCAAATAAACCATCTGGCTATTACACATTCATTTGCCTAGCAAGTATTTTGGATGTCCTCCCATTAATATGTCATTTGAAAGAGTATTTAGTTCAGTGGGAGATGAAGCGTCACCACACAGGTCATGCCTAAATCAACAGAACAGCTTGTCTCTCTCTCACAGCCAATCTACATATAATTGATTTTCAGAATCCATATTCAGAGACAAAAACCATTTCTTTGAGAGATTCAAGTGCCACATTTCACAGCTCTCTTGCACAGCTTTGGGCAAGGTCCATCTTCCACTGCTACAATATTGGTGTAAATTTTATATTGCATCATTCCCAGATGATATTCTACTTATTGCAGATGGGCAAAAAGTCATAAAACAAAGAAAAATCATAACTGAATTTATTAAAACCTTCTTTCAAGCTCCTTTTTTCAAATGGCTTACACTGACTGTCACCCACACAGCACCATATTCAGTGTTAGTGAGAGGTGTTAAGCAGACTCGGTTTACTCTTCTTCTTCAGCACATTCTTGGTTTTGGGAACAAAGAAATTCCCTCATAAGCTGAACAGATGAGCAGACATTTAACATTTCCACCAGTCTGAGGTAATTTCCATAAGAGCAAACTGCCATATGACACCAGCCTAGGACACAGTACCAGGGCCGACTCAAACAGTATCTGCTTGGAATCTGGATCCCAGTCTCATTATAAATCTTAGCACACAGATACTTCACTGCTAACAGACATCACAACACTTTGGTACAAACACCCCCAAAACTGCAAAGTATTTGAAACAGACTGAGAGAAATTTGTGTGGTTTGGATTTTCCAAGCTCACTCACAGATAGTGATGCACATACATGTACAGATCTTCAAAAACAGTGCTGTTGTGAAATGTTCCCTCCTATCCATGATGCTGCAGCACTCTTTGCAAAAGGGGGCTCCTGGATAATGCAAGCTGTGGGGAAGAATCACCAGGGCACTTCTAGCTCATCATTCTGCTAAAACCACTCTTGAATCTGCTCCAACTGCTACTGATTCAGTGAAAATTCTTCATGTTCTTTCAGCAACAATGGGAATATGTGAAAAGTGCTTTTTGTCCAAATACCAAATGTTCTTGAGCAGTCTTGTTGTTGTTCAAATTGTATTCCTATTATATTAATTTTAGCAGAAGAAGTACATGGATAGGTCTGGGGTGGGTAAAACAGGAGGCAGGGAGAAATGTCAGAATTCTTGAGCGGTTGGAGATGAAAATCAGAGTAATGTAATCTTAGCTGCAAATTACCAAGAGAGAAAGAAACTAAAAGTGTTCATTTGAACTTACTCTGTTATCCAGCATTTTGATAAAGCAGTGACAGTCAGTACAGATAATTTTTATTTAAATTCTTGGGAGATAATTATTATTTTACTGGAGTAATCCTTGAGTTATTTGAAAGGAGCCCTGGCAGAAGGAAACAAGCTTTAAGCTGTAAAATGCATTGCTATCAGTGAATATATAATTTGTACTTCAAGCCCACAGACAGTAAAAATACAAGTAAAACTCCAGAAACACACACACACAAAATTTAGTTAGTTGCAAATAATGAATTGCCAAGTCAAAGACTATAAAAATAATAAGGATATACTATATCTATAAATGGTGCTCAAGAGGGAAGAGGAAATGGGGGAAAAAAGAATGGCTGTGAAATGGAATATGGGTCTTCTCATGGGTACTGTTAATGGAACAGCAAGAGGGACACTGAAATATATTGCTTACTTTAATATCTATTTCTCTTGTCTTTTCTTCCTTTATTCTTTTAGACACATTCATCAATGAGAAACAGGTTCATGTAACATATCATTTACCTATCCACCAACCTAAATACATTAAATAAAAATAAAATTATATTCTGGGACAGGATGAAGTAATTGCACTCAAGCTTTAATTTATCTTCTGAATGGCATTGAGTTGAGAAAAAAAAAAAAAAAGGTAGAAAATCCATTTATGAAGACTTCCTTCCCTCCAAAAGCACATAGCTGGAAGCACAGGCTAAAACATATATCTTGAGGAAACAGTTCTCGAGAGACCATTTCTAAACACATTTAATCTTGGAGGCTAGAGCTACCATCTCACTGTTTCCTGGTAATATACATTTAAGAACCTGGTAGATCCCTGGCTCACAGCCCTTCCCATGTGGAATTATTGTCAAGCAGGCAATGGGTGAAAGGAACCTGGATTTCACCACGGGGCCTTAGAGAGGGTGACTCACATCGAGGACAGACACAAGCACACTGTGTCCTCTGGGCTAGACCTGAGTCCTGGATTATGTGTCCTGGACAGGACCTGAACATCTGACAAATCCAGGATTTTTCCAGCCTGCTCTGTTCTCTAATACTATTTCTAATTCAGGTGGTTTTTTTCTTTTTTAATAGAAGCTGAAGACTGAAAACAGTAAGTCTCTGTAACAAAAGTAAAACTCCAGAATTGAAAATCACAGGATATAAAAATCATAAGATTTACTTAAAATGTATTTGTATCTCTCCCTTATTCTCTATGTCTCTCACTTCTCCCTCTCAAATACATGCAAACAATGTAGTTCTCTAGACTGAGGGTTTGTCTTCCTCAAAATTTTGTTCACTAGATTATTTCCCTTTTTTTCTTTAGAAAATAAACATCAGACTGACTATTTCTAGCCACATATTGTTTTTCTCTCTTTTCAGAATATTGATGCATTTCCCTCTGCCTGTCTCCAGTCCTTTTCAGCCTGCTCAGAAGTCTCTCTAAACTGCTGGCTGACCCAGCTGGGTCAGGAGCACACACTGTACTGCACACTTTGTTGTTTCTTTCTTTCCCCTGAATCAAGGAAATGGTTGTTCTTCTTTGATCCTTCTCTCAGCTGCATGACACTTAGTTCCATCTGTCCTGTCTGCCGTTTATGAAATAACAATTTTTTTTCCCAGTTCCTGCCAAATAACCTGATTTGGATATTTCCTTCTTTATGCTGAATGCCCAGGCATACCTCTTTCATAGCTGCAGGGTGTGTTTGGTACTCTGGGTTGTAACTGAAAGCCTGGCTTGAGACCAAAGGGTTAAAACTTCTGTTGTTGAGGGCAATTTATCTGCGTGAGTTCTGTTAATATGAATGGAAAGTAGGTGGCTAAGTCCCAACACAGCTCACAAAAAAAAAAACAACTGTATCTCTATCTCTCAAAAATAATACACTGGATGTATTATTAATTGTATAGTGCAATTTACAGGGGCTGAAATACAGGGTTGTTTAATTTTGGAGGTTGCTTTATGTAAGTTTAAAATCAAGAGGACATTTGCTGAAGATCGAATTAAAAAAAGTTCAAATCAACAGTAATACATCAAAAATATTAATGTATCTAGACAGTTTTAAAGTTCTTTTATACTTAGAAGGAAAAACTTCAATATTTGTACTGTTCAGGCTATTTGTCTGAATATTGACAAATTCTTACTATGTGTGGAAATGGAATGCTGAAGATTACCAAGGACAAAAACATCCAAGAACTCTTCTCTTTTTTTTTTTCTTTTTTTCTTTTTTTTAATTTAAAGTAGCCAATGAGAATATTCTTCAAAGAATAAAAGCTAGGCCTTGCACTTTTCAGGTAGTCATTTCTTTATTGTCATTAATTATTGACTCATCTGTTTGCCATTTACACATTGCCCTACCTTTCCCTCTTGTCTTTATTTATATCTCTTTATTTTATGTCCTCAATTTTCCATTAACTTGCATCAATCTTTTCTTCTCTAGTTTGCATTCAAAGAATCACATCCCTGCTCTAGGTCATTAAGCTGTATCATCCTTTCTTAATCCAATTGCTACATGAAGGCACAATCCCAGAAGGGGTATAGTGACAACCAGGGGATCAACAGGTTGTAAAACGACCTTTAAGTCCCACTATGTAGCACAATAAGGCCAAAACTACTTAAATTGGAAAGCAGAAGATACAGAAGACTGCAGGATTAATAAGTAATTCATGAGTGCTATTATATATCCTGAGGTGGTTTCACTATGCAAGTGGCATGCTTTCAAGTGCTGTGAATAGCTATAGAATGTATTTCTCTGTATCCAAATACTTAATAACTACCTCCCATTAAATAATGATAAGGAATATGCTACATGGCCTTTGTAGTTGGCTGGAACAAATAGACTTTGCCATTCCTGCATGGCATATGGCTCCTGATGATTGTACTATCACCTGAACTCTTCATAACATATTTTCTCTTTTAATTTTTAGTGATGCTAAGCAAAACCACTGAGTTACTCATCACTAGTGATGACCGACATTCCATCTGCAATGCAAATGCATGGGGGTAACTATGGAAAAAGAGCTTTTTCACAGCTTCATGAGCAAGTTAAGAAGCAACTGAACAACTGGAGACACACACAAACAGAAGGCATGGGCAGCAGCCAGGACAGCATCTCCAGGCACTCCATATGTGGACTTTCTGTTGCCTACAGCAAATAAACTTTTGAAGCCAGCAGTGGTAGGAAAGCTGACAGAACGAATTAAAAAGTGGCAGCAGGGAGCCAAATACTTCAGTAACAGAGGTAACAGGGAACTCCCTGAACTCTGGGCAGGACAGGCAGTGAGAGGGTTGCCAGTGACAGCAAAAAGCAGCTGAGGACAGGGTGGGTACACAAAAGGTACCTTCAAGGTCAGGAGAGAGGGAAACAGCAGACAACTGTAATTACTACAACTGCAGTTTCCAGGAAGCCTTAGAGGAACAGTTTCCCTTGAGGGATGACAGAAATACAATTTCCTGCATGGAAGTAAGTGTAGAACAGCAGACAGCCATGTGGGGGTGATTTCCTGGAAACATTCAGGAGCTGTCAGAGAAACTGCCAGATTCTCTTTTCAGAACAGAAATCTCCAGAGAGTGAATGACAAGAGAACATGAGGCTCCAACTGGACAAAACGCAAGCAAGCCAAATTTGCCTAGAAACTCCTGAAACCCCATGTTTAGGTAACATTACTCATTTTCCAGTAAAGAAAAATTAATATTCTGAGTATGCTCCAGATTTGTATTAGAAACTGATAGAAGAGGTGCCAACACATGACAGTCACAAACCTTTAAAAAAAGTTCCAGAAGCATGAAACCAGCAAAACACCTTGTTGTGGACCAGAAATGGCTTCCTGCATGTAGTTTTTCTATACGTCATTCTTAACACCACTGTCTATTTTCTCATGTTTTATTATTTACCCTGTGAAGTGCAAATTTCTTTCTCTGTTCTGAAAGTCTTGTCACACATACACAGACACTGTAAGATAAAGTGATAGCTTTCTACACAGTTCTATTATAAGAACCTGAACATCATCCCAAATTACCTGTCATCAGATGTGCAAGTCTTCTTTCCATTACTGACAAAACAAATGAACAGCTGCTTGCTCCACAAACCCATGCACTGAAAAAAGACACACTAATAAAAAAAGCTGTAAACAGCAAGCAAAAAATATATAAATGTTCTAGACATAATACCAAGTGGGTCAAGGCAGCCTGCATTCCCTGATACCTAAAGAGAAGAGTTTCCTCCAAGATGATATTTTATAAAATGTTCTTATTTATAAAAGCATTTCAGCAGCAGCTACTGTATGTTAAGAACAATTTAATTCTTTATGGATATACACCTATTTTTTTTTTCTGAGTACTGGAAAAAGGTAAGGTAAGAATCATTAAATATCAGGACATGACTTTCTATTTATTTAGAACTGCTTAAAAATTTTACAAAGTTCATTAAAATTTGAAAAAATGTCACTGTATTATTTCACTGTTTTTCCATTCATAATGTCATGAAGGAAAGTAAAAATAGGTTTTTCACTTTATTTTCAGGCAAAGATTGGTTTTATTAGGAAAGCTAAGGTTAAAAAAAGAGATGAAGAAAGTAGTAGGTAAATAAAAAATATAAAATTAATATTACATATATATTTTTCAAAAAACTTAAAGAAATTAAAATGAAAATAAATAAACACCAAAATTTTAGATACAAAACCAAATTTCAAAGAAATGGATGACTATGGCAATGAAAATTCTGTGCAATTATTTTCCATTTTCCTTCTTTATCATTTCCCCCATTTTTCACCTTCCTTGATGCCTTAGTTAATAATTTGTCCCAGGCCTCTTTGGAACACGAAGCAACCCTGATAAATGTACAAAGCTACTTTTCTACCCTACAAAAACAGGTTTTGAAATTCATTCATTTCAAAGCCAGAATGAATAATTGCTAGTATTCAGCCTGTTGCTTGGTGCATCCCAGGCCACAGAATCTCCCCAGGAATTTAACCAGGCTCGTCTCTTTGCTTTGCATGGTAGCACATTGTTTAGATATGCACTCAAGGCAATGAAAAGCCTCTATATCCCAAGATAAGCTTTTCCAGCCACGAACTGTGACAGTCACACAGTTTCCTCCATAGTGTTTCCCTCATTGTAAATAAAGAGCATGCTAATTTCTACATCTTCACTTTTTTCTAGTTTAAGCTTGCAACTGATGGGTTTTGTGCTCTGGAGTTTTTGTTGGTTTTTTGCTTGGGTTTGGGGTTTGTTTTGTTTTGTTTTTGTTTTGTGGGGGGAGGCAGTTATTGTTGGGTTGTGGGGGGTTTTTGGAAGATAAAAGAGCTTTCTATGATCAAATACTTCTTCTGATGTAATCATAGGTAGCCATCCCTTGACCTTTCCGGACAAACAAAATTGATTGCGCTTCTTCAGTTTCACACTACAAAGTATCTTTTCTAAACCCTGAAATGCTTCAATAAATCTTTCCCAAACTCCTTCCAGGTTGTCAATATCCTTTTTGCACTGCTTTGGGTTGCTGTCATCTGACTCCAGTTGCTCTCTCCTTCCCCACAGCTGACAGAAGGAGCTGCCATCCTGTGCTCTACAGCGACGTTTCGCCTCGCGCCACCAAAGGCGTTTCATTCACCTGGCTCTGCTGAAGCACGTGGCAAGGAGCATATTTGCTCTGCTGACTTTAAAAGGAATCTGCTTTCAACCCAGGAATCTTAATTCTTGGATAGCTTTAGTGAGGCAGATGAATCCCACTCAGTGGTCACCAGGGGACAATCCAGCTGTCTAGACACCGGAGTTCTATGAGATTTCAGATACCTCAGGCATCACAGCTGGCTGCACCCATGGATGCCTTGTCACATCTGCCAGCTGTGTGCAATGCCTCTGAAAATATAAAACATCTAGGTATGTTTCATCAGGATAATTGCTTTATGAAAATGTTTTACAGACTCATCAAGGCATTGGATCATTAAAAATAAAAATATTTTCTACAACGTTGCATTGACTGGCAACAGCTGTAATTTTAATCTTAGTTCAGTTGATCCAAGAAATTTTTTCCAGATAAGGTTTGGGCTAACCAGCAAATTGTTTTCAAGGCCATTTAAGTCACTATTTGTAAATCTTGACCATGGCTATTTTGTCAAGCTTATGGAAGTTCCTCAGGATACAGAGATTTCCAAAAAATTAATCTGTGGTAGCTCCACAGACAAGTAATTTTCTTGACAGTGAATTATCTGATTCTGTAAATTTGAAAATATTTAGTGTTTCTGTTTAACACACTTTCTCAGAAGTGAGAGAAAATAAAATATTTCATTCTTCATAGAAAATGGATGTATTTACTTAATTCCACATTTTCTTTACCAGGGTTAACAATTTTACCATCCATAGTTCTACAAAACTGCAGGCATTTTGTTCCTGTTTAAAGAAGTTCTTGTTATCTTTGCCCTATTACCCACAGATTTTCAACTGACTGCTTTAGTTTTCTTTATCAGCTCTCTCCATTATCTAATACTGAATTTATTCATTGCTATCAGGCTCCATACTTTTCCCATTATTTTTTCATTGTGGACTTCACCTCCCTCTTAGCCAAATTGGTTTTTAACTGAAGAAAATACTTTTTGTCAGTGCAAAACTCCATTTCTTGAGGTATCTAACACAATTTCCTCACCTATCAGCCTTACTTCTTTCTGCACAGTCTTGCTGCTAGTAGTTTTCTTTTTGGTGTGTCCACTTTATAATTAAGGAATAATTAATCTGGAACTAAGGCCTGTGAATTAATTTTCTCTGTTCTAAACAGCCCACAAATATTGCAATAAGCTACAAATTATCAAATTTTGGAAAATGAAAAACTTTTTTTTTTTTAATTCCAAATTTTCTTGTTAGAATAGTAGTGCTTAATTGATGTGAAAACCTTTAGGCTTTGGGGGCATTTTAGGGTTATTGTAACAAGATATAGTAAGGGTATTTTGAGATTCTTCAGTGATGAATGGGATCCATCCTACATGTCCCAGCTCTTAGACATCTGTTTGTGGCACTCTACTGCTGTTTATCATGCCCCATCAGTTCCAGAACAGCCAAATGATTTCTCCTGGCTGCCAAACTCACAGATGACCAAAGTGACATGAGAAGAACCTATCTTGTGCTGAGATGTCTCTAAATAATCTCCTTTTCAAAGACTCCCAAATACTTTCTCATCCATTTCTTCACTAGATATCAGGACACAGTCCTGTGGAATAGATTGGTGATTAGATGGACTCTGAGCTGATCAGTGAACTAATACAGAACAGCATGGCTGGTCATGGTCATAAACTTAGACATGTAAACCACTGGTAGACGACTCAGATAAGGTATCTGAGAGATTCAGAATTAGAATCTGAATCTCTCAAGATTCCAGATGACACAAATTCAGAGGAATTATTAAATTAGGGATATATTACTGAAAATGGACCCATGGGAACATCTGTTGTTACAGTCTGAGCCACAGAATCTCATATAGAAATGAAGGAGGAGATTTTCGTTTATTGAAAACAGAAGCCATGAGGACAAAGCCCTAACCCCAGCTGAAATCAAGCAGTAGGGAAGCATGCAAACACATTCACATTGCACCACACAGCTGCTACTACATCACTGAATCACTATCTCAAAAGGATGGCAATGATGACAAAATCACAGGGATATAAAATCACATTACTGGGTCTCAAACTTCATCAGATATTAATGCTGCACACTTGCCTAAATTTACTCTATCTCAGTCAACAACTGTGTAATTCTACAAAATCCAGAGATATCTGAGGACCCAAGGACCCATCAAATTGGGCAGGTGAAAATTAAAATACAAATGTTTTCTTGTTCACATTTTGAAAATTATGGGGTCTTTGATTTGTTTCCCTACTAAAATATTTTTCCCAGGAGTACAGTTAGAAAAGGCTGAGGAAAAGATCATCAGGTTAATTTTGTTTTGTTTTGTTTTATTTTCAAATATTGAGCAAGCCTCAGTTTAGGCTACAGCCTCACCCTCAAAAGATCTACAGTGCAGTTTATGATTATTATTTTCAAACTATGGTAGTGCTGATCAAGAAAAGTTCTTAAGTACATCATATAGAACAGCCTTGGGAGCATTATAGTATTTAAAGAACACATGACAAAATTATGTATCCAAAGCTCACCAATAAAAGATTCATGTCCTTGTTTCCAATTTTCCTTAAGGCACTTAAAAAAATTTAAAAGTTTATTGACCATGTTGTTTAATGGTGTGAGCTAACAAGAAGAAGTTGTTATTTCTTCTTGCTATAAAATTTAAAAGTGAGTAAATGTATTAAAAAATTAGTTATATTTATTGCTCTTTTTTTTTTTCTGATTATATGTAGTTGTGGTTTTGGTGGTAGTATTAGCAGCTTCCTTGTGGATCACAGCCTCCCTATGATAATAAAATGGCAGAACAGACGACAATCCCCAGTAACTAAAAGGAGTTCATCATCACTGCCCTTTGGGCCATACAAGTAAAGGGACTACAGGAAAGGTAATGAATCCCTAGAAACAAAACCTCTTGAAAGTATGTCCATAAATGCCACAGGGCAGGGATCTTTTAAAAACAGTGTCACAATTGCACACAGTGAACCCGTCAGTTGCCTTGGTTTGAAAATGTGGTCCCTGTATCGATAATCAATATGTTCCATTGTGACTGAGCAGACATATAAATGAATGCTTTCAGTTTGGATTGGATTAAAGAAAGCTGCAGGAGTGAGTGGGCTGTGTGGCAAATGCTGCTTCTTATCTAATTGAGCCACTTGCTTTTGAAAGAGTCAAAGATGTCCCTGGTGGACGTAACATGGGGTGTGCTAGAAGGATAAGGTTAAAAGAAAGGAGGATAGAGGAGTTCAAGGCACTGTTTATTGCTTTGAACATTTCTGAATAAAGGGAGGGTTAGCTTTTCAGTCAGGAGAATGCAGCAGTCTCGCTCCTGCCTGTACTGATTTGTAAGAGTGTCTCTCCCCTTAATCTTATTCTTTTTTCTTTAATCTGTATGTTTTATAAACCTTATCTTTTCTCTGACCCTACCTTTTGAGTTAATCCCTAGTGTCCTATGTCTCTATGCCTGTCTAGGTCTATTCAGCTTTAAAAAGGCTCTCAGCATTTCCCGTAGCACCGCAGGGATCAGGAATGAGCAGTGTCCATTCTAAGGTCTTTCCCTTGTTTCTTCAGAAACCCTGTCCTCTATATCCATAACCAAAAGGGTCATCACTGACACATGTTAAGTCTCTTGTGTTTCCTGAAAATTGTTATGAGGGATGGAGACACATAGCGAGATGAATGAGAAGAAAGGGAAAGGGAAAGGGAAAGAAGAAGAGAGAAAGGGATAAAGGAGGGAGAAGGAAGGAAGCAGGGAAGCAAGGAAGGAAGGGGAAAATAAAATTTCTCACAAGTTAAATGAGAAATTCATTTCAAACCCAAGAGCAAGTTAACAGCAATATTGAAAAAAGTGGATACAAGCAAACACTGTTCCTGGGAACAGGATATGAGAGGTAGTGATAATATTTTTTTAGGGATCTGCTAAATAACCAAGATGCCTACATATATTTTAATTTTGATAATAAAATATGGGAAATAGGCAAAAATTTCATGAAATGTCACAATGATTTGAGAGACAAATGACAGACAAGAGATAAACAAAGTTCTGTGCAAACCAGAATCAGACCCATTTATTTCAAGATTGGAATTGTGCTAGGATTTTGTCCCATAAATAAGAGAATAGGATAGGAAAATCTTTCTACTAAAGTAGAGTTCTTAATAAGGATATGTTTCCTCCCTCTTTATGTCCTTTTCTTAAGTTTTAAAAATAAATACTTTGCAGTTCAAAATAGCAGAGTGGATCCTCTGGGCTACAAATAGTCTAAAATTTTCTTCAGGGCTACCATCTTCTCAGGAAGTTCTTTCAAAGAATAAAACAGGCTTCATTACTTCCCTAAAAATGCAACTATTAAATGACAAGGTGCTCGTAAGCACAGTCACTTTTTTCTGATTCACATGGAAGCCAAGAGGTTTGGATTCCAGGCCCATAACACACAGTTGTAAAGTTGGTTTTCTGTGCATTTATGTGAAAGGACTTCTAGCATCTATGATAAACTATGAAAGACTGACAGCACAATATGGAAGAAAAAGAATCAGAAACATGAATTTGGTAGGAAACAAGAATTTTGTTTTTGTTGCATTTCTTTTTCCCCTAGTTTACTGGCTTGTCCTGATCAGTTTTTCCCTTATCTTTCCATTATATGTTCCTGTCTTGAAGACATTCTGGATAACAAGGATACAAGTGCAAATCATCAGATCAAATACCACATAAGAACATTGTTTTCCACAATCTTTCAAACTTTTAGCTTTACTTTCTTGTGGGGAAACAAGAACAAAAAAAAATTAAAAACAACAACAAAGGCAAGAGACAATTCCTTCCCTGGTTCTGTTCAAAAATCTGTGGAACATACATATTAGTGGCAAAGGGCATAATCTTTCCTTATATTCTGTAAATTGGACTACTGAGCTAAAATGGGCTCAGAGGTTCACCCTACTAATCAATTTTCAGTAATTGTGAAGGCAAAGGGGGCATTTGTACATATGCTAGCAGAACATAACCTTTCCCCAAAGACACCCGTCAATGAAATGGAGCACAGATCCAGAATATGTCAAGGAGATGAGCTGTGGAGCAAATAATGCCATCTGTATTGCTTGTGATGTTCTTGGACCAAAGTATCAGAAGTTATATTTTTCTGGTTAGGTTGAAGAATGCACTATTGAACCTTGTTCACCAAACAGACACTGACTCCCTAATCTTCTCTTTGATAAACCAAATACATGGAACTAATTTATTCCTTCCTTATAGCATGTTTTCCAGTTCACTAATCATTTTCATACCTCTTCTCTAAATCCTCTCCCATTTTATAACACTCTTCACTAAATATCAGAAATGATCCTGATACAGAGGGGTCAGTGCAAAACCCAACAATACAGTAATTTAATCTCTCTATAACTTCTCGTATCCTCTTGTGGATTCATGTAGTGGTCTCATTAACCTTTTTGCCACAGTGTTATCTTTAGCAGCTCATTTTCATCAGATTAACTCCCATGACCTATAAGTCCTTTCCACACTCCCTTCTCCCATGAACATATTTCCAGTCCTTTATGTCTAACTGAATTTTTTTTCTGGCCTCTGAATATGTATTGGGCAATACTGGGAAATAATTTTCCTTTACCACTGCTCCAAGCAATCAAAGCACCTAAATTTCCATAGCCTATTTTCTTTATTATTTATATCTTCCCCTAGATTTTTTTCAATCAGAAGCTTTAGCAGTACAATTTTGTATTTTCCAATTTATGATAATGCATGTATAGTGAAGAATGGATCTTACTGGGGCTTCCCTGAGAGGATGTCTGCTTCCTAATAATTCCATTTACAGTTTAGGGTGGGTTGATCTTGGCTGGTGACAGGTGCCCACCAAGCCACTCTCTCACACCCCATCCTCAGCAGGAAAGAAAGAGAAAATTAGATGAAAAGCTAGTGGTTTGAGATAATGGCAGTTTAATGAAATAAAGCAAAGCATGAGTGTAGATGTTTTGGGGGGTTTTTTTAATGAATATTTCTTTTCTCCTTCCCATCAGCAGGTGATGCTCAGCTGCTTCCTGGGAAGCAGAGGTTTGGTACCCATAATGTTTCTTCAGAAGAGAAAAGACTGAATAATGAATGCTCCTCTCCTTCTTCCTCGTAACTTTTATTGCCAAACATGACATCACATGGTACCAAATATCCCCTTGGGTCAGCCTGTCCCAGCTGTGTCCCCTCCAGCCTCTCACCCAGCCCCAGCCTGTCCCCCTTCAGTGGGAGAGAGTGGAGAAACACCCTCGGTGCTGTGCCAGCACAGCTCAGCACTGTCCAAAACCCTGCTGTGTCACCAACACCTTTGCAGCTACCAAAGCACAGCCCAGCACTGTGAGAGCAGCCATGGGGAAAGGTAACACCAACCCAGCAAAACTCCATGCACAACTGCATTTTGAAACTTACTTTTTTACGTACTTATTAATCCATTGAATTTTCATCACTCTTCCTAGGTATTGAAATATTGCTCTGTACCAAATCAAATGCCCTGGAGATGTCTAACTATATTAAACAGATTCTTCAATCAAAATTTTAATTTCATAAAAATGTAGCAAGCTATATTAACAAATTTTATCAGCATATACTGATGCTGATTGCCAACAATTAAAGTAACCTCTTTTAACTCTTTATTAATTTGAACTGTATCAACCATTTCACTCTTTCTCCTGAGAACAATGGCAAACAGGCTCATAACTGTCCTCTGTAACTTTCCCAAATATTGATGCATTTATTTTTTCCAAACCTCTTTGAGGTTATTTTTTAGGTTAAGTTTTCCAAGAGTAGTGGAAAACAAGCAAAAGTACTCCAGAAAGGGATTCAAACATCACTTTCGAAATTCCACAGTTAAATTCAGCTAAATAAAGTGTATGTAATGTATGGCTGGTATGCACCAGCTTTCCTATTAAAAAAATAAAATATAATAGTAGAGAATAATATATTAATATGGTAATGAGCCATTCAATTTTTTCCAGAGAAAGCCAAATGACTCATGATAACCACTATCCTGCATTCAGCCAGGATTAAATGTGAAGGGAGAAAAAGATGCACATGTTTGTCTTAATCTGTGCAAAGCTTTAGCAATAAGAGCTATTTTCCACTTTTGCCTTACAAGGATGGAGAAAACAAGGTTTTTGACTCTGTATCTTCCTTCCATGTCCACACAACAATATATTTCCCATTAATATCAATGAGGATTACAAGAACATAAGTGGGGGTGACTATGTCAGTAAGCAAATAAATTGCCATTTGACTGGGTATAAATTTCAGAATATAGGTGATTCAACTTCCATTATTTATCCAGCCTGTAACCCAGGGTACTCACATTTATTTACTGAAGGAAACAGAAAGTTATTAGCTGGCACAGATCCTTCTCCATTAGGGCTGGAGCTAGACTATCTATTCTCACTTACTGTGTCTGACTCACTATCAGATTCTGTTACTGAGGAAGAATTTTAATGATTGTTTATTTGCTCTTGATTTATAGACACCACTAGCAGCATTACTTTCTGCAAGTTTTCTAATTGCTCAAAGGCTTGGGTGTTTGTATGTTGATGAACAGAACTAAATTGGCAGCTAGATGTTCTGCAGTGTGCTCCTAATATATGTTCGTTCTGGGTTTACTGGAAGAGTGTAATCCACCAAATGTGCATTTACCTTCCCAATTCCCATATTAACATGGGGATAAGCACTTCCAGATTGCCTGACACCACCAAATTTCCATTCCACTATAACTGGGGCTACAACTATTCTCGGCAATACTGTGAACCTGCCCCAGCTGTCCAGTCTACAGAAGAGTTTTATAAAAGTGCTTCTCTTTTGGCTACAGACACTTTCTTTTCAGCTCAAGCTGCAGAGACTTCTGGTTTTGAGTTCAAAATGTTCCTGGACTAAATCTGAAATGACAACTAGAGTGACAGCTGCCATTGTGTGACCATGCCAGCAGAGTCTGAGGCAGTGATTCTCACATGAACTAACGGGAAACCCAACAGGACTCAGCCCTGGTGAGCTTCCACTGACACCAATTCTGCCACAGTAGAAATACGGACCATAGGCGTCTGCCACCACCTCTGCCTCTGAGCATGGACCTTGCTCCTCCCCTTTTCTAACAAGGGACAATTTCTACATTGGTTATTCAATGGTTATAACCATTCTACACAGAATATATCTGGAAAAAGTGGTAGGCTGCAGCTGAAAATTAATTAATTAAGGCTGGTGTGTATTGGTGTAAAATGTGCAACATTACAGAGCTTTTCCTTGTATCTGTTCTTTGTCTAATGAATGAAGCAAAACTGTCAGTTATTCTGAAATTAAATTCTGACCCCATAGAACTGAGCTAAAAAGCAATTTGTGATTAAAGTTAGCCTTGACTGTTATCAGAGGGATCAGTGGATTTATTCCAATTTTGTAGATGTCATGTCCTGTTCAGACCACATAGGAAGCCGCCCATCATCCTGCCTGAAACAGGTCTTGTAGTAACAGAACATGGGGTAGAAAGCATAGCATTTAATTTTGTGTGTTACAGTAGCTGCAGCAAAAATAAAAACTAATCTTAAATCAAGGTTATTCTTCCAACATGCTCTTAACCTCTCCAATGATATTGAATACCTTGCAGTAACACAATGCCATATACAAATTCATAACTATGTCAAGTTATGAAGGAAGAACTTTTTTCCTGTCTTTATAAGATTCAAATACAATCAGAAAAATAAAAATAATTCAATGTAAAACTTGAGGGCTGACAGCCAAGTAGTTACTTAGCAAATAGAAATAAATTATGTGAAAAATGAAAAGAAGAAATTCAACAGAAAAAAAATCTACAAATATATCCTATGTTTCAGTCATTGAAATGTAGTCTTGTGTAAATCATTCACCAAGGACTTGCACTCAGCTGCTGTTCTCATTTCAGAGATCGGAAAAATTGTAGTAGAGCAATTAAGTTATTTGCACTAAGCTGTAGAGAAATTTCAAGCAATGTTTTTCTGGCCTTTATTCCTGTGATTTGGCAAAACCTTTCTAATCTATTTTATCTGAATTATAAATATAAAAATATTACAGCATCCTTATATGCAGCATCAGTATTGGCATTCAGAATTAAAACTACATAGTTATTAATTTTATTTACTATATACTTATTCATTCAGCCATTTTATATCACTAATGTAAATTATATGATATTATCACTAAGAAAAAATATTGACATAAACTGATTACATATGTCTGCTTAATAAAACCATTTACGTTCACTACCAGAACATTTTGAATATCTTTAAAATTATTTGAACCAAAATATGGAAATACTGCAAAACCTTTCTTGTCTGTCTTTTTGGTTGGGTGGAGGTTTTTTGTTTGTTTGTTTTGTTTTGTTTTGTTTTAATTCATCTATTCAGTTACTCCTCTTATGTTGTCTTCTTTGTAGGGGCAAGTTGAAACAGATGGAATTTGCTATAAATCACATTAAGTAAAAAAAAGACAATTAAAAAAATCACAAACAAACAAAACAAAAACCAACCAACCAAAACAACAAAACAAAACAAAAGAAACAATCCCACAACAAAAAACCCCCAATGCTTACAGAAATGAGCTCACGAGCCCCGAAGGAAGTGTGTGGCTAAGATCCCTCCTTTATTGACATTCCAGAAAGTAGTTCAGCCAATGCTTACTGTCATGTCAGCGGAAAAGTGCTCTCTTCTCAAACACTTATAAGGAATTACATAGAAGGAACATTTGATAGCCTTCTTATTATACTATATCATGTTCAAAATAAACCCCAAATATTTAAATTCATAAGCTTCCACAATAAATTTCTACAAATTGTGTGTACTACAAGCCATATGAAGAACGACTGAGGGAGCTGGAATTGTTTAGCCTGGAGAAAAGGAGACTTAGAGGTGACCTTATCACTCCCTACAGCTTCCTGAAGGGTGGCTGTAGTCAGCTGGGAGTTGGTCTCTTTCTCCAGGTGACAATGGACAGAACAAGAGAGCACAGCCTCAAGCTGCATCAAGGGAAATATAGGTTGGATATTAGGAAAAAGTTTTTTACTGAAAGAGTGATAAAGTACTGGAATAGCCTGCCCAGGGAGGTGGTGGAGTCACCATCCCTGGATGTGTTTAAAAAAAGACAGGATGTGGCACTTGGTGTCATGGTCTAGTTGAGGTGTTAGAGCATGGGTTGGACTTGATGATCTTGAAGGTCTCTTCCAACCTAGAAATTCTGTGATTTTGTGATTCCGTGAGATACAGCAGTTGGTGAGATAAGCAGAAACACAAATAGGTATTGTGCAAAATGAGATTGGAGAGATACAGAGTGAGTAAAATGCAAAGAGACTTTTCAACACTCTCAAGAACCTCACCCTAAACCTCTGTTCCCCATGACAATGGCAACAGGGGAGCAGATGACAAAGTGCTGATGGAATAAGGAGACATACCACAAACCTCTGGAAGCTGGGTCAGGAATCTGCGCTATAGTCATGTTGTTGTGGCAGTTCATATGAAACACCAAGATATGTGCCAGACTTTATCAAGTGAAGGACAATCATTCAAATTGGCATAAAAGACTAACCTGCTTTGTTTTTGTTTTTCCAGGAATCTCTCACCTGTGTGTCCCTGTGCACTCTCACACACACACACACACAAGCACACACATTATATTGCAGCTGAGCTAGGCAGAGGCTAGCATAACACACAGTATACACATCAAATTCCAGTCAGGTGCAGGAAAAGAAAGGAACGAAAGATGTAGATTCTAAAAATAGAAAGAAGTTCATGATAGTCAGAAAAAAAGACCTGAAGAAAACTCAAGCCGTACTGAACATTTGAAGATAATTGAAGAATTACTGCATGCTCTGACCAACATGCATTGCTTTTCTAGGCTTCCACCATGAAGCAAATATATGACAGTGATTCACAGTTCTGTGTGTAGAATGTAGGGGAACTTAAAGGTAGACATGGTCTTTAAAAGAATGCAGACTCGATAAGTTGGGGAAACTTAAGCAAAGTTTGGACTTTTTGACTACATTGGTAATAAAAAAAGACTAAAAGAAAAATAATAAAAAATACAGATTTAGCCCTTTAAAACAGACTTGGACTTCAGCTATGTCCCCACACTAATTACATGCTAGTAAAACAAGCTGTTTAAATTGATACCATGCTATAAGATGAACTATTTCAAAAAACATCTTTTGGAAGCCATTTTTAAAATTACTGAAATACAACCTTTTCCTAAACTTGAAAGATTAGGAAAAGACAGTAGAAGTGGGCTGTAGCCAATTTATGGTAAATCCCTTTCTTGCACAGAAACAGATCATTTTGACCAATATATATACATACGCTCATGAATTATTCCTGCATAATTCAGATTCCCACCAAAAAAAAAAAAATAGTAAAAACAGTGGTGTGTCAAACATGATGTAGTGCACCAAGTTAAACATATTAAAAATCAGAATGTAAATTGTGATACACTTTGTAAAAGATGGTGTTACAGCAACGCAGTCTTAAAGCTTATGATATAACCAGAACAAAACCTGGCCATTTGCTTTTGGTGATGTGCTTGTCCTCAAATGTAATAAAGACTTTCCAAGCACTGAGTCCTCACCAAGATGTCATTCCTGTCTGCTTGCACTGGTGTCATCATCGTCACATGCTGTTCTCGACAGGCTGGGCTTCATCTTCGTGCCTTGGGGAGGCTGACCTGGAACAGAGACTCAACACAGCTAGAGAATAAAGTAGATATTTATTGAGAGGCCTTTAGTGTACACCTTGGGAAGGACAAAAGCCTGACGTGGGCTACACTCAAAGTGGACCCAAAATAATCACAAAATGGACGACCGGTCATGAGCTCTCGCACTTTTATAAGTTTGGGTCCATTTGCATGTTGGGGTTTAATTGTCCAATTACAGCTTCAGGTTGTGAAACCTCATTCTTCTTGTTTCTTTCTTCAGTCCACGGTTGTCTACGCTTTTGGGCCTGAAATTGTACTCGCTGTCCTTAGTGTTCATCAGAAAAGGGATTTGTTTTGTCTACCTACTCTGAAGAGAACTTACCAGCACTTGATATGAGGCTCAGAACTATACCCTAGGCAGCACAGAATCTGAAAAACATTAAAGTTAAAACTTAATGCATCCATCTAACAAAGGTATCTGGAAAAAGGGAAAAAAGCTGATCATTGAAGTCACTTTCTATCTCCCATTAACTACAAAGGGACACTTAAGAGCATGCTTAAATTAGCATTTTTATTGATCAAAATGAGTATGATGAATCTCACATATATGTGTGGCCTACATTAGACTCTTAACTTCCTTCTGAGGTCAAAAATTAGTTTAAATGCAAACACTGCAATCTTTTTCTTCCCTTATTCTATCACTGCACAAAGCAGAGATTACCAAAACATTTCACAGGTTCCTAAGTACAAGAGGCCTCAATGGTGCACAGATGGCCAAAGATGAGAATGTAGGTTTTTTCCTTCAGTCTTCACTTGATACAGCAGCTGTGATTAGATGTCCAACACAATTATCATCAACAAAAAACAGGTAAAAACTTGGGATGGGAAAGATAAAGCAGAGATCTCATTCTTCTTTGTGAAGCTGGACGTTTTTTAGACTGGCTGATGAAATTCACCGGAGAGTAAGTGGAGAACTGGCCTGAAGTGATCTTACAGCCCAGGGCAATTATTTTGAGAATGGAGTGAGGACAGGTGAAATTTCAGAAAACAGAAAAAAAGCAATCATAGTTCTTACCTTTAAAAAAATGAAAAGAGGTGTAGATCAGTCAATCTCATTTCAATTACCAAGAAAAAAGAATACTGGTTCAAGTATTCAAACATCTGGATGGGAACAAGGGGATATGAATCAGCCAACACTGATTTGTCAAGAACAAATCATGTCAAGCAACCAAGTTTTTTCCTATGACATGGTGACAGGCCTGTGTATTGAAAAGGAAAATATCTTTACTTTAGAAAAGTTTCTGACACTGTATTTTATGACATTTTTCTCTGCAATCCAGGGTCTTCCTGAAACTGCCATATGGTAAGGATACAACTGATTGGGATCCTGTGTGTAAAGACAAACTGTTCAGCTGGAAGGATGTAAGAGTAAGGTCTGCTGGGGACTGATTTGAAGTCTAGGTCTATGGAAAACTTCCTATAATAAAAACTACTTGATGGAGTAGGGAATATAGTTGCTCTATTTCCAGATGATTCAGAGCTGGGACAGGCGATGACGAGGTTAGAATTCAAACTGATTATTATAAATTGGAGAAATTGTCTGAAGTGGCTGGGATGAAATTTAATAAGGGCAAAAAATCAAAAGTTCTCCACTTAGGTAAGAGTAACTGTCTGCAAAATTATAGGATGAGTAATAACAGTTCTTCTGAAAAAGGATGCACGTACTATAGTGGATCATAAATTGGGCATGAGTCAGCCATGCAAGGCTATTTCAAAGACAAAATGGAAGCTTCATCCTGGAAGAGGATCATATAGAAGGAAAAGTAAAAAAACCTTCCTGTTTATTTCACTCAGTGGCTTTGTCTAGATAACTGCAGCAGAAATGCTGACCAACTAAAAAGATAAGAATAATGAAAGGGTTACAAAACACAACCTTTGAGGACAACCAAAACGTGTTGAGTTGTTTAGTGCAGGTAGGTGGCATCTGAAGAGTACTTTCATGGTCTTCAAGTATTTTAAAACACTACTGCATAAAGAGCAAATTCAAATAGGAAAGCTAGAAATGAGCCTAAAATGCAGCAACAAAGATATAAGTTATATATTAGAGGAAAGAATGTCAAATGTTCTTAAATACTTGAAAAAATTGCCTGGAGAAAATACAGGTTGTCCAACACTGGAGATTTTAAAGAATTGGTAAGATAAAAATCTGCCAGGTTTAGGAAGAGCTGAACCTTCCCTGCAGGAAGAAGACATACTGGATACCATCTCAAGATCTCTTCAAGAAATGCAATTTTTCTATCATTTTTAATGTCTTTGACTCCTGTAATAACAGAGACACATGGAAAATGAGAAGAGAGTTTTTCTAGTAATATATATGGCAGATCTAGTTTACTTGAACGTAAGACCTCTGGAAAATATTTATTGTTGAGAATATAACTTCTTTGGGTAAACACTCCTTATTTTACAATATGTTCAAAACAACCTCCATTTAAGTCCAGTTTAGTTCAGTGCACTGAAATTCCCGAAAGAAAGTGACAAAGCTTGCCACAGGCACATGTAAGAGAGAACAGCTCCATGGAAGGCCCAGAGGAGTGCTCTAAATTGCCTTAATAGGCTGAGATGGACAAGGATCCTAAACAAACCGGTTGCATACATGCATTTGCCAGTAGCTGTCAGTATCTAAAAAGAAAAAAAAAACAAAAGAGAGGAAAGGGGAAGTAAGAGCTCTAGTTGCTCTTGACATGATTTCATTTAACTTTCTAGGTCTCTGACCTTTCAGCACTGGTGGAAATAAAAGTGTGAATGTAACACTAAGGGGGGAAAATTCATGCAAATGATAACCTTTAAAGCCACCACGTGAGACTTTTTCTTTTTTTTTTTAAGGAGAGAAATCTGATGATCCAATTATAAAAGTCATTAGGAAAACAATGCTGAAATTTTGTGGCTAATGGGATTTAAAGTTATATTGACAATGAAAACCAATTATACATTAAAAACTTTTTTTTCTCCATCTGCAATTGCATTATTTTAATGAAATAGCATGCTAAACCTCAAATAGCCAAAAGAATGTTAATTATGGAAATAGGTGAGTTAACAAAAGAACCCCTCTTTTTCTATGACCTCATAATTTCACAAGCCTGAATAGAGGCATAAAATCATTCATTTTGCATCTAAATTGTTTGATGATGTAAATATAGAAACCTTTGAACTCTTCAGAACTCCTGCTTTAGAATAAAATTTAGATTAACTTTCTTAAGAAGTTCAGTGGAACCAGAGCTCAACCACAGGATGAAAGTAATTCCAAGACTTGGGAATATTTAGATAATGACTCAATTCTTCCAGGTCAGAACCAATTCTAGTTTAACACATTATAACTTTTCTGCTTTAATTGATTTTTCCACTATCTATTTATCTTTCTAATTGGATAGTAAGATACTAGGTTAAAAAAAAAAATTAAAAAAAACACCTCTGCAAAATCCAAGCAGTTCATGTAAGAAATTTCAATAAGTGAAAGGGCTGATGGGAAATTTTTCAAGGTTACTAGATAATTAATAAGAGTCACAGATTTAAAAAAAAAAAAAAAAAATTAGCCACTTACTAGTGTCACCCAGCTAAGGGCAGAATAAAACTGTGATATCCTGAAACATATCCCTTCCTGCAACAAGCAGGTTTTAGGTTTTACTGAGTCGAATACATGGAGAATAAAAGAATCATAAAATCACAGAGTGGCTTGGGTTGGAAGGAACTTTAAAGATCAGTTTGTTCCAGCTCCCATACCAGGGAGACATAAAAGAAATATCTTGAGTGGGCAGAAACCTTTTGAGATGATCTGGCCCAGCTTTCTCTTGAGGGCCTGGTTTATCAAGCACCCTGTCAAGCCAAGTCTTGAACAACAAGAGAGACAGCAATTTCCAGCAAGAGAGATTCCACCACTTTTCTGGAAAAATAACTCCAACATTAAATCTTTCCCAAGATGAAGTTTTCTTATTTTCTTAGTGAATTTCCCTTAAAGCAACCTGTGCTGATACTTTTTGTACTGTCGATATGCACCCCTGTGAAGTAAATGTCTCCATCTTCCACATAACTACCTTTCAGGTATTGGGAAATCATGATTAGATATCCCTGGAGCCTCCTGTTTTTTGGACTAAACTCTATTTATTCATGCTTTCTTCATGTGTCAAATCCACCAACCCTCCAATCCTTATGCTGGCCATTTAGTAGATCAGCTTTAATTTTTAGAGTCTCACTTGAACTGGAGAAACTCCAACAAGATATAATATTTCAGGTATGGCCTAACAAGTCCCCAGATAGTGCAATCACATCCCTTGATGTTCAGGATATGCTTTTGCTAATTCATCCCAGGACAGTTTGCCTTCATTGTCCCAAGGAATGTGTCATGGGAGTGTTGCAACCTTGCCTTGATCAAGAGCTGAGTGCCTGAGCATAATCAGCTGCAGACAGCAGGGCAGAGCAAACAAGTCCTGAGTGCAACGAGGCTTGATTTGGGCAGGGATCAGCAGTGATGGGAGAACAATGTCTGAAACCACCGGAAAGAGGCACCAAGGCATCAGCGTGGGCTGATTTGGCTGGAAGTCTATGACAGCATCTGGCTACACATACACGGACACACAAACACCCTCCAGGTAGCAAAGGTCATGGAGAAACATTTTTACAGGGAAACCTGACACACACACAAACAGGGGATGCCAGCTGGGACCATTACAGACCAGGGCTGATACATCAGTCAGTAGGTCTCCTGCCTGAACTGTTGCTCCTGCCCAGGTGCTGGACATACAGACCACAAAAAGACAAGTTAAAGTGGCCTGATTGCTCTTTCCTTAACCTAATGATGTGCAAGAATCAAAAATCTTGCTATTTTGCCTTCAGCAGTTGTATTGCATGAGTGAAAGGGGAGGTGTAGGCTTCTCTTTAGAGCAATTGCAATTCACTTTGCCAAACAAAAACTTCCCCTTAAAATGTGCCTATGTCTGCAGCAGTATCAGATATCTTACACTATACTGTCTGGCATATGATTTTGGCTGTGAAATTAGTCACTTGGCTTCAAATGTTCATAGGGCTATATTTACTTGAAGGCAAAATAATCTGGAGTGAACATAAAATACAGAACAGTATTCATGGATTAGGAAAAAACATGTTTCTTGCTTGTCCATAGATCTTTTCTATGAATGTGAGCAAACTATTCATGGTTTTGTATGGCTATTCTCCCCCATCACCCCTTGAGCTGTTGACTATACTGAAGTACTATGGAGCTAGAATTATCTTTTAACAAAAATAAGGGATAGTCCTGCTCCAGATATTGTAATGTGGTTCTGAAATACAAATGACAAATTGCAAATGAAGCCATACCAATCACAGGGGTGAAAAAACTCTTCCTAATTTCTAAGAACAGAATACAGAGAAACAAGTATTCAGCCAGTCCACTCCTAATTAAAAAATTATAAAGTCATTGATAATTTATGTTGGAAGTGACTTCCAGAGGTCACCTAGTCCAGTCTTCTCTCTCTTATTGCACCACTTGACGTAGAGTGGTCTCCTGTGTTAATAAACAAGTTCCTCAGCACAGCCTTTAATTTTTACTCTTGCACTGAAAGCTGTATGACATCAGAGACTAAAAAGATCTAAAAATGGATGAGGACTTAGTAGATCCCTGTGCCCAAGCCTGTATGCAATCTGGTTCCTCCAGTAGCTGTAAGTTGTTGAAGATAGTTTTCCTCTGACATCAGAAGAGATATTTCTAACAGTGTCTGGAAAGAATTCCATTTGCAGAGATAGATTTTGTGATATTTGATAGATCACATGCATTTTTGATTTTTGTACCAATTAATCTGCCTCCTAAATTCACCACAATCATTTTGCATGCTTGGTATTGCTGTCCCCATGTGCAGATCATTATGATGTGAGAAAGATACAGCTGGGAGAACACAAAAAAAGTGAAGCTTCCTGAAAATGGAAGGATTGCTGAAATGATAAGGATGTACCAAGTACCACCCAAGGAAAGACTGAAAATCACACAAAAATATATGTGACAGATCAGGTGTCATAGTGCATGACTGGGACATTATGGTGATCAGGACAGGGTCTGAAGCAGTTCTGAATATAAAGGGAAAAAGCCCAAGTATACTCAGAGAACCTGGTAAACAGCTCACTTGAAAGAGAATAAAAGCCAGGTGCTGTCTGAAGACCCCATATTAAAAAGGCACTGACATACTGATGTACTGAACTTAGGGCTGCTCAGATTTCCCTCCAAGCAGGGTTTACTGGCATACCAGGAAGGGAGATGTGTGTCTTAAACAATGTCTGCAATTTATCACAAAGAAATGCCTTGTTAGTGGCATGGTTTTTTATATTGGTCATTCACTGATGCAACATCAGGGACCACCCTGTCAGTCTCTACCTACCTGAAATTACTTATTAGCAGCCAAATAAAACAATTCTCTTTTTTCTAATTGAACCACATATTTAAATTACTTTTATACTTCTTTGTTTTAGAAATACAAATATTTATTTCTTCATCCCAGACTAGAATGTCAACCTAGCTTTCACGGTAAGAGCTATTTAAAATTCACATATTTTGATGGAAAAAAAAATAGGTGACAGCTGTTTTTAATATTCTTATTATGAGCATCTATAAAAACAGCTGGAGAACCACAGCAATTCTGCTAGCCAAGAGAAGTAGGTTGGGTTGCTTATTTCAGTCTCATCATCCTCACCTTTGATTTTAAGAAGATATTTTGAAATGGTTTATTTTACCCAAAGAGCTTGTGATAACTCAACTAAGTGTTCTCAATTCCTACTGAAATCAAAAGAATGTGGACATCTTCTAAAAAGTTTCAGTATTGAAGAATCCAAATAATTTTTGTATCATGTATTTCCTGAGATCCTAGACTCCTTGCACAGAAGCATAGTCCAGGAGAAGAGCAACAAGAGCAAAGTAAGCAAGATCCAAGATGTAAGCAATATTGTCTTTTTCCAGCAGCAAAACAAATTCAAAATTCCATTTTATGCTAAAAAGTCAAATCAATTTAATACTATCTTAAAAATATTTTTGTTCCAGGACACTTAAAAACCTCATTAAGAAAGTTTAGAGGAAACAAACAAACAGAAACAAACAAGCTCAGAATTTCTACATCTACCTACAGTTCTTCATTGGACAGCATGACAGGATGTACAATTTCATTGCCACTAACAACAGCTCAGTTCCCAATTTGTGTTAATTTAACTGTGCAGTCAGCCTAAGTCCCACTGCCAGGCCAATGGCAGAATGAGTCCTAAACACAACTGCATGTGGCTGTGTGGAGGAGGAAAGACAGCATCTCTCCAGAGCAGCAATAAACACTGCTCAGGCTGAGTCTGCAAGGACAGAAAAGATTAGCACAGGGGCATATGTTCTACCAATTAGAGTCCATACTTTGTGTGTATATGAAAAATAGAAGGATCTTTGCCCTTGAGGAGAAGAATTTAACAAAAATGGCAAATGTATTTATTCTTTCATCTGTAATAGTATCCTGCCAATACATAAAGAGATTTTTTTTTCAGCACATCCATAGACAGGTAATAGCTGTGCTTCCACATTTAGCAACACCAGTACTTGTTGCTGTCTCTGGAACAGTACTGGACAGACACCAGTACTGTCTCTGCAAGCGCAATCCAACCCCGTGGGAAAGCTATCCAAATCATGGGTTTCAGCAGCCTGTGTCAGTTCCCCAAAACAGCACTGGAGAGAGCACAGTGCATGGCATGAGCCAGAAGTGAAAGGGTTGTGAGGAATTATCCTTTCATTGCCATTGCAGAGGTAAGGGATGCCTGAGATGGCAAGGGTGCCAGAGCAACCCCTGCCTGCATCCCAGAGATTATTCTGGGCTACCAAACAATAACATCAATGTCATCAAAAGCATAATAAAGTGATGTATAAGCAGTGTTGTGTAATACATTACAACTTAGTTCACTACTCCTTTTCTTCTGCACTTTGCTTTAACTCTTTTCTGAGGATCAATACCTGATCTGTTTTCACAGAACCTAATTAACCTTAGATGACATATGTAAAAACTTATAAGCAGTTTTAAGTAACTCCAGCCAGCTTTCAAAGAAAGTAGCTTATACTCTCCAAGTGAAACTCATTTCTATTCCCAAAGCAAAGGAGCACATACAGTATTCAGAAGACAAATTTAAAGATGCTGCTCAGCAAGTCTGTATTTATTGCTACTACACAGGTATCCTCAAATGAAGGACTTCAGCACAAACACTTGTGCACCTCTTCTCTTACCTCTGGCTAGTCACATTTGAAGAGCACCTCTGGCTGGTGTTGAAAGCTTGGAAGTTAATTTACAGAAAACATTCAGTGGCCACTTGAGGGTATGGAAGCACCTTCCTCTAACTCTTGCATTTTACCTTCTCTCTGTTGCAGTCTGCCACGTTACAGTTGGCATTTGCTATTATGTATTTGCTTTTGCAAATTAATATAAATTGTAACTGCTTTTGTATATATAGTGCAAATTTTAATTGCTTTTGTGAACAGTGTAACTAAAACTGTGTATAAAGCAAGGCTATCACAAGACATAAGCATGCTTGCAAAAGATGTATCACAAGATATGACTGCTCTCGCAAAATGTATAACCAAGATAGCACGGGCAGAGTACAAGATACCATAAAAGGAGAATACCAAGTTTAAGGTGGCATCAGAAGACCACCCCAGACTGCCTCTCTGAGGGACTCTTGGAGACTGTAGCTGCGAACTCGGGCAATGCTGTGGCAACCTGAGGTGGAGTTGTGGTTAGCGGGCTCCCAGAAATGTGCCAAGCCATTTGGGGCAATGCAACAGTGTAAAGGACTGCTTGCTGAAGAATTGGGTGTGCCTCAGTAATGCAATGCAACAGTGTAAAGGACTGCTCGCTGAAGAATTGGGTGTGCCTCAGTAATGCAATGCAACAGTGTAAAGGACTGCTTGCTGAAGAATTGGGTATGCCAGCACTGTTACTTTATTTAAGGTGGCATCATTTGCTCTGTTTGATCTGCTCTGCTATTTGATCTGTCCCTTATTATTCGTTTTTAAACTCTTAAAAATTTGAGGAGTGGGCTTCGTTTCTCACAATTCCAAAGCCTGGCCAATAACCGAGTCTTTCATAATAACAACAGCACAGAAAGTTACCATGGCAGATACACAGTTCGACTTTGGGATCACGGGGTTTTCAGGGATGATGGGTTGTGATGGATCTCTCTTTCTCCTCCATATGTCTTTCTTCCTCTAACTTAACGGAGACACAATTTGGTCTTGTTAGGGGAACTATTTCTCATTCCTAGAGGATGTCACTAAACTTTTTAAATTTTACCATAAATTGACACGAATTTCATCTCTTTCACCACTTGAGCAGAGGATGCAAGTAGGGATTCATCTATAGTCACTGCTTCCCAGGGCTGAAGCAGAACGACAGTGCCATGGCTGGAATTCCATGCGGAGAGGCATAAAGGAGAAGGCAAAGAAGGAGGAGCAGGGGATAGACACAGCATTAAGAAGATCCTGCTTCATTAGGATGGGGATAACAGAGTACCAGAGAACATGAGAGGTGTTCAATACCAGCCCCAGTAGATGTCAATCCTTGCAGATTTTTAGACTGAAAATCCTGTGCTAGAAACACAAACTAACCCAGGGAATAACACTACTTATTCCTTTATGCTGCTTTCTCCTCCTCCAGGGAAAAAAAAAAAAAAAAAAA
>VWYP01023117.1:78635-157496 GCA_013400435.1 Pycnonotus jocosus | reverse complement strand
AAAAAAAAAAGAGTCAAATGTTCACAGAAGATGTTTGTGGGTTTCGTGCACATGTTCAATTTTTGGCATATATATAATCCTCATTGTATAAAATGCAGCTTTGCCACACTTCACTAGGAGGATATATACCAAGTGAAATGGGAACTTATAAGAACCTTCAAAATAAAACAAGAAGAGTTATCATTTTGTTTGTTGATACAGAAAGAAAGAACTGAATATCTTCATGTGGAAAGGCTTGTTCCTCTCCCAAACAGAAAGAAGCTCTGTGCTAGGAGACAGGAATGGATATTTTATATACTCCAGCGCCATCTAGCCCAAGGAAATAAAATTCCACATTGAACTATGGCTGCTGAAGGACACTTTTTAGTACTAAATGTTACGTCCATAAATAATTTCTGACCCTGCATGAAACAGCTTTTGGCTTATTGTGTGACATTTTAATTTTTTTTTCTACCCTATAAATGCAGCTGAGTAGTTTAGAAGCTCCTGTGAGAGCCATCTGCCAGGGGAAATAACTGGCATATGCTATTTTCATTATTTCTCATGCAAACTGAAACTTGAGATAACCTGAAATTATGCAATAAATGAAAACCCAGGACATGTGCATTCTGTGGGTGTTTTGGCAGACAACTAAGAAGTTAAATAACAGAAGACAGGAAAACAATAAAAAGCAAAATTCTAATAATGAAAGAAAGATCTTACCAGACTTCCCATTGTGAAAATTTGTTATAAGCAGAAAAATCTATAGTGCATTATATTATTTCTTTCCTTTTTTTCTAGAAATGTTAAATGAATTTCTTCACTATTCAATACAAAGTTCAATTAACTTGTACCAGTCTGAAGTTTATCTAAATTAAATATCTGAGTGTGCATACAAGTGATTTTAAATCCACTAGGGAAAATAAGAAAGGCTTTCAAAATTCTAGAGAGCTTCTTCAAGATGATGTTCAGTCTAGCCAATTCAAAATGTGATTGCAGGTCTTCTAAAATGTAAGTTTTCAAAGACCACATTGCTGATACTGTTCCACTGTTTTTACTTCACAGTCTGTGTTCTGTCATTTTTTGAGGATTTCCAATTATAGCAAGTGAGAATTCATTTTAATATAAAGTAAGGCCATGAAATTTTGAAATTTATCACAGAATGAATCATCCTGTTTATTGATTATGAGAAAGCTTACATAACTACTTTATCTTCCACTGCGTACACCTCAATTTTTCTAGGACAGACCTGTTTCTTCAAAGAGTGCTCTTGAGCTAGAAAATTATCAGAGGTACTTTTNTTTTTTTTTTTTTTTTCTTCAGGCATGCTTTTCCATGCAAAGGATAACCTAAATCCAAGTATGAGATGCATTCCACAGCAGTGTTAAAACATGGTGCTCAGTGGGCTCTGAGAAAGCCAGCTCAGGAGTTAGAAACCATGCAGATCTACTGGAAAGGGTTTTTAAAGAGTCTAATACAAGCTTTTCTTCAGGTAATTCGTAGCTATTTCAGAGCTGTTTATGAAGACACACTGTAACTGTTTGGTTGATGGATAAAGCTTCTCTGCCAAGAAAAGACATGGGTTGCTGCTGCATGAGTCCTTGGCAGTAAGAACCATCACAAGACTTTTAAATAGCATATTTCTAGTTTTTCATAATGATACTAAAAACACACTGGTGAACAAATGACCCAGCACTGTTGAAAAACCTGATCAGAAGGCTAAAAAACAATAAGAAGAATTCCAGCCATCAAATGAAAGCCAAACATGCATCAATTGGAGGGACAGGATTTCCTTCATGGCCTACAAGCTCATACCAACAGGACTCTATGCTCACCCACAAGAGCTTGGCACAAATGGAGCTTCCCTGGGCATGAATTCTGACCCAGGAACCCACTGTGGAGCAGCAGTGACATGGTGTTCACAACTATCCAGATATATCTGTAAGCTCTTTTTCCTCAATTCACATACAATCCTACCTGAGGACCTTCATCACACACACCTAGCCAACCACGGGTTACTCCTCCTTTTTACTGTTGATATAATTGCTAAACCCACTTCAGTTAATTAAAAGACAGTGATAAAATATTCTAATACGTATTTATTTAGCTTTATTTGATGGTCAACATTTTACCTTTTCAAGCTAGAAGTTGTTAAGATGTGTGTGGTGCATGTATAGGTGTGCATGTTTGTGTTTGTACGCTTGCAGAGCCAACCCATAATCAAAACAAGTCCTATAAATATCATCATATAATTTGCTGTATTGCTGTGCCTTTGCTACCCTCCAGCAAAAGATGAAATTTATTATAAATCAATGTATGTGCAACAGTTACAAGGTACAAGTTAAACTTCTTAATAATTTTTGTTATTGCTACTTACAATGTTATCAAATAATTGCAATGAAATAGGGTCATATTTTTCCATCAAAAGTTGTCAGTTTTAAGTACAAAGTCTTTACACCATCACTTATCAATTAGAAGTGCTGCATTTATACATAGTACTACTGTACCAGTAAATGTATATAATGTTATGTTGGATGGAAAGGAAGGAGGAGCTCTATTTTGCATACACTCAATGTCTAATTAGGTTTCACAATTAGGCTTTTGACCCTGCTTTCAGCTGGGAGCCTGAATTAGCAATTGAATTTCTGTTGGGCAGGTGACCCTATTTGCAGTGTCACAGCCTGAGCTTGGAGAAACATTTCTTTGGGAACCCTTGGTTCACAGTTATGTGTTCTACTTGTACTCGCTACACCTCCCTGGGAGACTCAATTAGGGTAGGGTCAACTCCCTCTTTCTTTCACCAAACTCTCTCCTATAATTTCAGAGGCCTAAAAAGGCAGATCATCAGAAATAAGTTTTGTGAGATCAGTGGGGAGAGGGAGGTGATTGTAGAGGGTTTCCAGGGAGAGGAGTCATCTATATAACTCAGTACCCAACCTGAGACTGACAGATTCTCCCTTTGGAGTCACAGAATCACAGAAAGGTTTGGTTGGAAGGGTCCTTGAAGACCATCTGGTCGCTTGCTATGGGCAGGGACATCTTCCACTAGACTAGAGTTCTTCAGAAGCATCTGCTTTGCCTACTGACTACACAAGCAGTTTAAACATTTACCTCAGGAAGACTGACTGATTAGACATCTAAAACATATTATGAAGTCAGATCCCTGTGCGTGGTGGGTTTGAGTCTAGATTTGTTATCATCATATTTTAATTCATATCTTCTATAGGCTACCAGCATCTACTTTTCATCAATTTTGACATATTTACTGCTTAAAAAACAGGCAGAAATAGGTGGAAAAGACAGAAAAGATAAGATGAAGCCTGAATTTAAATGACTGTCATGCATGAAAAATCGAACTTGCATTCTCAACAGAGGCATCACCTCTGAATTTTGCCCTTAGAATTTACATTTTATCATCTTCATCAAGATCCGAAAAATGCTTCTCTTCTCTTCCCTTCCCTTCCAAAACAACTCTAAACCTTGCAGCATAAAATATAGTATAGCCACCCAGGCACCAAGCATAATGAAATCTAGTAACAATAACTCAAATATGTGTCTCCTTGTCTGAGTCACTTTAGAGACATCCAGAAACATAAATATATGTTTTCCCTGAAAGGTAACAGTTTTCTCCCTTTTAATCTGAAATAAAATTCTGTCCCCATCTCCCAGGGAACTAAAGGTGACAATAAGAGCTTGACAATGTTCAGGAGATGTGCTTTTCACATTAACATTGCCAACAGCTGCACCATAAATACTGGGTATACAGAAAGTACATTCAATCATTATAGGAGGTGCAATTTAAAATCTGAAATTCATTCAAATAAATCAGTAAAAAAGAGTTAAGGGGTCTAAGTCTCCAAAACCTAAATTGTACTGCTTTTGGGTTCTAGCTTTATTTGCAAGGAGTTCTAAAATCTGCTGGAACAAAATATTCCACTTAATGTTCTGTAAGCCACTTGTGAAATATCAAGCTTTGTTCCAGTAATCTTTCCTTTTCCTGTGCTACCCCCTTGCCAGACACCAAGGAGCTCATGCCAAATGTCTGTGAATTCATGGCTTATGAAGGGCAGGATTGGATGAGTGGAGGAAAATCATGCACAAAAGACAAATATATTACCCTCCCCCAACCTCCTCTCCTTTATCATCACCAACACACAGTTGCACAAAGACAGCTGGGAGCCAATGTGAGCATCTTGGAATTATTTGAGATATAGCACATGCTGTCAGACCTCTTGCATTCAGCCCTGGAGGTCCTCTGTTCACATCCTGAGGATATTTGATGTGATGGCATAAAGTGCATGCTCTCTGCTAGGTTTACTCAGCATATCGAAGATCCTAAAGAAGGGCTACAAGGATATTGATATCAGTCCTTGCCAAAGGCACCCTGTCACTGAAATAATGCTTCTGTCCTGCTGGCACACACTCAAAGTGCCCAAAAATCTAGAGGGATGCCATGAACTGCAGTAGAGATTCAGGTCAACATTCTTCCTATCCTTACAGCCCCAGATGCTCAGTGAAAGAGTATAAGGAACACACCAATTACAGGATGAAAAACCTTTCAAAAACCAGCAATGAAAACGTTGGAGAGTCCTGAGCCAGTTTGTATCCAGGACACACATTTCAGAGAGCACAGTGAGCCAGCTGTCATTCCTGAGGTAGACCTGGGGACTATTTCAGGAGCAGATGGGAAATGCCATGTTCCTTAGTGGACTGTTAACAAGAAAACAGCCTGAGACAACACTCAGTGAATTAATATTCACTCTCTACATTTCATAATAGCAGTCTGATCTTTACCACAGATAGTAAAACCATTTCTATCAGTTTACCAGACCTACACATAAGACTTTTTACTTTAGCATCCCTATTCTTGAAAGTCTTGTGCAAGATAATTGAGGCAATTTCCTAGTATCTCCTTTTAACAAAATTAGTTCCATTAAAAAGTAAAGATAAAGATGCAAGGAACAGAGGAATGTATGGAAACTGCTATAAAATATAACTGATTGATTTCTAGTTTCTTTAATAGACTGATCTAACATGTCTCATATGTCTATGTCTAACACCAGCCTCATTTTAAAAAAATGCATTGCCAAAGCTTAGCCCATTTTATGAGTCATAAATTTCAAGAATGACAACAGTTTCCCCACACACATCTTCTAGGCTGTCCTTATCAATAACTACCATGGGAAGTTCAAAAAAAGGAGTACAAGAACCAGGTGAAATACAGAAAAACAACTCCCAACCTCCTGCAATCCCACAGCATCAGGAAAATCTGTCCTGCAGTCATCACTCCATTCTCTTCACTCTTGTAAAAGATATCATTAAGTTACATATTTACAAAATAGAACAAGCCCTATATCTTCAAAAATAAGCCACAGATTTTAAAAGTCACCCTGATTACTCCTCTGGATCACTGAAAACATGGATAAGGACTAAAGCAGAATGAAAATATTACAAATTGCCTCTGAAAGCAGTCCTTAGAAAAGTGCATTTGCAAATAAAAGCAAAGTGTGAAGAATTTCTAATTCCCTATTTCCCATTCAGTGTTCCCTCTTATAGAAACTGGTGCATCCAAACACATACTCTGCCTCTACTGTCTGACATTCTCTTTCAGTATGCCTGTGCAACTAAAAGGAATGTTCTTTTGGTTTATTTTGCCCTTCAGAGCCTAGTATTAAGTACCTTCTAAACTCTCTTCTTTCCTGTATGAAGAAATATCTCTTTTATCCAAAAATTATACATTTTTTTCAGTGGCACCTTACTTCTCTGTCATGATTTAATCCCAACCTGCAACTCATCCCCCAACAGCAGCTTCTTCATTTACTTTTTGGTGGGATGGGGGAGACAATCGGAATGGTAAATGTGAGAAAATCCATGGATTGAGGTAGAAACAATTTAACAGGGAAAGCAAAACCCATGCACACGACCAAAGCAAAACAAGGAATTAATTCACCCCTTTCCATGGTCTGGCAGATGTGCAGCCATCCCCAGGAGAGCAGGGCCCCTTCATGTGTCACAGTTACTCGGCAAAACAAATCCCATCACTCAGAACATCCCCTCTTCCTTCTTATTCCCCTCAGCTTTATTTGCTGAGCATGACACTACACGGTCTGGGATATCCCTGGAGTCACCTGGGGTCACCTGTCCCAGCTGTGTCCACCCCCAGCCTCCTTGCTGGTGGGGTGAGGTGCAGAAATGGCTCTGACTCTGTGGAAGCTCTGCTCAGCAATAATGAAAACATCCCTGTGTTATCAGCACTGTTTTCACCACAAATCCCAAACAGCCCTGTAGCAGCTGCTATGAAGAAAATTGTCTGCTTCAGACAAAACCAGCACTTTTCACAACATTTTCTATTTCTTAAGCAATTCTAAATGAATGAAATGAAAAACAGGCATATATAAGAAATTTAGGGTGCTTTCAACATGGCATACATGCTACTGCATTGTAAAGGACCATTTTATGAAATGATGCAGTCCTATTTGATTTTGGTTGCAGCTAAAAGTAAAATAAAGCCATTTCCTGGTTGATTTCAGTTGGAATTGGAGATAGTTTTTCAATATGACCCTCGGCAGTGCTCAAAAAAGTGGGGGAAAGAGGCAGATAAGGCACTGAATGAAATAAATGGATCCAATCTGAACTCAGTTACTTCATAAGTTGATAGCACAGTGGAAAGGCAATGCACAACCAGTAACTTCAGCCACAAGAAACTTAATGATGGATGAAAATGGAAAATGTCAGGATGCCTATTTATCTATGAGAATTAGAATCTTTTAAACAAGTTATGAATGAAAGACATGTAGCTAAACTGAATTTTAAGCCAATTAGAAATGAATGAAAAATCTAATTTAAATGTACATCATCTTTCACTAATATTAGAAAAACAATACTTTCTACATTTTATTGGAGCTGAAAAATTTATTGTGACACCTGAACAGGACAGCTATTTTATACTAAAAGACAGTTTCCTCTGCTTAGCACAATCAAACCCAACACTCAATTTTGAATTTTATTTCCTGTTGGTGAATCATCCATAATTTTAAATTGTTCTTATTACATTCAACTATAATGGATAGATTAAAAATTTTATTGGCATAATCACCAAAAATAGTTTGGACTTTGCTGCACCATTATATTTAGTACAATTCTGTCTAATAATCAAAAAAATTAATGTTAACCTTCATGATGCATCTTAGCAATAAGGTTCTAGACTCCTCTACACCTCTGAAAAATTACATATCATTATATTTTGGCTATGTAATTGAGTTCAGATCTAAACTGGTACATCTAAATTACATGTTTTGGACATCAGTTGTCCATTATATTGTACCAATCTTAAGAGTTACATTGCCATGTCCTCTAAAAAACCTCGAGTGAGACAAAATTCAGGTTATGAACTCCTTTTTTTCCAATCCTACACATATTAATGGAGAGCACAGTAGAGTGAAGCAAAAGAACCTGTGAAGTCACAGACTGTCACCTCCTGGCCTGCCACAGAGGTGGCTGTCCCTCTTCAAGGGCCGGCAGGAAGATTCATGGGGGCAAAATGCACAGGTGTTTGAACCAGGAGGTGAGGAAATCTTTATGGCTTTGTACTGCAGCCACTGCACACAACAGCAAAGAAACAAGTCCTTAAAGCTTTGCTGATCCAAGGCTTGGAGTTCAGTGCAGAACATCAAATAGAGAGGCAAGAGGCAACCTTCTCTCTTTGTCTCACTGCGGGTGGATCACTTATGGAAGGTATTCCACAAGCAGCAGCAACACGATTGTAGAGTCACACTTTCCTATTATAGTGATAAAGCAAGGGGAAAGTTTCTAAACGTAAAGAGGAAAGGTTTAGATTGATGTTAGGAAGACAAACAGGGATTGGTGAACCACTGGAACAGGTTTCTCAGAGAAGATGAGGGTGCCCCATCCCTGGGGGCGCTCAAGGCCGGGTTGGATGGGGCTGTGAGCAGCCTGGTGTAGGGGACGGTGTCCCTGCCAGGGCAGGGGTCTTGCAACAAGATGATCTTTAAGGTCCCTTTCAACCCACCCCTTTCTATGACCACCTAATCCTGTTCAAACATGATATTACTGGGGTTTCTGTGACAAAAATGAGAGCAGAGAAATGCCCTTCTGCATCAGAACTGACACACTGCTTTCCTTGGAAGCTGTTATTG
Organism: Pycnonotus jocosus; assembly: GCA_013400435.1. Taxonomy (NCBI): domain Eukaryota; kingdom Metazoa; phylum Chordata; class Aves; order Passeriformes; family Pycnonotidae; genus Pycnonotus; species Pycnonotus jocosus. The sequence goes on along the minus strand of VWYP01023117.1, from coordinate 149,361 downwards.
TACATTAAAAGCAAAAATGATGCCAGTAATGAAATTTCTGGTCCACAATTAAAAAGGATTTTAGAATTTTTGGGGCCTGTGGTATAACATTACACTGAATTGTTAAGAGGTCAAGCAGACACTGTAAGATTTATTAATTGGATCTGACCATGGCTTCATTTCTTGCAAAAAGCTAATATAATAAACAATCTCTCTTTTATCCATTGGCTCTGATATGATAAATTTTAATGGACACAGAAAGACCCATATTATGCTGTCCGGGGTATTTGCAATATCACTTAAGAGAGGAACAGGTGAATCTGTTTGAGAGTAAAGAGGAAAATATTTATTTTTATTTTCAAATAGGAATTCCAAAGCATAGTATTAAACAAATAAAATTTTAGAAAGTTTGTTTGAACAGTTTTTGCTGCCATCCAAAGGAAAATTTCATATTTTCATTACTCAGTCACTATCGATTGTTCCTTCAGAAAACAAAAAGTATGTATTTTCTGAATGGAAATACAAAAGCAAAACCTTGCAAGAATACTGTCATTAAACTGCGTAAAAATTGTTTTTCCTATTTATAACATAACATAACATAACATAAGCTTACTTTAGAACTGAATGGAAATCTTCAACAGGAATGACAAAGTGTTTACTTTAAATCCAAATATGTAGCTCTTCACTATTGTCAATTTGCTAGCATGGCATTTCCTTGTTTTCTACTGAGGACTTCTAACCCTGTGCTAGGACCACTTTGCTGGAATAATTACTAAGACATCTAGTCCTTGAAGAAGCTCTATGTGATCTTAAAAGAAAAAAAAAAATAATCTAAAACCACTGAAAACCTCCCAGAAGGAGGTTTAGCTTATTATCTAAAAGCTAGCCATTGTTTCCCTACTTTCATTTTTTCAAATGATGTTGAATGAACAGATGTTCCACTATACAGTCTCTTAACAAGCCAGATATTGCTAACTTTTAAAATCTTTGAAAGTTTGATATTTATGCAGCTTTCATTACCAGCATCCAAGTCTCATAATGTTCAGTAGTTTGTTCCCTGCAGGAGAGGGTAAGCAGGGCTGGTCTGCAGGACATTGACAATTGCTGGACGTCCTGACAGAGCACAGTCAGGGGGTAAGAGGCTGCAAGAGGAGGAAAAGACAAGACAAAATCCAGCTTTTATTGACGGCCTTCAAAACCACAATGCTGCCTTTGTCAAACAGTACAGGAACCTGCATGACCCACCCGTGGGTCTCTGTGAACATGACAGAAGGAAGGAAACAGCCCAAGGGCAGAGAGACAAAGATCCTCACAATAACAAAAGGTGACATTTTTCAATTATTCAGGTTCCTATCAATGTTTGAAAACAAAAGAAAGCAAAATTAAGGAATCAGGAGACATGGAGAAAAAAACCAAAAAGTTGAGATATATGCAGAAGGTCCTCAGATGTGTTACCCAGATTTGTGCTTGGTGCTCTGCCACCTGCCATAGGTTGGCTGGTCACAACTTCTGAAAAAAATTCCCTCTAATCACTGTCATGTGCAGGACTACAATAAATGTTGGCTTAGATGAACTTGGGGCATTCAGTTGATGTGAAATTTCCTTGTAGAGAACTTCATTGTCCACCAGTGCAAAGTCACAGACTGGAACACGTAGAAGCTCTTGCAACATCATGCAAGTGGAAGGTTAAATCAAGGTTGGATAAAGCAGTGCTTGCTTTCTGTGATTCCTTGGCAGCTGGAGACCACTACGGTAACATCTCCACTCCTTTAACCTCTTTACCAATTTGAAACTGCTCTAGAATCACAGTTGTGAGACAGGAAAAAGGCTACAGAAAAATGGATCTCCAGTTATCCTTCTTGAGCAGCACTGGAATCACATTACTATTGAGCTGTTTTTCAACCTCATCGGAAGTTTTAAACCATTCCCCTGATCACCAATTCTGTTGCACTGAGCACTGCAGAATACACTTAGCATATGCAAGGCTAATTAAAACAAAATTCTAATTAGTACCTTTCTGATTTTTAATCCATACAGCATCATATATTGAGAATTAATTTTTTTTAAAATTAATTATGCTTTGGTATTTGTCTCAGGTTATCACTAGACAATCTATGTAAAATATGATATCTGGTTAAAGATAGGTCACCTATTAATTAAGAACATTGTGACCAAACTAATGGATGGAGGTCTTAGTAATTCATAATAACAGCATTAATGAGAGCCATGACTTGCATTTAAAAATAAAATGCATTAATGTGTACTTTGAAAAATAATGGTATTAGAGAAGCATCCTTTCACTCTCATCAAGCCTGAGCCTTGTCATAAACACAGGTTATCTCTTTTTAGGACAACATATTACCAGCTCCATTGTCTCCTTGATGTATAAAGACCTACATTCTCAGCCTAGCACCTTTTGAGGAGGGAACATGACCTGTTCTATTTCTCAAGTTCTATCATTTATGTTTATTTGTAGAGGATGGGACAGAAGTATTTAAAAAGCAGTGAGTGCTGTTCACATTCTTCAGTGTTGAAGTTCAGAATGGTCAATGTAATCAGCATTCTTAATTATGTCCTTGAAAGGCAAGAAGTTTGCAAATCACTTAGATGTTAAAAACAAAAGAAGAAAGGGAAAAAATTGGCAATGGGTCATTTGAAATAAGAATGCACTCCTCAGATAGAAACTCTAATTTACAGAAGGTCCTGATTACAGCTGCCTTAGCAAGACCTTGCTTAAACAGAGAAATGATTTATGTGTGGCATGACCCTGACAAAGCTACTCCTTCTGCAAGGAGAAAATTGAAAATTAATATCTGGCAATGACACATTAGTGCTAAAACTCAGATCTGCGTATTTGTGATCCTGTCATTGTTCCTTTTTTTTTTTTTTTTTTTTTCCTCCTGTGGCAGGGACAAAATGTCTCCTGAGTTTCATTCATTTAAGATTCAAATCTCTCAAGTACAGAGCAGCACTGGAAGCTGCTGAGCACAGTGAATTTTTCCCACCATCACCACAACCATTTCCTTTGGGAGATGAAGATTTGGCTCTTCTTCCTGCAGAATCACATCTTTAGTAATAAGTTACTTGATCCAGCTCCTCATGAAATCAAGGGGAATCTTTCTCCTGATTTCAGTAGGACTGTATTGAGCTCTCAGTACATTTAGTAGGAGTTTTCACTGCATAAATAATGTGGGGTTTGCCAATGTATTAATTTTTTGTCTTTTGTATTGCCAGATACTTCAAATTGAAGAATACTCTTAGCTTTTGCTGAAGTCAGTGGGATTCACAGGAGGTGCTAAGCTGGAAGTTCAACACCCCATCTGTACCCTGCCTTTTGCAGCAGCCATAAAAATTTGCTAGGAGACTGGATTATGACAGTTTTGTGCAAGCAGATTTTCTTAATGACTCTTGTAGCTAATCTGCACAACTGCCTCAGTACACAGGATGTGGTTCTTAAAAATACTTGCCAATGTACATAGCAAATACTTTAAAAGTTAAAAATTTCTAATCAAATACATGAAACAGAGCTTTGGGGAAACAAGTAGCCCAGCATGCAATTAGCATCCTCTAAAGTCTGAAGTAGAACAAGATCATCATATTCTACCCCAAGGTAGTTCACATATTTCTACCATTTTACACATCTTATAATAATACACGAACTGAGTGAGAAATAGAGTAACAGTGGGCAAATCACAGACAAAACTCCAGGAGAATTTATGACAGATTGCAACGTAATTCCACCCTTTTGTTTATTTGTTTGCATTTTAGTTGCCTGACACTTTCACAAATCCATTTCTAATGCAAAAATTTATTATTTGTTCCTTTAATTGTTTCATAAAATATTTACCATGGTCTGTTTAAATAAAGGAATGACATCATGCATAAAAAATGAAAAATAATGTGCCTGTAATAAGCTAGAGGTTACATTTAATGAAACAATGCCCATAAATGAAATTTCACTGTGAGTGCTGATGATGCTCCTTTCAGATGAATGCACTTTGTATTTATTAGTTTTAAGCGTGTTCATCCTCAGCTTCTGTAATCAGAATTACAATATCCACTCAGATGAGAAAAGTAATTAAATCATTAAGACATATTTTCTTAGGGCTGGGTGATCCTGTGGATATGCAACAGTTGGCTGTCTCCTGCCCTGAGTCCTTACTGCAAGAGATTAATTGTTTTCTCATTATTTTCCAGAGAGTATCTATCCTCACAGCAATAAGCAGATACAGTCTGAGAAAAGGCCAAGTGCCTCACACTCACTTTGGCAGCAGCTGTGTCTATCTTTGGGCTACCAGCACCAAAGGCAGTAGATTCCTTGTATGAATACCTAGGGAGAGGGACCTGCCACAGCACACCTGAGGCAAGACTCAAGAATGGCTTTTGGACATGTCAGAGTTTTGTACACATTTGACTCTGACTACATTTGCTTGACCTATAGTCAGTGGGATCAGATGCAAAGTTGTACATATAGAATTCACTTCACATGCACAATGAACTCCACAGAAAGGTAAATTATGAAGTCTGCATTCATATATTCAAGTACTCTTCCTTAATGTATTGCATCTTTCCAGCACATGCCATGGAAAATTTCAGGAGATTCACAGTCCTTTAAGGTTTACACAAACACCGTAAATGATTTTAGGGCCTTTTGTCCAGGATGCACCATGCCTATTAAAATTATCACGTGTCCCCTCACAGCATCAGCCCTGTTTCACAACAGCAGAAAATTTCAATCCTTTTTTTAAGTATGTTAATAGAGAAAGGAAAACATTGAACTGATTCCTGTGAAGATGGTCATCTGAATAATATGGATGAAGAAAAGGTGGAGGCATTCAAAGTGTTTTTTGACTCAGCCTTTAATAATACTGAGAGATCTTGGGCTGCCCAGTCTCCTGAGGTGAAGGACCACGAGTGAAGAAAAGAGAATTTTCCATTTGTGGGCACTGAAATTGTACACCATAATCATAATTCTTCCAGTGATTTCTGTCTTCTATGGAAAACCTATGAGATTTATAATACTGATGTACTTTAATCTTTACTATTCTATATGACCATGGAGGGTAAAACCAAAAGAAAAAAAGAAAAGATGTTGTTATAATGACATTAAGGTGCTAAAACCAATTTTAATGCAGATAGCATGTATATTGTGTAGTTTTTCTTCTAAGTGCTGGGCTGGAAACTGTTTTCCTGTGCCATAGAATATTTCTACATGTTTAAATATTCCAACTGCATATGAGGACAAGATAAAATTATGTGAGGAAGGGAGGGGAGAGAGAAAAGCCTGACAGACATGCACTCAAGCAAGACAGTAAGATCATTGATTGGGGCTTGAACGTAGGTGAACGTGCTACTATCCACACCAGGAGCTTGAACCAAGCACACTGAAGTCTTGGAAGTGGACATTCTTCAGTTCCTGACCTATTGGCTATTCTGTGCAGTGTCTCCTTTTGAAGAGAGACTCCCTTCTGAACCTAAGAAGCCATTTTCTGATAAAAGAGTAATCAAAATTTAATTTGATTCCCAAAACAGCTCTGTTTGCTATGTTTTGTTACTAAAAGCAGTAAAAAATCTACCAAACTTGACTGGAAAAACAAGAAATTGGAACAGTTTTAGAAACTTTCTTTTGTATTATACTTTAACATTTTAGTGGCAGGGAATTTAAAAGTTAATGGCAGCAGATTACCAAGTATTTTGTTCCCCTGCTAAGAAAAAGAAAAGCAAGGGGAAGAGCCCTTGCATAATAAGTTGATTTTTAAATGTTCCAGTTTGACTTTGAAGTTCTTCTTTCAATGAGTTGAATTTTAGTGAGTAAATTTACATTTTCTGTGAGCTTTGTGTTAAACTAGGCAAGCAAAAAATGCCTTTTCAATCATGTATGACTCTATTTTTATTTTTCCCTCAAACTAAGAAAATCACTGATTCCTTCTATAAAAGAATTTATGTGTGAAGATCTGAGTTTCAAGCACTGAACATTTTGCTGCCATTCTGCTCAAAAATTTTTAAAATGTAGATATATATACTCTTAAACAATGGGGAAAGTTTTCTTCCAACACAAATCTATAAGTCAAAAACAGCTGAAAGAATTGCATTTCAAGAATTGTATCAGCTGCTCAAATATACTATTTTCTCAGGTACATACCAGCATGAAAAATGGCAAGCTCCTAAATGAGTGTTTCAGAAAGATATCCCATTTTGTAGTCACTCAATTACTACATGTATGACCAGTGGCTTTATTAAAGAACAAGAGTAAGATGCTGGCCAAAATACTTGCATTAGAGGATATGCCATACTTTTAGTCACCATTTTGACATCTGATAGATACAAGGCATTGATTTGACAGTGAAACTATAAATTCAGGCCATTAGAACTCCATTTCTGACATTAAAACAAGAAAATAACATCATTATGGGGACAGAATAAGTCCATTGATCAATATGAAGCAAAAAGATCATCTTCTAGAGAGAAAAATAATTTAAAACCAATTTTACTACAATATCTTTATGATACTTTGTCTTTCTTAACTCATGCTTAAATCTATTAATGTGGATTTACCTTAAACCTTTTGTAACTTGCAAGTACTTTATCTCTGAGGTTTTCAAAACTGTTAACTAAACAATACCACCTTTTTGGGGAACATAGATATAACTAACTTCTGTTGATAATTTCGGAATTTGGCAATTTTTTTTTTACATTTTGCAAGGGAGTTAATGATCTATATTGTGACTACAAAGAGTTTTAAGATTGGCCACTATTTTAAATGCTGTGAAACTCCTCATGACTCACCACAGTGAAAATTCTTTATGATCTTTTTCCATATTTTTGAGCTGCTGTGATGAAGCTGTTACCTTTGCAAGGTAAGAAAAGCTACAAGAACAAAGGAACACACAACTGGAGTATCCACAAAAGATGAGGTAATGTGGTGATCAAAAGCAATGAAAAACAGATGGTTAAGGGGTTAAAAAGGGAGAGAACACAAGGAAAACTGCATGTTGTTGGAGGCTTGCACAATAACAAATGTAATAAACCAAGAAATCTAATTGCAATTTGGAAAATCAACCTGCATCCATGTCCAATCCATAATATAACTGAGGAATTCTGAGAGTGGACAGCTATGACTGCCACAATAATAAACAAAGCACTTTTGAAACATGTAATTTGAAAAAAAAAAATCTAATAGTTTTCCTTCAAGAAAAACCAAAATGATGACTCTCCAGATTCCAGTCTGGAAGGTTCCTGCCCATTTCCCTTTCTTCCAATTGATAAAATGTTCCCATGGCCATAGATGGAAAGCTGAAAAATTCCACTGAAGTTTTCTAAAATGGAATTTCCCATCAGTTTTTAACCACAAAAACTTTGTAACTTGCCTTTTTGTTTTGATTAGAGGTGATTTTTGCAAACTTTTTTTCAAGGGAAATAATTTCCATTTTCTCATCAGTCCTAATAAGAAGCATCCTGTGGCTTAAAAAAACCCCAACATTTCCTCTCTCATTAGTCTCTACAACATGAAAATGTGCATTCTGTATAATTCTTGGGTCTTTTTACTAATATAAGTCCAGACAGAGAGAGGGGGAAAGTAAAAATGCTGATACCTTAACTGAAGGAGAAAGCACTGTATTTGGTGTGAAAATAACATTTTATATAAAAGTGGTAGGAGTTTCTCCACAGTTTTGCTGAGAGTCCTTTGTAAGGCTATACTTATACAGCTATGTCAAAATTTCACTTATATTTAATCTAAACTGCATCCATATATACATGACAGGTAACAAAACACTTCCATATTTTCTTTAAATTTTAAAGAGAAACATTTCATTCGTAGAAGAAGCAATAACTGAAATATTTGCTCAGCAAATTATTAATTCAATAGTGTTATTAATTCAATAATAATTAATTCAATTATTAATTCTGCCTCTATGCTCATGAATGAAGTGTTCAGAAAGATTAAAGATGACCATATTCATACTTGCTCAATAAAACATTTGAATCACAGCAAGTCCTAATAACTCTATTCAAATTCTTTTATTTACAATTTGGTAACATTTTGGTACAGGAAAAGTAGAAAGCATTCTTCAGAATTCAGAAGTAGATCACCTGAAAATTTAGAGAAATTTCTTCCAAAGGCTGTTTGATCCGTAATTGCAATGGTTGGCTGTATCAGCTTGAAAACTAAGAGTTCACTACTGCACATTTAGGAATAGTTATCCATGTCATGCAATAAATACCATTACTGCTTCCTGACTATGTGACCTAATTGTGCTAAACTATTTCCCACGTTGGCAAAAATACAGCATAAATTAAATAAGCCTTTTTTGAAGGTATACATTTCACCAGCTTCAAAGGAAGTTTTACTTGTACAAATGTTCCCTGACAATAATGGGAGAACATGCTGAACTGAAATCTATCTGGACAATTTTTCAGCAGCAGATTTCCATACTACCCAGTCATCCCTGTTAGTTTGTGGTGCACAGTGTCTGACAACTGAAAAAAATGTAAATTGCTCTATACTTGTCATGAACAGTCCTCCAGATTTTGTTCAAAAGCTGTAACAGACTGGGCTGCTCAGCATAATTTTTTGAAGCATTTGCAAAGCTGGTATGAGATCCTGCCCTCTTTCCATATGTATATCCCTCGTTTGATTTCCATGGCAGAAATGCCCATTTAGCTACATGAAGAAAGTAATTTAAACTCAACTCCATTCCCCTCATCTCTATTTTTGTCCCATTATACATACACACTACACAGAAATTTTCAGTCTTGGTTATTATTTATGGAGAGCTTTCAGGATTACCTTTTACAACTGATTTTTAAAAGTAATCAGCTGCCTCAGACCAAAATGTAGCACTTGAACTTAAAATGCTGCTTCTGATTTGAAAGATGTCATCTGCTTGAATAAAATCCTTCATTTGAAGCACAGAAAATCTTTTTGTGATAAAAAAGTTCCAAAATTAATTTAAAATTCAGAATATTTCTTCTATTGAGACCAATCAAATATATATACAGTTTGCATTGAATAAATATGCATATCTTTTAATTAATTCTATAATGAGATATGTTCATTGTAAAAACATATATGCACATATTATTCCATTAGCTGTCATTTGCACCAGTAATACTCAGGGTTCAAGGTAGATGGTGTTCTTCAAGTGCATGCTTATGAGAAAACTAGATTCCACTGCAAAGAGAGGCATTGCACCATGCAAAATTGACTCGAGCAATGTAAAAAACATGCTCAAAATCTGTCTCTGAGATATCAAGGGCAGCTTTCAGACCTTGCACAGAGCTCTGCTCTGATGCTCTCTGCTCTACACTGCCCCTGGCAGAGCTGTAAACTGCCTGCCTGGGGGAAAGGGACAAAGCACGTCATCTCTGAACAAGCAATTTTGGATCTTCACTCCCAGCTTTTCAGTTGGTACCTTCCCCTGCTAATCTCTGGGAGTGTTCCAATGGCCACACCTTAATTTTTACTTTATTCTTGTCTTCTGCTTCGGGATCTGAAGAACCATCCAAATGATAGAAACAACCCTTTTCTTGTAAATCAAACAGGTGGTTCGACTGTACAAGTTTTACATGTGGCTTATTTTTCTTCTCTATAGACAAGTCTGCATTTATTATATAACAGAAGGTGGCATTCCAGATTGTTTGCAGGATATAGACACAAGGGTTTCATTTTTAGCACACTTCATAAGTATTTTGTATAGACAGATGAAGATGCACAACACAATGTAAGCAAAAGCAACATTTCATGCCTTCATTCCATAATTAGGCTTAGCTCTTAACAAGTCACATTCTAATTCCCACCAAGCAAGTATGAAGAGGGCATCTGATCTCAAATACCTTATTCATGCAAAGAATAGGTTCAGCTAAAGTGCAACAATGAATAAAATATGGGAAACGTATTTCTGAAAGGTTATTTTACTGTGTCACCAAGTTAATTCTGGCACAAGATGACTCAAACCATCTGCAGCTTGAACAAGAAGAATTAAACATTTTGACAGGCCTGAAACCTCATACTTTGATTTTCCATTTTTTAAAATCCCATTTTATTTCTCCCCCCCCCCCCCCTTTTTTTTTTTTTTTTTTTTTTTTTTTTTTTTTTTTTTTTTTTTGTTCCTAAAGCTGTCCTTGCCATTATCTCTCCATTAAATCCAAGTGCTGGAAAACCCCCCACTGCGTGACACTTTCAACCAGAGGTTGCTCAGGTTGAAATTAAGTACATAGTAGTTATTCACAGTCTTGCTCAGAACTCAGGCTCCAGAACTTTTTGCAAGGCTGACTTAGAGCAACCTTAACATATTACCCATGTTTTGTGTGGGTTTGAAATGCTAATGTTTACTTTCTACTGTAACATAAACATGATTTGTTATGCAGGGCACTGACACTTCTTATCATACCTCTAAGAAATGGTATAACTGCCGCTCTTAAACACATTTCCTAACACCAGGATGCTTGAAATTTATACTTTGGATAACAACAATGTACTACAGTGAATGCATAAATCAATATGCACTGATCCTCACTTGAAAATTTAGGCTATAATTCAGGAAAAAAATCTGTGCCACATTCTTCTGTTTAAGAAAGCATTTCTACATTGTTTTCTATGCGGATGGAATTCCTAATGCACTTATACTGTTAGAGTGCGTCACTGCATCCCATCCTCATGGGGTTTTTTTCTTGCTTTGTCCCTTTTCCTTGCCATCTGCCTTTCAGCGTTAATTACATTTATCTGTCTAAAATTTTGCCACATGCTGCATTTTTTATTGAGCCAAATGATACAGTGCACACGCATTTTACTGGCGAATTTATGGCTAGAGGGCCCTCTTCTTTTTTTCTGTCCTTTATGGAGAGGAACAGTTCTAGTTTTAATGCTTTGGCACATGAGCTTTAATAGCATCCATGCATCTGTTCCTGAGCTCCTCACTTCAGCTCCCTGTGTACCATCCAAGACGGAAGCTGTAATGCACAGAGAACATTTCTCACCACTCTATTTTCATACTTGCTTCTCAATCCTGTTCATTACTGCTGATCACATAGTTCTAAAACCTGACAGTTAACTGAAGATGCACAAAAGGCTTCTCCATAAATAAAAAGGACCAAGCTTTCAAATAGTGAGATGAAGCTCAGATCCCGGACACCCAAAATTAATGTCTGCTTTAGGAGGCTTAGTCTTTCCCACTGTTGAGTTTCTGGGCTCTGCATGTGAGAAATTATTTCTTTATGCTACTCTACTTCCAACCTTTAAATGCCAACATTATAAATATGGAGGGAAAATAGGAACAGACTTAGTCAAACATTTATGAGCAAATAATTTTATTTTTCCATTAAAATCTGAATTACATTATTCTAAGGTTTATTTGGGGGTTTATTATTTCTGTGATTGTTGCTTAATTTGTACCTGATAGAACCAAAACACTTTTCCAAATTGGATGCAATTTGTGCACTAAATAAAAAGGCAGCACACAGTTTTAAGAATATTCCTTAAATGTATAGGCCAATCCAATAATAAGTTTTAAGGAATAAAGCCATTAAGATTTTGTAATGCCAACCAATTCTTTTTTTTTTTTTTTGTAAACTATTACATACTTCTGCTTGAATTTAATCACTTGCTAAGCAGCTAAATAATTATTTCAAGCTAATGAGAATTAGTTTTGAAGTTGTTAGTATTAATGAGAAATCACCATATCCATATTAGTGTTGCACAGTACTAAATATTTGATACCTCAGTTCACATTACTGCTTGGAGGATACTAACAGCAAACAAAATTATTAGTTTCATTTTGTCAGATATAGCACAAGCTTTTACGGTTTTTAAAAGCATGTATTTTGAAATGAAAATAAAACTATACTTCATTATGACAACAAAAAAAACCAATCAAACCAGCCTCCAGATTTAGAAACACAATGCTGTATACTTGTTTTAAGCCCTTAAGAGAAGGAAGGACAGAATCATAAGAATTCAGAGGCAATCTGGAGCGCTCAACACCTCCTAGGAGATTTTCAGCTCCATTTAGGCATAAGCCCTAGAGAAATTGCATTTTTTTTTTTTTTTGCAAGATCTGCCCTATTCTCTCCCAAGGAAAGGAATGTATTTTTTGCACCTTTCAAGACTGAGCTCATTGTTCCTGTTCATTGGAATTTTAAATCACTTTCTATTTTGTTGTTTGTGTGAAGTATTTGGTGTGGTCAAACAGCTTTTCCATTAACCTGACAAGAGTGATTAGATGGCACTTCTCAAGTTGCCAACGATTTCATAACCCTTAGCATCTTAAATTCTGGAAAACATGAGCATGAATGTTTCTGGTCCAAACAATGTTACAAGGACAGCATGGGAACACAAATAGTGAGCTAAGTTCTCCTCTGTTTATAAATCACAAAATTCTCACTGCAAAAGAAATCTGCTGATTTACATCGGGTGAAAATATCTGTAAAATGAATGCAATTACCTTTTGATAATGTTATCATTTTTCTTTTAATGTTCTATGACTTAATGATAAACACACTCTCATCTCTTTCTATGCAATCCGCAGTAGTTTAGCCCTCAATATCAAATGACTCTCAATATACAGCCTGATGACATTAATAACCTTTTTTCTTGTGATACAGAAAACCAGAAGCCTGGGAGTAGTAAGCTTGCAGGTTTTGTAATTTTCTCAGGTTCAGATTATTCACCTCTGTGTTTCTCAGACCTTAAGAATGTACCATGCTAACTGTCTTTGGCAGTCCTAGACAAGCTTCTCAGGGCAGAATTTTCCAGGCAGCAGTTTCCAGGTAGTTTTTATGTCCTTTTCACTTTAGTTGTGGTTGTAGGCTAACTCTGGCCAGCAGCTGAGCACCACACAGCCACACTCTCGTTCCCCCGCAGCAGGATGTAGGAGAGAATCACAAGGGTAAAAGTGAGAAAACTTGTGGGTTGAGATAAACACGGTTCAATGGGAAAAGTTAAAAATAAAGGCAAAAAGAAGCAAAGAAAAACAAAACCAGGAAAAAAAAAGCTGTGCTAAAACCCTAATCTCCCTCCTTCAGCAGAACAGTGCCAGCCAGTTTCCACACAGTAGCAGCCCAGGCAAAATCCCCCCACTCTGCTTTTACTGCTGAGCAGGATGTCACATGGTGTTTGGGCAGCTGGGGTCAGTTTTCCTGACTGTGTCCCCTCCCATGTGCTTGTGCACCCTCAGCTTCCTCACTGGGAGAGCAGAGTCAGAAGCAGAAAATGCCTTGATGCTGTTCACTAATGACTAAAACTGTGTCATCAGCACTGCTTCCATCAGAAAGCAAAAACATAGCACCATACAAGCTACGATGAGGATAATTAACTCAATCCCAGCCAAAACCAGTACAGTGGTACAATCTGTGGTTGGTGTGGCTTTCTCTGCTTTCCCTGAAAAACTATTTCATGGTCTATTCAAACTCATTGTAAGGGTGTTTTCCTTTGCTATACTTTTTCACCAGTAATTCTATTGCCTTTGGAAAAAAAATTCTTTAAGTTCTGAATGTCTTTCCAAGATTCAGTCTATCACCCCTACTCCCACGTAACCTAAATTTTATGTAGCTGGTGCTTTTATCTGCAATCACACTTCCTGTGACCCCACAACTACTTTGTTTCTTTTGACAGAAATGCTTTCTACTTTGATATTCTTGGTGAATATGAACTTGTCATTACACTTGACCTAGTCATGTTTTCTACAGCACTCTCAGCTACCCAGTCATTTTACACCTACATGTTTCTATGGGTAGGCACTCTGTGATTTATCTAAGAGAAACTGTCTCCTACCTTTCTAGCACAGGATACTATGGCTCTGTGATGTTAATGACCCAACCCACAACAATCCTCTGGATGCCCACACTAAAAACAATCCCTTGCTCTCCGGCACATTTAAACTGCCAACAAGGAATGTTCATTGGCACAAGTTCACTCCTAGACCATGCCTAGGATTGGCCTGGAAGAGCTGAGGCATGCAGGAATCCTTGTCCCATACAATAGCACAGACAGCCAAATTACAATACCTGGTTCCTTGACCTTGGTTTGTTCAAGCACTTGGACAGACTAACCATAAATCCCAGAGCTCAAAATTATTTCTTCAGTGTGAAAAGGTGTCTCCTCATTTCTGCTTTCAGGGGTCTCAAAAGTTACAGGCTTTCACAAAGAAAAAAGTGTATCAGGAAATGTGTCAGTGTATCAGGAAATTCACACAAGATGTACCTGAACAAGGAATAATGATCATGGGAATCAGAGTTAGCAGGCACTGATTTCTTCACACAAAATTAGAGGTCATATTTAGAATCACATTACCAGACCAGGCCCTGGAAAGAAGATTTTTTAGAAAACTTTTGAATACACATGACACTATACTCCCCAAATCTTGTCTAAAAGGAAACAATTTAAATCACCTGTGTTCCTCAGACCATGGTAAACTCTAGACTATACTTCAAAAATGTCTTTCAAAATCACTCAGTTATGCTCATAGGAGTTGCTATATTAGATGAAGGCAATGGTCTCTGTGTTTCAATAAACAGATGCCAGCAAAGACTAGCTATAAAAAAATATATAAGAATACACAAAACAAAGCAATCATGACATACTTTCTCTTTTGTAATAGTGTAAACTCCTTGGGCTATGCTTGGAAATGCATCCTCTGGACCACTTTAACCACTGGTGTATTGAATGCTCTCATTATCCATTTCCCTGTCCAGTCTGGGTCTGAATCAAACTTAATTTTAGGAGTTTTCAAAAACTAAATAATTACAGTTTTAAGAAAAAAAAATAACAAAAATAATCAAAACCCCCAAACAAACAAAAACAACCCCCCCCCCAAAAAAAAAAAAAACACCCCCCCCCCAAAAAAAAAAAAAACACCCCCCCCCCAAAAAAAAAAAAAACACCCCCCCCCCAAAAAAAAAAAAAACACCCCCCCCCCAAAAAAAAAAAAAACACCCCCCCCCCAAAAAAAAAAAAAAAACCAAAAAAAAACAACAAAACCCACCACAGCCCAGTGAAAAATATTTCTCTAGAAACATATTTGAGTACAATCACCCTTTTAAGTTATTTAAAAGTATTGCTTTTTAACAAAATTTAATTTTTTTTTAATTTTGAACAATAATATTTCATTTTGTCCTTACTATAATTTCTGGGGTTTTATTACTCATTCATTCTTTTTAAAGTAAAATAGATATTAAAAAATACATTAATGCTTTGGAGGGAAATACTTTGAGGGGAAAAAAAGGGTTATTTATTGCTATTTTATCAATTCCTATCTCTTAGTGCCTTCCTTTATCATTAGGTTTCTTTACAATTATTTGACATGTGTCTTGCTTGGTAAATTCTGACAGACTTTGTGCATTATTGGCATGATGTGATTTTTTTTTTATGGCAATGGACTGCTATTTAGGGAAATGCTTAAGAGAGCAGAGAATCTTCACAGAAGAAGAAATATAAATGGGAACTAAAATTTCAGTACAGTTCTAAGAAAAGTTTTGCCTGATTAAAGATTTCATGTTTCAACCAATTTATAACAGGTACATGGGACTGGAAGGGATCACCTGAGCTACTGAATGCAGCTGATGCAATGGAGTGTTGCTATCAATGCCCCACAACACTATTTTTATTTAGCATTTATTAAATAAAGATTTACCTTGACTCAGGTTCAACCTTCTCTGTCTACCCAGCCCCTCAGATTAACTCCTTTTTTGCAAACTCAAATGAACCACATGAACTGAGACAGCCAGCCACATCCCACAGTGGGGAAGAATTGGTCAAAATTAGTAGCTGCCAGCCTGAGCTGTTGCAGCCTCTTGAACATGCAAAGGCTCCAGGAAAACTGGAGGTGGATATTTCTTTTTTTGCACAACAATCGGGGGAAGGCAGCTCTCCCCACACAATCTCCATTAGCCCTCTATGGATCAACAGGGAAAAATCCACCCTCTCCTACAAGCAACCCTCATCCCAGAAAGGTCATTAATATATAGAGGGATCAAAATATATTCTCCTCTCAAAGGCATCAAATGTCCAAGGACTTGTTCATCCACAGCAACCTTAAACTCCTCTATTTTAATATGCAATCCCTCTCAGTAGCTTACCAAACATCATCCTAAACTAATTTTGATTCCTTCTCCAGCTGGGTATTTAGAACATCATTCCAGTAATTCACCCTTTTTCATTTTTGGTTGGTTTTTTTTTTTTTACCCTACAGTTCATGAAGACCAAATTTTTTTTTTTTTTTTAATTTTAGCACTTTTTTCCTGTTTGATATTTTTTCTCCAAGAGTATCTGCAGAAAGTTATCCCTTTTGACACTCAATTGGTAAGGTTAAAAAGGCAAAATCTTTTATTCTGTCAACTAAGGTTTAAATAATGCTTTTTACAATGGAAAACACCTGAAGCCAAGTAAATTCCTTGGCAGCTCATAGTCATCTTCCATCTAACAGATGATCTTTCTTGTTTTGCAATTTAGAAATCCTCTATTTATAAAAAAAAAAAAAATACTATTAGTTTTGAGTGCCAAGTATTGTAATTTGAAACTCTCAAGTTTCATCTTGTGCTTTTCATTTCAGCAGCCTGAGTCATCAGATCTTTCCTGGCTTCTTTTAATTGATGGTTCCCTCCCCAGCCCTCTGTTTCAGCCTTACATCCCAGATTTATGATCAATTCTGAATTTCAGAATCCCACATTTAGTTTTACATATTTAATTAGCAAATACATTAAACAGGATCTGTCACAGATTGATCCCTTGAGGATCCTGACAGTAGACTTTCTTTGTCTCAGTATCTCCTTCTGCACATTCTCCCTTTCTAACAGCTCTTCAATCCACCCCACATTCTCTATTAACTACCATCATCTCCAGCAGCAGAACCAAATTTCTACACAGGATGGTAGAAAGTGGTTTTTTTCTAAAATTTGAAGGGATAAAGCCACTGTCTCACCTTACACAAAAAGACCAAAACTAAACTAAATTAAACTAAACTAGGATAAGAGGCTATTCAGACAAAAAATTTACCTTTGATAACAGATTATGTTATATAAAGATTATATTTTCCTTCAAAATATCTTTTAATACTTTGACTAATAGTAGGATTGGTTTCAAGCATAATCTTGGGAGGCAGCTGCCAAGGACAGCTTTGGTGCCTGCTTTATTTGTCCCTACTTTCTCTTGTTTCTGAAAGAAGAGAGAAGAAGAACGTGTCACTTCCAGCCCTCTCCTTCACTGTCTGACCAGTTCCTGCTCTCAAACCTGATTGATGGGTGGAGGTACAGGAAAGAACACAGGAGAGTGGGAAGACTGGGAACAGGGTGAAACCTGTGAGGGCTCCAGTGTGAAGACTGGTGCAGATCCTCCTCCTGACATGATGGAAACAACAAAAAGGTGATTTAAAAGGTGGTGTAG
The DNA here is from genome assembly GCA_013400435.1 of Pycnonotus jocosus. NCBI lineage: Eukaryota > Metazoa > Chordata > Aves > Passeriformes > Pycnonotidae > Pycnonotus > Pycnonotus jocosus. The sequence continues at coordinate 132,008 of VWYP01023117.1, read as the reverse complement.
GAGACTGTCCTTTCCTGTTATAGACTGGAGAATGAGAAACTGAGCCAAAAGAAGGACATCCTATGGAAATAAATATTATGCTGGAGCAGGTAAAGGGTTACAGGAAGGAGGGAAGGGAAGGGAAGGGAAGGGAAGGGAAGGGAAGGATATGGTAGAGACACATATATAATTTTTTTATGAGAGGTCTCTGTGGGAAAAAAAGAAGCTCTTGGGATCTGACAACCCTGGGAAATATAGTCCTTACTTTCCATGCCCATTAAGGTGGGATCTATGTCCTGAGCATGTGGCCTGTGCTGAGCCTGGGCCAGTATCCTGTCTGTGGGGTGAAGGCTCTCTTTGGAAGACACCAGAGATTTAGCTGGGTAGGGACAGGGGAAAAGCTCCTCAGACCAGTCTCTCCCACTCACCTCTGCTTCACTAGAACCTTCAAAAGATCTTTCAAGCCTGTTATTGCCTACTCTGTCCTCCCAAAATCCTTCTTTACTCCATGACAAAACTGAAATGATATCCCAGAACAATAAGAAATAAATGAATGTCTCTGATGCTGAGGCAGTGGCAAAATTTCATCTAAGAAGCCGTGAGATGGCCCTGATGAGAAGCAGGAGGGCAGAGGTTGTGAGGGAGGAGGTAGAGTTGTTGTTTTTTTTAAATTGTTACTGGTTTTGATAATCTCTATCATACAATCCTTAAAGTCCATTGAAAAACCTTGCTGCTGTACTTGGCATTTCCTGCACTAGATTCCTTCAGCAGTCTAGAATGGAGATTATCTGGATTTTGTCACACATAGAAATCTAATCTTTGCTTCTTAGAGCTCCATTCTGCTGTTCCTGCTTTGCTTAAAGCTACTGCATGTAGAGCAGTTACAATGACTGATTTATAATTGTATCAGAGACCATGTACAATGCCCAAAACAAAGGGTTAAAATTCTAATCTTCTTGCATTCAAACAGAAACACCTCAGTGGAGTCAGTCACTGAGATAATGAAATTATAGCTCAACAGGAAGATCCTGAGAAAGGATTGTAGTGGTTTTAATAAACAAGAATTGCTAAAGTTAGGGAGAGAGGCTTTCTGGAGGCTTAATTAATCAAAACAGGGAACACCTAAGCAACCATGATAAATAGTGCAAATAATTGTTCTTTATGTGAGTACTTTACCAAGCCAGGATGTAAGTTCCTAATTTAGCTGTGGAAAGATATAGAGACTGCAGGATGCAGAAAATGTCCATAGGTTTGTAAAATCACAGAGATGTTTTAAATAATTTTTTAAAAAAATTATTACTCTGTTAATTGGCTAGAAAATGTGGTTAGGAAAGCAGAGCCAATCATCTGAAAAGAGATGTCTGTTGTACCATTTTCCTGTGGGGGACTGTGCAGTAAGAAATTGTATCTGGAGGTTGCATCCAAGGCACTTTATGAAAGCTGGGACAGAATCTCAGATGGCATCTTTTCTTTCAAGTTTAATAATTTGCGATTGTTCTATCCTGCAGGAGGAAGGAGTCACTCAGACAAATACCTGGTTCAGAGCAGCATTTCTTACGTGTACCCATGTGCTCTCCATGAGAAATGCATCACTCTAACCATGCTTTTTATGACATCCTGGCATCAGCAGAACCAGCTGTCGAGGCTAATGGAAGTACACAATCTTCCTGATGATTTCTGGAATAATCCAAAGGAGAAGATGATGACAATTACCTTTGAGACACCTGCCTCTAAAATAGCACATGCTCATTTTAAACAGCCTATAATCTCACCTTGACTGACTGCCAGGCTTCATTTGGATCCTTCATGTTTAATATATTATTTAGATTGCATGGGTTTAGGCCTGAAAGGAAGCAATTTAGATTAAAATTAGCAATAGAGTATGGAATTATACTGACAGTCAGTGGAAATTAAGACTGTTGTTTCAGAAATATCACTCTGTGCTCTACATGTGCCCCTATGCTACAAAAAATGTTTAGATAACATTAAGAAATCACAGTTAAATGCTCCAAATTTACAATTCTTAAGTTAAAGTGTCAGGCTGTTGTTTTGCTCCTTTCTTTGTTTCCCAGTGCGTGACCAACACCAGAATGTCACACCCACACCTCTGGCTGTTGATCAAACTGAGAAACGCAGTGAAGGCTGATCAAAGAAAGGAAAACAGACTTTATGAGAGGTAGGTGAAGGAGGGCTGGTTGGTTTGTTTGGTCAAATGAAATGTGAGCAGAAGCTGATTAGAAATATATCAGGACGATACAACAAAAAGAAAGGAATAACTATTTATATCTGAAGAATAATATTGGTATGAAAACAACATAGTAGAAATCTGTCACAAATAATTTGAGGCTGAAACACTGACTGGCTTCTCATTTTAGATCACATGAAATGCAGTCCTGTGTCCTTTAGGTCTTGAAAAGGGAGGAGTTTCGTGATTATCTCCTTTTATCTTTTTTCTGCAGACAAATGGGTGAGGGAACTTTCAGCCAAACTGGCAAAAGTTTCTGAAAGTAGAAGGTAATCAGGTGCACTTTGATACCCAGAAATAAATCTGCTAATGGTGTTCACTATGTGTCATGATATATGGAATTGCCATTCATCTTAAACAGCAGGCAGTTATTCAGGGGAACTACAATTTGCAGACACTGACAAGCTCTCATGCATGAGTTCCAGCTTCATTTCTTTTACTTGCTGGGGACCACATACCAAAACCAGGCTCCAATAAATCAGTCACGTTAGTCTAATCTCGAGGTGACACTGCTGTGGACATGCGTGGTGAGACTTGGATAGAAAAGAAGCAGGCAGACTTGTCAACACTGGGATTGGTTGCTTTTCTTACTCTAATAATATTGTTTTATCAAAATGTAGCCAAATAGCATTTATCATTTAACTATCCAGCCACGTCCCTCAGAATGCTTTTGACATTATTATCTATTAACTAATATTAGTTATATCTCCCATATGCAGCTTTATATTGCATATTTAAATTCTACAGACTGGAGAAAAAATTCACTTACCAAGACCTTACAATTTTTTTTCTACTTTGTTTTTTCTTCCTTTATTTTTTTTTTAATACAGCAGCTTCTACTGCTTTTTTTTTATTTTAGACAACATATCTTTTCAATCCAGCCAGCCTTCAGTGGCAGTGTATATTTTTAGGGAGCTGTACAGCCATCTGGAAAGGTTTTATTTTTTTGTTATGTTTATCCTTTGCACTTTTCAGATTTCTGTCAACGTCCATGGTAACAGCTGCTATAATACTTTCCATTCTTGTGTGGTTTGAGATTTGCGCAATCCAATGTGGTTTGCAGTCTAGACTTCAATCAGCCACCAATTTGTAAGACCAACAGTGGGGGAATGACTTTGCAGAGTATTATAAGCTGCCATAAGTGTCATTTCGGTGTCCTTTTTCTCATGGTTTATTTCAAGGATGGTTGATCAAAAGACTATGTATTATTTTTTCATACTCGTGTGTGTGTATATATATATATCTATATATGTACAAAAAAATCCAGAAAATCTTGACTTTTGAATTACAGGGTTTGTGTTTGGTTTGGGGTTTGGGTTTTTTGTTGGTTTTGGGCTTTGGGTTTTCTTTCTTTATTTATTTTATTATCCTCTATACTCCTATCATCCACCCTGTAAGTTAAATTATTTTCCTTCCTTGGGAAAGCATAAACTCTGAAGTGTTCAGTTCATGTATGGTTCTATTTTATTTTTCATGAACAGTAGTAACTTGCATAGGTACAACATTATTCAACTCACAGAAATAAAAAACACGCAGGTAAACCTGCAGGTAAAGACATAATAACTGTCTCAACCAAAAAAAAAAAAAAAAAACCAAAAAAAAAACCAACCCCAAAAAAACCCGAACAAAACCAACCAAACAAAACAAACCAAAAATCTGTAAAAGCAGTAAATAAATCAATTTTTCTAAAAAAGTAACTAAACCTGAGGGAAATACTTGTGAAGATGAAATCTGAGCTGCCGTGAGTGCTAAATGTAAAAAGAGAAAAAAACTATCTAATGATTGCATAATATTTTGAAACAAATTCCCCAAATATTTGTGGAAATTACTGGTAAGAAAAGTATTCCAATAATTTCCTATCTTGAATTCAGGAACCTTATGGTACGTGATCTACATTCCATCACTTGCCAGACTTTTAGGTGCTTAGAGCCCAGAGAGCATCAGTAGCCATGCCAAGGATGTGTGCTGAGCCCAGGGCTACCTGAACAACCACAGCAAACACCGAGGTGGGATTGGTGCCTGAGCATGTGCCTTCAGGGGGCTCAGTTGTTTCAATCTAAATTAATCTCATTCATCTTCAGAGCCATGCAAGGCAGGTGCCTGCTCTAATCTGGAAGCTGATGCTCTGTTTGTGGCCAGTGGTGAATATGCAGGGAGAGATTCATCCCACCCCAAAACCTGAACAACCATTCAAGTTAAGAACCTGCATATTTAGGATCACAGAATTTTTAAGGTTGGAAAAGCCTTTCAAGATCATTGAGTCCAACCATTAACACAGCATCACTGTGTTCACTATTAAACCATGGCTGCAGGTGACACATCCAGAGGCCTTTTGAACACTTCCAGGGAGGGTGATTCCAACACTTCCCTGGGCACCCTGTTGCAAGGGTATTAAAAAATTTAATTACTCTGTACTTGGAATTCAGTGTTTTATTTCAATCTCTTAAAATTCAAAGTTTGCACAAAGGTCTATGGACTGGGACATTAGTCTCAGAGCACTATCTGAGCAGCAAGGATACAAACATGTCTCTTTCTTTCATATGGCAAGTTTAGGAGAATAATATACTTAGGAGAATAATATATTTCTGTGACTTATTCAGATTTTGCAGCAATGGGCAAGGTACTTACCTAAGCGATGTCTTTACATCAAAGAAAAACTGAGATTCTTTAATTGGAACCCGCCTTACAGCTAATGAGCTCTTCAGTTCACCAGTGAGGGCATTACCCTTCCCTTTCACAACCTAAACAAAAAAGCCAAACTGCAGCCAGCAAATTTTCATGATCTTACTCTACCTCTCTATCACAAGGTCAGGGTGGTTCCTCTGAAAAATCACATGGATCTATGAAGCCAAATCCTCCTTAAAACATTTAACTTTATGCAAAGTTTGACTGGTCTCAAGGAATAAGAGAGGGAGAAGAAAAGCCCTGTGAATTCATACCCAGTACACTGTGTTGAATTTAGGCCCACCAACATCAGCATGAAAAAGGAAAACAGCTCTCAGGAATTCTTAACATCATCAATCAGAGAAAAATTTTGTATATGATGTAAATATTGGACTGCCTGTCTGTCTATATTGTTATTGCTAAGTTCTTTACTGTTTAAGCTGTGTGGTACAATATTTGTCAGCCTCTGTTGTACCTGAAAGTTCCTATAAACAACAGCATTATGATAAATCTCTTGAGTTTCCCCGAGGCATTTTTGCTGCTGCTGGAAACCCGAGGTCAGTGTGCAGTCAGTCCTGCAAACATCCCCCTTGACTATCAACTAGGACAGCATGAGTCTGGATGCTGTGACACTGGAATGCTTTAATAAAAAACTCACAATACAGAGCTTTGGGAATCAGCATCTTTAGGAAGTCTAAAAAATCTTTTTGTTTCTTCTCAGGATCAGGAAAAAAATGATGTCTGTCAAACCGTCAATGTGCAGAAGAAATTGTCCCTGAGCACACTCTGTTAGTGCACAGACTGATCTGGCAGTGAGAGTCCTGCTACTTTATCGTGATCCACTGACAATTCACACTAAGGTTCCTGCCTCCTTCAAGGCTCAAGCTACAAGGAAACTAATTTCCAGTTTGGATAAAATAGATAAATGAATAAAATTGGATCTAGTTTTTTCACTATAGAGGCTGGAGGTCAGACTCAAACAAAGCAAGATAACACCTAAAAATTACATGCCAAGCTTTAGTATTATGGCTCAGAAAATCTGAGTTAGTCATCTTAGGCTTTTAATGTAGAGCTGCTTCTGAGGGAGCCCCTGTAGCCTGCACTCTGGCCGTGGAGCCCTGTGGAGCAGGGCAGAACTGACTAATGGTCCTGCCCAACTCAGGGCTGTGTGCTAGAGATAGGATACAACCTTACTTTAGGCATCTACGGAGGTTTTCTGTCTGTCTATCTCTGTAGTTCACACACAAAAGTAAGGTTAAAGCACCTCCCAGGACACCTATTCCAGGAGATGAACGCCTTCCCTAGGTGTGTTTAGTTGTCTCCACTGGCTGAGGCTTACACATGAGATAACATACAAGTAACTTTTGAATGAGCCTGTTTCAGGAGGGTGTAAATCATCATAGCTGGCCTTGCCCATTTCCCATTTCCATATATCAAGCTGTATAATTGAATATAGAAACACAGTACTGTAAGAAAGGCGACAATTATTTGCACTGACTGGACCATTATGGGTATTACTAAAGTTTCTACCTGCCTATTAATTTATCTGTGTCTGGTTATTTATTTTTTTAATGTGAACCAAAAGAATCAACCTGTGGTTTGCTCAGATGTCAACTAAGTTCTTCTGTGTTTCTCAAAGTATGTCACCTTAGGAGAAATACTGGCATTCCTGAGATTACAACTCGTGAGAGCTTTTTGACATGGACAGGCAACAAGTAAGTATATTTCCTACATGAATCACATAACTTTATTGCAGTGGCCAGTCTTAATCAACATCTGAATGGCTAGGCTGTGCTTCTGTTCCCTTTTTGCTCTCTACCACACCCAAATCAAGATCTCTGCTGGAAGTCAGAACACTGTCTTGCAGCTTAATTTTCAAAACTATCTTATGTCAGAATGACTCACCTCACATGTGTATGACAAGCAATATTATACCACACATCATTGCATGTATGAAAGCATTAATATATTCTACTTACAAATCTTAACCACCATTACAAATGAAACCACCATTACCCCAGTTTTCATTTCTGAGACAGGCAATCAAGAAAACCTTATTCCATGTGGACTACTTGGACTTGTGCATAAAGAAAATTATTTTACTTGCAGAAAACCCTGAAAAGCTTCCAAGGACTTTAAAAACAGTCTTGCTTTGAGTTACATTAGATCCTATAGGAGTAGGAAGAAGAGAAGAGTTTTCCTGTGCCATTGTGAGTACATCAGCAAGATCAGTGCGAAACGGTTCCTATTTCTCTGGATGACTTAGAAGAGATGGAAGATTAATTTGTTAACCCAGGAAGACTCATTCAGTCCATGTTTGTAGGCTAGTCTGGCATAGAATGAAATATGCAATCTCCTCTGAAACTCCAAAGTCTCCCAGAGTAAATCTGTGAGGATTTGTAACACTCCATTGCCCATCCACTCTGTGTCCCTGCCCCCATCAGCAAGGCATCCTCAGGAACTACCTGGGAAGCAATGCTGGAGCCCATACAGATTGTTATACAGTCAATACTTCTATTATATCTGCTAGCAAAACTTGCCACAGACCCAAGCTCTCCTCCATGTCTGTTCACTGCAGACCATGTCAGCCAAGGGTGGTGCAGTCCAGCTCCTCTCTCCAGGTGTTTTACAACCATAGAGGAAGAAGAGGTTCATAAACAATGCACCCTCTGCATATATAAATGCTGTTGTTTGTGTCTCCTGCCTATTAACAAGATGTATCTTGTTCTTCATGACCCAAGAAGTAAAAAAAAAATAAAAATGCACACAAATGAAGAATATACATGTACCTTTTTTTATAATATAAATCAGAATATCCTTTATGTGTGAGTCAGGTTTTGTCCCATAACACAGGAAATAAGAGTTTTCCCAGAAAATGGTGTCATGCAGATTTCTAATGCTTATTATCCTGAGTGAGATGATGAAGCTACTTTTGTTCTCCACACGAAGGTGGGTGCAGTGAAAATTGTGTGTGACTTGCCAGCACATTTGTGTTTTGGAGGGTTATTGATGTGAATAGCAGGTGAAGTGTAAAGAAAAGGCTCCAGCTGTTTCTTGTTTTGAATTCTTCCTTGGTGCAAGCACCAAGAGTAAATACTGGAATGAGAAAGTTAAACTCATAAGTGTCCCAGTTACACTCAAAAAGAAAAGAATTAAAACCTTTTTCTGTTGGTGTGCTATGCAGTTCTGCAACGTTGATTTTATTCACACATAGTGCACAGCTGTTTATTGAGTCTGACCCTTGAGGGGAAGCTGAAGAAACACTGGAAATGAAACCACTCAGAAAAAGACAGTTTTCCTTTCCTGTTTACTTGATAGATGTTTTATATTAAAAAAAAAAAAAGGCAAACAGAAAAAGGAAGCATTTTTATACAGCAGTGACATGCAAATCATTGTTTTGAATATTAGCATAATTATTTCAATACTTCTGATGTTTTTCCCATCTTATTCTCCAGAACATTTGCTTTCACTGAAAAAGAAAATAGTGCAGAAGCTGCTGTTGTTATTGTTCAGAAGACTGTAAAATAAAAATAAGCAATGCTGTTCTTTATTAGAATGATTTAGTGGCCAGATCAAGTCACTTTTTTTATACCACCTTAAATGCTACTATAACCAGCCTGAAATATGTCATTCCCTTCTGTTTGATTGTTTTATCAGAATAAGAAATATAAAATGCATAATGGATTCATCAAATAAACAGAGATTGAACTGAGGTGAGCACATTCAAATCTCTGCAGATCCAGTTTTGTGGGTGGGGAGGATTACTGGAAAGTTGCCACCTGCACACTTTTTGCTGGACTCCTAGAACTTTCTTTACTCCATACAATGCTTCTTGAATCAAGCAGTACCATTATTTGAATATAAAGATTTACATAAAATTGTAAGCCATCCCCTTGGAACTCAAACTTTTCTTTAAATTAACAATACTGAAGACAATAAATGTCCAAAAAGTGATGCCTTCAATCCCCCTTTCTGCTTAGGTACCTCTAATCTTCCAAGTGGCAAGATCTGCACAGCCAAAAGTGATTTCCACAACCATCAATTCCATATTCAGCAATGGGCAATTCATCACAACCAGAAAAAGCTAAATTCTAACAACTTAAAATAGCGTGTCTATGCTTTGAGACTTTTAGAGGGCCTCAGATTTAAGAATTCCTTTAGTTTATATTGCTATGGACTCCGCTCTAGTATATATGTCAAAAACTGAAATTCTAAATGTTCTTCTCCTGAAGGACGGTGTGATAAAATCATAAACTACTGTGAGGATGTTACCAGCAAAACGAGTGTTTGAACCTCAGGGAGGTTTAAAAAGCCAGGTCAAAGGGACTCGACAGAACACAGGATCCAAGATACAACCAGAGACAGAGCTGTCAAGTGCTCTGAAGACAGTTCAAACTCAGTGCTGCTTACAGAAAGAGACAGTGTAAGATCTGAACATTGAAACAACTGACATATCAGGAAAGCAGATTTCTAGATATTTCGATGAGGAATGCTGAATAAATGCAGAACATTATTATTTTGCAACAGGACAGTAGACTGGCCATCATGGGGTTGGAATGAGAAATGCAGATTTTAATTAAGAAAAAAAATGCACATCCAGTTCAGAGTTAGGGAGAAATATTTCCCAATGTGTTAACTTTCAGATTACTGCACTAGGACAAATGGGTACAAGTTTTTCTTCCTCCTTTTTAAGCCATCTAAGCTGGAGGTCAAATGTTTGGATAAAAGTAAGCCCGTGCAAATTTTCCTTTTGTTGTATGTAGACTATCTTTTCCTATTATATTGCTTCTGAGTTTTATGTTAAAGTTATAATGCTCTTAATCTTCTCCTCTGTGATATCTACAGGAACAAGGACAATAGTGAAAATCTTCAGACTGAATAGTTCAGCAGCTTAGGCCAGCACATGAATTGATCAAATGCAAATAATGTCCACGACAGTCTATGTTAGTCTGATTTATTTCAACAAAGCTGTATTAAAAAAAAAAAAAAATCATCTCAATAAGGGGCTTAATATTTTGCTGCAATTAATGCTATTCTTTGGCTTATGCATAATGGCCAATCACTAAATAAGCTCTACCAACCTCACTGCCCTTAAAAGAACCTGCTGAAGGCCCTTTGCTCTGAAATACATAGAAGAAAATAGTATAAACTCGAAAAGAAAGGAAAATATTAAGGGACGTGTTTAAACCTGCAGATTATGTAACAGTTCTCTTTTATAAATCAAATCTAAATAATATAATCAAAATCTCACCTTGAAGTACTGTGGATTGCACCATCATAGAAGATCTAATGAGGATGAACCTTACAGATGTGAGCACAAGCCTCCCCCCACTTACACACTAACAGGGGCATCCAATGAGCTGCCTTTGACAAATGAGGGACATCAGGCAGTTTCCAGATCTTATTTGGAGTGCTAGATTCTCCTCCTTCTAACCACATGGAACTACGAGTCCATATGGAACAAATGGTCCGCTCCAGGAGAACTTGCCCTCAGAGTGCCACACATCCCTCATCTACAAACAGCACTAAAGCACAGCTTTAGTGTTAATTATGGGGCCCTTCTTTTTAGTCATTGTGAATCATTTTTCTAATGATTCATAATGAACTCCCTAGAAAGATAAACTGAGGAGCACCAAACACCACCAACGTGTGGAAGATAAAAAAGGCAAATTCATAACAAAATTAAAGATCCATATTTCTAATGACAAATGGTCAATTAGCCATGATGAACGAATTAATGTGATGACTTCAAATTAAGATGAAACACCTTTCCAAAATTTGTTCTCTATCTCAAGAAAAAAACCAGAAGATAGATGGGGATAATAGGGAAAAAAATAGTTCTGAACTGAAAACTGAAAGCCCATCCAGACCAGCTTGCCTAAGGCACCCTGAATCTTTTCCACAGTACACAAGGGATGAGTGTTGCCTAGAAGCACATTTAGATGCAGCAGTAACTCCAGCAGAAATCACTGGGTACCCTCACAGCTTTATAAGTACCTTCAGGTTTCATACCCAATCTAGAGCAAATCAAAATCTGAAGAATATTCCTCACCTGTCCAACTCCCATGCACTACTTGATCCTAGAAGTCCTTTGGGATCTTTAAAACTATTTTTCTACTATTTATTTAGACTTCATTTTCCTTTTTCTACAACCATTTTTCTACAAGTACATCTCTTTCCATTCCACAACTCATTCTCACTGTTACAGACAAATATTGTGTTTATCCTCCGGCTCAAAGCAGATGCCATCAGCCCTGGCTTAGGCTTTAATTCCATTTGTTCTTTTTTTCAAATGAGCATTTTTCAGATGTATCTGCTGATGGAACATGCCAAAAGCAGCAACAGAGTTGGCATCCCTTCTTTTGCCCAAAGATCTTCAGGATGAAAAGCAGGGAATAAACTAAGCACACTAAAGCGCAGAGTAGGAGAATAGTGCTGGAATCCCTGAGACCTCTCTACCTGCCACCAGCCTCATTCCTCATCTGACTGCAGCTTTCATTGCTCTGTCACTCAATACTGTCATGTGCACCCTTTTAAACTAGATCTATATGGATTCCTTTACCTATTCAAGATCAACTCATCCTCGTTGTTTTGTTTTTTTTTTTTCTTGGACACACTCCTGCACAAAATCATCTGATTCATGGTATCAGCCTTTTATTTCCTTTATTCACTTGCAACTCAGCCCCCAGATTAACTCACATATCCCCCTTTTCCAACTAGTTTGTAGCTGGAAAATATTATTATTGCTGATCAGAAAGGAAAAACTGCTTTATATTCCTGCCCCAGTACTGAAACTCTCTGCAGACAAATTAGTTACAGGGCAATGGGTCCTCATCTCTTTCTGAAGCCTCTTCATTGTATAAAAATGTAAAGAAATATGGTGGAGCTCCAATTTAATATTACTTTCTTCCATATTAATAAATAGCTAGCCTGGAAAACCAATTTCCTCCATAAATTTGCAGATTGTTATAGATGACACTGTCTATTAGTATTTGCATTTAGGGACTTCCACTTACAGAAAAGCATGCAATTATGTCTTTGCTATTAACTATGCTACACAAAGATAAATGCTATTCAAACCTGCTACAAATTCTAAAGGCCAAAGAGTTTTTATAACTAGGTCATTTTTAATGACAATAATTCGAGATTGGTCAATTCCGTGCCACTTAAAAAGAAGAATCAAGCAGATAGAACATATTTAACTTTAGCAAATTCCATTATTTCATGAAACAATTCAGCAATATATTGCTAAATCTTATACTCTATGCTTCTCTTTTTTTTTTTCTTTTTTTTTTTTTTTTTTTTTTTTAAGAATGAAGGCTTAGCCTCCTCAGATCAGCTTGGGAAACTTTTCATTGCAAGAATTATCTACAGGAAGACCTGGAAAAATAAATGGGATTATTTTATTTTTGTGCAAATGGCTTCTTAGGCTGATATCTTCTTTTGCAGCTTTGGTAGAGGAAAAGGTAAAGCAAAGTCGCCACCTGGTGGCCAGATGTATCTTAATGAAAGCGAAACATTTTGCTGCCTGCTCAGTATTTAATCCCTTTCCTACTCACTCAAGCCATTGCTTCAAATTTGGTTGTTATCATTAAACAGTGGGCAAAAATGGGTGGTAGAAACAATATCCCTAATATGGTGAGTATATAACACTATTCATCTGTACCTCCTAAATTTGTAATTTTGCACAGATTAATACCCCATTTTTTGCCAGGGTCTTGTTATGACCACAGTTTTAATACGCACAATCCCAAAGTAGCCCAAGCAGGTAGATAAAAATGTGGAGAAGGGTAGTAAGCAATTTAAATTGAAAAAATATGCAAGTATCTTCTGCCAGAAACCAAAAATTTCATAGCAGGTTTTGATATAAGGAATGGGACAACCTCTGAGCTAAAAGAAAAATTTAAAGAAAGCAGTAATTAGAAGAAGAGAGTTGTTCAAATAAAGCTCAGTGTGGTTGACTCTGGTGGGGTCCTATGTTCCCACCAAAGCCCCTCTATCACTGCCCTGCTCAGCTGGGCAGGGGAGAGAAACTATAATGACATCTATGGGCTGGGACAAGGGCAGGGAGAGATCCCTCAGCAGTGACCATCATGCGCAAAACAGACTTGACTTGGAGAAATTTATTGAATTTATTACAAATCAAATCAGGAGAGGATAATGAGAAACGAAACCAAGCTTTTAAACACCTTCCCTCTACTCCACCCTCAACCTCTTTCACAGGAGGATGGGGAATGGGGGCTGTGGTCAGTTCATCACACGTTATCTCTGCTGCTCCTTCCTCCTCATGGGGAGGACTCCTCACAGTCTTCCCTGCTCCAGTGTGGGGTCCCTCCCACAGGACACAGCCCCTAGGGGCTTGTCCAACATGAGTCCTTCCCATGGACTACAGTTTTGCACAAACTGCTCCAGTGTGGGGTCTGTGCCTCCCGTAGGATGCAGTCCTTTAGGGACAGGCTGTTCCAGCGTGGGTCTCCCACAGAGTCACAGGTCCTGCCAGGAGCCTGCTCCAGCACAGGCTCACAGCCTCCTTTGGGCATCCCCTGCTTTGCTGTGGGCTCCTCCAGGGGCTGCAGGTGAATCTCTGCTCCCCTGTGGCCTCCATGGGCTGCAGGGGCACAGCTGCACCAGGGCTGCACCAGGGCTGCACCAGGGGCTGCACCAGGGCTGCACCAGGGGCTGCTCCAGGGCTGCACCAGGGGCTGCACCAGGGCTGCACCAGGGCTGCTCCAGGGCTGCACCAGGGGCTGCACCAGGGCTGCACCAGGGCTGCACCAGGGGATGCACCAGGGCTGCTCCAGGGGTGCACCAGGGCTGCTCCAGGGCTGCACCAGGGCTGCACCAGGGCTGCTCCAGGGCTGCTCCAGGGCTGCTCCAGGGGCTGCAGGGGAATCTCAGCTCCTGGGAGTGGAGCATCTCCTGCCCCTCCTTCTGCCCTGACCCTGGGGTCTGCAGGGTTGTTGCTCTCACATATTCTCACTCCTCTCTTCTGGCTCCTGTGCAGTAAATTTTTTCCCCTGAACTCTGTCAGAGGTGCTGCCATAATCCCTGACTGACCCAGCCTTGGTTCAGTCCTTTTTGGAGCTGGTTGACATTGATACTGCCGGACATGGGGGAATTTCTGGAAGCTTCTCACAGAAGCCACCCTTGTAGTCCACCCACTATCAAAACCTTGCCATGCAAACCCAGAATAATCAGAAAGTTCATGTAGCAGTATCACTGGAACTGATGAGATTTAATCACAATTTTAAAGAAACCTGTTTGTGCATGTGCCATGCATGATGATTGCAGTGGGTGACAATACAGCCTCTGGTGATGAAGATATTTTTGTATTACAGGAACTGAACTTACATAACTACTGGCCAAAGAAAATCATTCCAAGTAAAAAAACTAAATAATCTATGAATTGTTTAGATGTACTATAAACTACAGGTGTCTTTCTTTATGAAAGTATTATGATTATATGATAAAATTAATGCAAATTCTACATAAGTATATTTCAAACTAAAACTTAATTTCCCCTTGAAACATTCTGTGCATGGTCCAGCTCTTCCTCTTAATCTTCTGTTTTGAGCATCTCTGGTCAGCTAAGCCAATCACTAGTACAATTGTTCATTGGTTTTGACAGGGACAAAAATAATAGTGTGCCATAACCACCATGACAGCTTTGGGTCTAATGATCCAAAATTAAATAAACGTCTACACTCTCTTTGGCATCAGTTATCAAATCATAACTTGTTGGAGCAAATACTGTGGATTCACACTGTAAAATTGTAAAATTATAGGCCACTGGTTCTTTAGTTATTTTGAGAGTTTCCACCCTGATTGAGTACTTACCAAAATAATCAAATATAATTCTATAAAGACAAGCAAATTCTTTTGTTTAGTACAAAATCTTTTCTAAAGCCACCACAGAAGAAACGATCTCCTTTTGTGTAAGTAAAAAACACAAACAAGGAAAGTTCAGATCATATATGACTTATGAGTTTATAATGAAGACTAAGTTAGGAATAAAAATAAAATTAAAAAAAAAAACCACAAGAATTTCCATGTATACACATGGAAAATGGACAGAGAATTTCTTTGAAACTGTAGAGTCCTGCTCTTGCCAGAATAGCAGGTGAGAAAACCAGAGAGCCACTCAGTAATGCCTATGCAGCCATTCTTTCACATCCTTTCACTTTGGGGCTATTCCACTCAATATGGAATAGCTACACAGTCACTGACACAAGGAGTGATAAAAGAGATATATCTGGGCTTTTACAGAGCAGCTTCACAGGAACCTCCCCCATGTACCAGTGGGAACAGCACTGGCCATAGCCTGAGGTCACCCCCAGCACACAAAACACACACTGGGCTCACCAGGGGCTGTACCCCTGTGGACAGGAAAAAGCATCACGATCACAACTTTCAAACCACTCATGGATATGCAGAGTCAAGGTTATAAAAACAACCACCCTAACAGCAAATTTCTAACTCTAAAAGAAAAATCAAGGAAGTAGTCACACACTTCTACCTTTGTCAAGTTACTCCTGATGTTGTATTAAAAACAAATATTGTTTTTAGTCACAGTCAGTGTGATATGTATCAGTAAAAAGACCTATAAACTCCTACAACAGGAAAAGAAAGTTTATTTTTAAAATCAGATAGAAGTATTGCAGAAAGAGGAGTACCTACAGAACATTCCCACATACGAATGTACAAGACTTACCAAGACCACATCACAGAATAAAATATTTCACAAGGAAAAAATACCTCTGAGGTAATCTCCTTCAACCTTACAGGAAACAGCCCAAGCTTGCTCCCTTCAGGCATTTCATCTAATCTAGCTTTAAATAAGCCATATAATGAGCCTTCTACAGTTTCCCCTGGGAACTTATTCTACAGTCTAATAGAACTCGTTTTCAGGAAGTTTAAATTATTTTTAATTTCCTCCCATTACTTCTAGTTATATATATTATTCTTCATACAGTAAAACCTTTTTGAAATACAGTAAACATAATTTTTCTTTGTAAAAATCTAACCCTTACTATCATTAATAAGCTTACTAAATTCAACAAGGTTTTCTTTTTCAAACTGATTTAATTCTCTTGAAAGGCTACAAAGTGAAAACTGACTAAAAAAACTTCATTGTATAGATAGATATAGATATAGATATAGATAGATATAGATATAGATATAGAAATAGATGAGCTAGATCTAGATCTAGATCTAGATAATATAATAATGTTGAAAGGTATCATACAAACATGACCTACTCAAAAATTAGGTTATTAGTATCAAGGAGATACATGATAAGTGAGTGTCCATTCCCTTAAATTGAAAACTTCCTTGTTGAAAAAAACTTGGAGTGTAAGAATAGCAGTGAAGGGGAAAAACCTCAGTGTAAATTCTTACTGTCTGGATAGAACAGTCATTGTCAAAATAAGCTACTTGTTTATTAATAAACCTTTTTAGCTCAGCCTTATTTACTCTCTTAATCGTATAGATCTATAGAAGGCACGTGTTGGGAAAAAGCCACTACACCAGAACATGTGTAAATTTGAAAGAAATAAGCTAGAAAAGGACTTTTGGGCACTGTAGTGTATTTTCTGATACTGTTCAACCATATAACAATGTTTCCCTGTTATGGATAGTTTTGGTAAAGGATGTTTGTACGTGGCATGGAAGGTAACTGGGTATGTCTGCACTCCCTGCGTGCTGTGTCACCGGGTATGGATGTGAAGCAGTCAGCCTGAATACGATATCAACTCTGATACTGAGCACTAATCCAGTTGCCCAAATGGGACCAAGCTTAGTTACTGCAGAGAAATCATCTGTTCCCAAACTGAATCATCTAAAACTAGTTCAGGTCTATGTACAAGACACTGTCTAATATAAGAAAATAATAGTTATCAAAGAGTAACCAAGCCTGAACTGGACCTCTCAAGGGCATTTGGTGTGACTCCTGCTCAAAGTGCCAGGGTAACCTGTGACAGCAACCTGTGCTTAAAGCAGAGGAAACTTTAAACCCAGGACAGATTGTCCAGGGCCCCATTCAGTCAAGTATCTCCAAGAAATGGAAAAGCCACAGCCTCTCCAGGCAAACTGTGTCAGTGCTTATCTGGACCCATTGGGAATAATTGCTTTTCTTTCATCTGTCTGAAACTTCCCTGGCTCCAAGTTGTGTCTATTTTCCTTCTACTGCACATCCCTGAGAAGAGTCTGGTTGTTTTCTCTTTACCTTCAGTTTAGGCAGCTGAAGACTGATTGAACCCAGCCCAGTCTAAGGGTAGATATCCTCACCACACAGGAACACTGCTCACACACATTCAACCCATCGTCCACCAGAAGCACAAACATCTGATTTCAGATACACCTCCCCTTTTGCTGCAAAGCTGCTTTCCAGCCAGTCAGTTCCCAGCTTGGACTGTTGTATGGAGTTGTTATGATGCCAAAAGGATTTTTGCTTTTTGTACACTGCAGGTGTCCCTCCCTTGGCCCTGTGTGTGCCCATGTTGCTGAAAAGTGGTCCCTAAGTCAATCTTCCTAATCCATCCTCAGATATGTGAAAGTATCATTTTTTTGGGGGAAAAAATCCTACCACCAATAAATCCTATCTTAAAAACACACTAAAATATTTCTGAAGAAGACTAACTGCATGAATTAGGTTGCACGGACTAAATGTAATGAAATCTTATAGCAAGCATTAAGCAGAATTGTATTGTCCAGGTTCAAACTTGTTATTTAAAACAACTTGTTGAATAGCTGCTGTATCTACAGGCACTGCCTCCCCATCTGATTTTCCAGTTCCTCAGGCACCAGGAACTATACTCCCAAGCATGCCCTGAATTCCTTCAGTCTCACCAGCTCAGTGCTCCCACATACATCCAACTCAAATTCAAGCATGGGCTTTTTTCACCTGACATCATTTAGGGGACAGGCACCCAAAAAGCCCCTCAGGGCTCCCTGGTCATGAAAAGGCTTCTCTGAGAGACTGCTTTGCATAAAACATGGGCTAGTGCTCTTAATCTATTTTTTTAAGAGTTGACAGAGAAGAGGGTAACAAAAACTAATCAGCAGTTTAACAGTTAAATCATTCACCTAGAAAACAATGGATGTTTTCAGCTTGACAGTGTCCAAAAACATACCTTCCATCACCAAGTCATAAAGGCATAAGTAACCTTTGCATTCACTCCTCTTGAAAACTGCTCTGCTGTAGACAAAGTAATGAACAGGTCAGAGAAGCAAGCATTTAGAGCACATACCTTAATCTCTCTAATTCTGTACCCTAGCAGCTAGGCTACCAAATCATACCCTTTCCTCTTTTGCACAAGGAATCCCAAATGCCTTGCTGCACTCCTGCACAGCTTCTGAAAGAAAGGAAATTTCTTTCTCAAAATGTCAGTCTTTAGGTGCTTTCCCTGTGTTCTGGCTATGAGTTTAGTAGGAATTTGTTCTTGGAAGTCACAACAGCTGAGGAAGGGATGTAAACAGCACACACTGTATGAAAAATGAGCATTATCTTGTTTAACTGGTGGATGTGTTTTATGAACAACTGCTCACTGTGTTGCATGAGCTATTTGCAGATGTGCAGGTCAAGGAAAGAATGCACAGACAGATCTCCCTACTTATGCTCCACACACCTTTTTCTGGAAGGGTGCAAAACTTAAAATACATTCTCATCTTCATGATTTTCTATGACCAGTATGTAGACTGTTTTAAATCCCACACTAAGAGATCAGACTTTCCCCCATACAGACTACAGGAAGCCTTCACATTCCCAAAAGGTTTCTGTGCCTGGGACACAAAACCCAAACGTTAGATACTGTACAAGTCCTTTTCTGGATCTAGAGCCATAAACTTTTAAAAGACATCACATCCCATTAGGCACAAAATAAGGCCTAGTAAGTTTCACTTAACTTTTCCATCTGGCTATCGGAGTAGATTCCACAGCCCATGGCACAGGGCAGAAATTTTGGGATACATTCTTAATGACTCATGGGTCTGAAGGGAGAGATGCTTCAATCAGCCGAACAGAAACACCGCCTCAAGGCACCTGAGAGGCCACCTTTCTTTAGCCAACTTCTGCTGCAGGGAGGTTCTTCTATCCACTCATTCACAGCCCTACAGATCCTTACAAAACTAAAGCTTAATTTGCCTCATACTCTACTATGCTTCATCCTTTAAAACAGAAAATGAAGATACATTCTACCACGAAGCAGGCTGGAATCCAAGGGAAGAAAATGCAGTGTTAATTCTCTATTTCAGACCAAAGTTGGTTTTTCCCTTTTCTTAGTTTTTTAATTTCTTTCAGATGTGTGGCTTAATCCAAGAGCTATCCGCTATTTGATCTCTCTTGCTGAAGGTGTCCTGCTTTGCTGAAAAGGATCCAAGATTAATTAGGGGAAATAAAAGATGCAAAATGCAGTGAACATGATAGGATTATGACACTCCTAATATCTGCTCCCAGAGTTGTTTCATCAATGCTTATGAATTCCTTTGAGGAGAAACTGGAGCATAGGTTTTCCCCTGCTCAAGAAATTGTCTAGTTGCTAGGCTTGGCTCCTGTGGTTAGAGAGACATATAACAGCTCTTTAATACTTTTTACTACAGTAAAACAGCTTCAAGGGGGTGAGTACCAAGCTTTTAGCTTGAAGGTGGGAAATGAGAGATGAAGACTTGAACCCTTGGAGGCAGGAGGGGGAATACTGGCTTAATGCAAAAGTAAGTGAAATTCCATGTTGTATGGAATGTCAGATTAGAGATCAATGGCTCCATGGCTTTAAAGAAAATGAACATAATTAAAGGGCTTGATAATATATTATGCGTTAAGTTCAAACTCCTATGAAATCAAGGTGATTAAACACTAAAGAATTAATCAGAATCAAAGTCTGTCAAATAGTGTTTTCCCTCTTAACACCTTGGTATTCCTTTAAAGTACAAAAATAAAAAAGAATATTAAACCCATTTAAACCCCACTTTTATTCCATTTCTTTATATTCACAGGAAAATAATTTCACAGAACTAGGCCTAATTATATTTCAGGGTCACTCAGTAGGATTCCTAATGTTTACTGCTCACTAAAAATTATGCTGCAATCACCATTTTAATTCCTTCATTATGCAGATCTAGACACAGTAGCCCTAGAAACTTTCTTATTAAAACTGCAGGAATCAAGATAGCTGTTCCCAAAGTCACTTCAGAGCTGACTAAATATTTCCATGATTTTGTTTCACAATGTTTATTATGATGGAAAAATTGATTCTTGAAGAGAAATTTAAAAAAAAAAAAAAAAAAGAGATTTTAAACTGTGTGTAAACAATTGAGATATAGAAATTTAGCGGGCATTAATGGAAATGTGCATTTTTAGGTCCTTTTTGAATAACTAGCCTGCAAATACAGCATTTATTTCTCTGCAGATAACAGGAATTTGCCACCAAAGAGTTTCTTATATCAGGTGTCCCCTTAAATAGCATCTCCAACCTTTTTCTCCTACTCTGCCTAATAATCATCATGAGAGCTTTAAGGCTTATCTATCTCCCTGCAGGAACATCTCCAACTAGATTAGGTTGCTCAGAGCCATCTCCAGACCATTCTTAAATGTTTCCAGGGATGGGGCATCTACCACCTCTTGGAGCAAACTGTGCCAGTGTTTCACTGCCCCCATTGCAATAAACCTTTTCTTTGTATCTACTCTTAACTCTACCTTCTTTTAGTTTAAAACCTGCCCTGTTGCAACAGGCCCTGCTAAAATGTTGCTCCCCAGCTTCATCATTTTTTATGCCTTAGGTACTGGAAGGCTGCTAGAAAGTTCCCATCTAGCCTTTCCTTATCCAAACTGAACCCCAGCTCTCTCAGCCTGTCTCCACAGGAGAGGTGTTACAGCCCTCTGAGCATCTTCATGGCCTCCTCTGGACCTGCTCCAACATGTCTATGTCTTTCCTGTGCTGAAGAGAGGGAGATGGACAATCTACTCCAGGTTTCACCTTTTCTCAGAACATAAGCAGAGAGATCTTAATTTACAGGGATATTTAAGGCCAGGGTGGTCCCTGCAGGTGCACCAGGAGCAACCCCTGGGTGCATAGGGCCGGCAGCTGCCAGTGCAGCTCCCAAGATCCATCAGAACAATCCACCTCCCACACACAGGCAAGAGCTGGAGCACATCCCTGTGTGCCTTTAAGGACACTGTCACCATCCACACACCTCCCAGGGCAAACAGGAGAGCAGTCAAGCTGGTATCATAAACTTCTCTCATGCCAAGTGTTTCCTGCTGCCCTGCACATGCTGAATGCTAAAAATTACTCCCAGCTGTAACTGGAGCGGCTTTCCCAGTCTCTACTATTCCTACTTCTCAAATCAGCCAGTAAAGCTTTATACATTATCAGAGCTGGGATTTTCTGGGGAAATCCCTGGTCCCCAGGACTACTCAGAAGGGATCAAGAGACAACTCCTTGGCTTTCTGAGGAAGAAATCTTTTCTGCCCTCTTCTTGTACCTCCATGTAGCATATACACTCTGGAATGTCTGCACAGGAGTCATCTGTAAATGGGAGACAACACAATCTGCCAGGGAAGAAGTACCCTGATCCCTTTTGAGTAGTCAAAGCAAGGCTCCAGATGTTCCTAAGGTACAAAGCGTAGCTGCAGCAGTAACAGGGAAATTCAAGTGAGGAGGTACCTCTGGAGTTCCCTTAGTTAACCTCCTGCTCTGAACTGGGTCAGCTATGTGATCAGACCAGGTTTCTCAGAACTTTACCCAGTTGGGTGATGGTAAGTACAAAGGATGGAGACTGTGCTCTCTGGGCAACCTTCTGCAACACTTGACTGTCCTCATTCTGAAAATACCATGCTTTCCAGCCTAAACCTTTCATTTTAATGTATGGCCATTTGTTCCTGTTACATTCCATTGTGTTTCTACTGACTCGTTTCTACTGACCCAGCCTCTCCCTCTGGATTGCTGCCTGTGGTCCTTAAGGTGTTCTTACAACTTGGTATAATGTGCAAACTTCATGGGCAAATGCTGCATTGCTTCCTTATCACAGATAGAGCAATGCACTTGTAAGAAAGAAGCAGCAAAATGTTTACTGATAAAAAATATTTGATAATTTAAGAGTGATTTAACAAAATTTGATGGCAAGATGCACTTGATTATTTACTGCATAGAGGTTAGGGTCAGACAAAATTAACAGGGAGACCCTCCTGTTGAGACATGAGCCTCAGAAAGGACCTCCCCTGCTTTCCAACTCGCTCTCTGAAGAGAGTTTAGCTGTAGCTGGATCCAGCCTTAATCTCAGCCTTGCTCAATGGTTTATGTCTAAAGGATTGTGCATGCACAATCAACTCTTTGTATTGCATAGCTAAGATTCTGAAGTTTAACAAGCTTTATTCACTTACAGAGAATCTGCTACAGGAACCAATCTTTCAGCCTCAAGGAGTAACCACTAGAGGTGTCCCTACTCAAGAGGAGATCCCAGCACTCAGCCTCGACAGTCCCTGTACTTTCCACGACTTATGGAGTGAGATAATTGACTCACAGTTGTAGCTGCATAGCAATGACAGCAGTCAGTTTTCTCCAAACCTGGTTTGAGTCCAGCCCCGATGAGCACTATGGCTCAAATTAGCCCTTGGCTATTGTATTGTCTGTGGACCCTGAGTCTACTGATTCAGATGCAGCCGTCATGGCCAGACACATTTATTACATCTGGGATGGGCTGTTTATTTGGGAGGAGTGTGGGCAAAGGTAAGTCATGGGGGTAGCAAAGAATTAAGGGCAGAAGTGCAGTTGTCTGTGAAGAGCAAAACTTACCCCCTGCCCTCGGTCTGCAACTAACACGACACCCTGAAAGCATGCACATGCAGTTCTCTGCAGACTAGTAATTAATTGGTAATTAATGGGTAATTAAAAACACTGTCAAAGGCTCTTTTCCGTTCTTTGCCTTTATGAAACAGATGATAATTTGTTAGTTTCTAGGAGCTCTTCTTCAAACACTACACTCACACCTAATTTCCTAACTTTTTACTGAAAACTAATCTTAACACACTAGTTTAGCACTGAAGCCTCAATTTCTGCCTGAAAGCTTCCACTTCTATGGTGCCTGACCCATACAGACATTCAATAACTAGTCAGCCCTTTCAAGGCACCTGAACCACCCATCTCCTACTCCCAGTGAAGCCTTTTCCTTCTTTGCCTCTCTTCCTACATGAATCCTCAATGACCTTGTCTCCAACTCTCAGGCCCACAGTTTCTGGTGGCTCAAGTCTGATCACATTTCCTCTGGAGGCAGTGCTATCTGAGGTAGCTTCAGGTATTTTCCAATGCATTCATCAAAAGCAAAGGTCACGGAAAACTTTAGAATGTCTTAGGAGGGCAAGTTACACAGAGGAGATAAGCATTTTATTTAATATTTTTATTTTTAATTTTATTCATGACAAAAAGACAGTATATACATGAACGTTTTGAATTCCAAACAAATGAAACTGGTTCTCTATCACTTTCATGGATTAAAAATAGTCAGAGTCATCAATGATACAGTGTAAATAAATACGAAAATACAAAAAATATAAACATTATTTTCAAATTAAATTTTAGCCAAAAAAATTTACTACTACACAAAGTACTGCATTTGTTCAGCATTATGTTCTCTCTAAAACAAATAGGAAACACATCTAAAGTTCTACATCCTAAATAATTGACAACTTCGTCCAACTAGGTTCTGAGTATAGATTCTCCTTCTTACAAGAAAAATGTTTTAACAGCAGAGGTACACACCAGAGAAAGAAGACTGGGCATAAAATACACAGCCAGACCTCCCAGCAACTTAATCTAACAATCGTAACACTTCTTTGTAATGCACTTCTGAGAATCTGCATCAACAGTGGCAACAAGACATTCTTTACATTTACAGATGCAGTATAATACTGAAATACTTTCAATTATCTGATTTTTACTTGAAGCATTTTGAGTATCAAACCAACAGTAAAGGAATTACTATCACAAGCTAGTCTCATTACAAGTTGAAAACAAAACACATGTTCTTGCAAATAAATCTAACATTTGCAATTTGCAGAACATAAAAATAGTACACACAGCTGTTTATTTTTTTCTTACTCATACATCATTTCTAGGCTCCCCTTTTTTACATTAGAAAAGCAATATTCTACAACCATATACAAGTTAAAGCACAATGTATATTAGCAAAAAAACCATCTAACTTAAAACACACAAGTCGTGTATTACTGTACACATGTCTGCATTTAGGGTATCCAAATCATTTTTAAAAAGAACAGATGCCCAAGATCCTACTTTTGCAACTGAAAGACAGCCAGGAGTTAGTGTTAATTAACACGTGTCAGTGCTTCTACGTGGCACTACAATGAACCAGCACAGCAAGTGTAGAAGTCATCACTCAACATGAGTAATGCCGCATAATACAACCTTTATGTTTTATACTAAAAGCCAGCACGATGTCTAACTATTGACAAAGAATGTGCCAGGTAAGCTTACAATTTTAAGCAGGAAAAACTCGAAATTCTGAAATATAAAGAAAACAATCACAAAAGGTTACAACCCCCACCACTTTTTTCTAATCACTATATTAACATAACACTACTGGTATTTTACATAGTATTTACTTGAGAAATTTGCTCTTACACATTTTCTGATTTGTTAGCAATGGGCATTTTTCACTTCTAAAATGGAAATATTTTAAGCTTCAAGAATAATTCACCAGCAGTGAGCCTTGTAAAGATCAGCTGGCATTGTCTCCCCTCTTACTTATTTGACTTTCCCAGACATGTTCCTCTTATTGAAAAAAATATAAAAAATCTGTCTTCCAGATAAAGCTTTCAGATTTTCACATTAATTAAATACATGGGGGGCGGGGGGGGGAGCAGGGATACAAAGAGAATGTATGTTGTTAAATCTTGTTTACTTCTAGAGATGCATGAGATATGTTGTCCATCACTAGGGTTGTATTCATTTTCTCACTGAAATTCAAACAATCACAGAGCATACAAAGAAAACCCCTCATTGCTTCAGGACTCTTCATACTTTATCTCTGCCCAAACAACTGAGAAAGGAGGTGAGGACAAAAAATAAAATAAATAAATGAATAAATCAGAAAAATAGTTGACAAATTCTTACCATTTCAGACCAGATCCTGAAAAACTACAGTATACAGTATTACCATCACTTCTGAAATTTCCTCTTCCCACAAGAGAGAAAAGAAGAAAAGGTTCTCAGTGTTTCCCTTTAAGATACAAACAGTGTTTTGACTTTACAGTGCATTGACCAAGCACCTGGAGAAAACCCCCTCTCTTCATTCTGGCAGATGGAGAGGAACATGAAGAAGAGATATCAGTGGAATACACATGCTCGGCAGCATGAAAAAACCCAAAATGATGCAACTCAGATACCAAGAGAACCTTCAGAAGGGGCAATGGCATCAGTACATCAAGAGCTAATTGAAAACAATGCATATTGCTCCCATAAATGGGGATCCAGATCCAGTAAATGCTAAAACTTTTCTCACATGGAAACTCTGGAATTAGAAACAAAGGAAAGAGTGTGTCTGGCATCTTAGTTTTCTGAACATCCAAAACACGGAGACATCACCACTATAAACCAGATGTTACCGCACATAAAGATTATATATATACATACAAAAACTTTGAGAGCATTCCAACAGAAAGGTTGTTTGGTTTATTTTGCTTTGAAGTAGTGCTTTTATAACAGCAGCCTACTGATTATTCAACTAATTCTTTGACAGTAGCTTCACACACTGTCGTTCCTGACTGTAGAATATCAAAATCACAAGTCTCAGCCAGTGATTCTGGTAACAGATTTACCCTGTGTTATGACTACTTTACTCTTCTTGTCATCATAATGCTGGAAAAATTGCAACACCCTCACAGTATCGTCCATCTTCTGTAGGTTTTCTTTACTTTCAGTGTTGTAAACTCAGAACCTTTGTTAATGGTATTCCAGCAACCACTTTACCACACTCCCTTCTTTGAAACTTTTTTGTAGCTAATGCTGTACTCCAAAAAGCTTTTTTGTTTCTCTTTTTTGCCCAACTTCTGTCACCAAAATCAGAATTTTCATCATAATTATATTCTGGTTCACAAAGGGAAGCATAGTAACTAGAATCTGGCCACTTCACTTGCAATTCTTTTTTCTGATTAGAGTCTGTCAACTGGAATGGGACAGCACCTACCGTGAGAGCAGACCGCATGGCCTGCAGCAATTAGGGCATCAGATAGATTGCTATCCTCACACAGAACATTCACCTCTAACTTCATTTCAGAGCCATAGTGGATAAAATGAAATATCAGACCTGGTTTATGAAGAAGTTTCTGAAATAGAAGTATAGCTTCCTCACTCCAGTGCTCCCCCTTGCCAGGAACTGTATCATGCAAAGAGCAAGAGTGTGCCAAGCGTGGCAAGTGTAACAGACTTTCTGGAACAAGTTTAAGTTTATGGATATCAGAATAAGGGATGGTCCTCAGAAAGCCATAATCAATAAATGTAAGAACAACAGACTGACTTGCTACTTCATTAATTTCTGCCCTGTACCACTCTGCTTCCTGCCCAAACTTGATCAAGCAGCTAGCACCAGGTGTCACGTTTTCTTCTGGCAGAGATGGCAAGTTGTCAGGAAGGTCAGAGAGCAGCAAGGACAAGTTTTGCATGCAATCAAAGAAGATTTCAAACTGGATGCTGAAGTTTGAAGGATCAGTAACTGCAGTTGCACACCCAGGATATGTTCTGCCACTACGCAGCAGCATCCACATAACTGGATTTATCTTGAGTGACAGATCAAACTCCTTACAGTTTTTATTACTACATTTTTCTGGGCCAGCAATTGTCCAACAATCACTTAAGAGCTGGTTCAAATACTCCTGAAGCATAACTTCTCCTATTAAAATATCTACCTCCCAGACATCAGATGATTTCAAGTATTTCAAAAACAAGATCTTTATTTCAAAATCCAGGAGTGCATTTACTACGTGGTCTAAGTAAATTTTTTTCAGGTTTTTAAAACAATTCCACCTACAAAAAATAGCTTGTTTAGGAATATTTTTAATGTTATCACTGAGTACCTTTGCATTATTTAAAGACACCATCTCACACATGCCATAATCCATGAAAAAAACCAGCATTAACTTTTCCCTGACAAATTTCTTTATCACTTTTGATCGATACCATTTTAAGTTCTTTTCAGATCGTGTAATGCATTCCAGTCCCTGTTCAATATCATCCACTCTAAGCAAAGCACTTATTTGTGCTTCTTTGTCAAGCATTACATTTAACTCATGCAGTATTTGCAGATTTTTAAGTAACTGTACATAAAATTCTCCACTCTTTGAAATATTAACTACTTCTGCTGTTTCTACTTGCCCAGAATTTAAAACCTGATGAAGGAGACTTAAGGGTTTTACAGAAATATTTTTCATCCCAGCAGCCTTGGTTTTATTTTGGCCACCTAATTTTTTCTTAGACTTTCGAGGATTAACATTTGGTTTGGGCTTATTTTCCAAAGCAAATACCCATGTGCTGTTCAACCTTATGCTGTCTGTTTTATGCAAAAGGCTGTTAGACAAAGACTCTCCATCACAAATTACATCTATTTCCCATTTTTCTGCATGTTGCTGTAAGAACTTGCAAGCTACTGGCTTGTCACTTACTGTTTTTGCAAAATAAGCAGCACTTTCCTTAGTCCAGCTTCCACCAGGAAAACTTTTTACACTGCTAAGGAAACAATGAACACTAAACCTTGGCAGAGTTAAGAACTTTTCTGGAATCCTGCAGATTTTTGATGAACTTACAACTGCAGCATTACCATAGTCAATAAATTCTACCTCATAGGAGTTTCCTGATTTCAGAGTTTTAATAACTGCTCTATAGTAAAAACAATCAGCATCATGCTCTGCAACAATGAGATCCCCTACCATGAGCTCATTTAAGCAATTTTCCCAACCTCTACTCTCCAAGCTTTCATTTAAATCATCTGCTAGCTTTATTATTAAGTTTTCATCCTCTGCAAATTGAACATAGAAACTTGATGGACTATTATTATGAGAAATATAACCTGCTACTTCAGTATTTACCTGGATATCACGTTGAGGAAGATTGATTAATGTAGGTATATTTTTATTATTCCTTCCTTGTTGACCTGTACAATTTGGTCTTTCATTCTGAGATTCAGAGAGAGTATTTACAGTTATTTCCTTCAAATATAAAGCAGAATAAGAGAGTGAGTGAGAAGCAGGTTGTCCAATCCAACGCTCTTCTCTATTCTCCAGGAGATCACTGAAAGTATTTCTAAAATCTTGCTCTTTGCTGTCCTGTAAAGTTTGCTGTTTTGAGAACACACTGCACAACTTTGGTGTGCTACATGCAGTTTTCTCTTCATCTCCAAAATTCTCACCAGTATCTGCCTGGCAATACTCATCATAGACTTGGCATTTCACTTCAGTTTTCAATTTAAGTATTTCAGGATCTTGGACACTTACTTTATCAATTTCTTTGTCATCTTTCATGTGATGTATCCTTCCTTCATTACTTCTAAACTGTTCTGTACAGCTATCCTGTGCCAAGTCTTCTAATATCTTTTCTTTAATTTTCTGACTTACTTTAAGCTGTCCATCATACAACTCCACAACAATCTTTCCATCTGATTCTATGGATAAAATTACAGCCTTCAGCAGTTTATCAAGGAATGTTTTTACAAACCATGTAGTAATTCTTGCTGGAAATTCTGCCCCCCTAAGATCAGACAGATAGAATTTAATAGCTTGCATAGGTGTGAATAGTAGGTCAGTGGCAGAATCTGGAATAGGCATCAACTGGTCTCGCTCCACCATACTCTTATTTCCAAAATCCACATAGTCAACCCACAGAAAGGATGTTGATTCCACAGGAAAAGCCAAAGCTCTGTAAAAGAGACCATCTTCCATGTATCTGGCTATACAGAGTCGTGTATTGCTATGATAATTTGTACTGCTGGATGTTTTACTTATGTCATTAACCTTCTTCATCAATGCCTCAAGAGTTTCAGTGTTTCGATTAAGCTGACAATAGAATTTTGAAGGAGTATTTATGTGAGTTATATAAACCTCCTCCTCACTTCCAATTTTTATATTGAAAGATGAATAGCAAAAACTGTACAGAGAACCCAAAGATGAAAGGTTTCTCCATCCAACACATTCAGACTGGGTGAGACCACGTTCTCTAAGGAATTCCTCTACACTAGTTAGTGGGGTCTGTAAGTCAACTACATTGCATAAACAGTTGGGGCTCACAAGAACAAGAGCATAAATGGTGCAAGTCAGTGGTCCTCCAGAAGAAGAAATGAAGTCTGCAAACTGTTTGTGCACTTCTTCAGACCAATTAAGTGAGTCAGTCTGTAAGACTACATTTTTAAGTCCACATCGAAATGCTTGACTCTCTAGAGTTAGGAAATCTGGAATAATACCCTGAACATCTTTAAGTGAAACTCTTTCCCGATAACCATAGTCTACAAAAACCACATCAACTTCATTTGTGGACACCTGCTGCACAACAGTTGCTCTGTACCATTTCCTATCTTTTGGACACTTAACAACACAGGCAACCTGTCCAGTTTTGTAGGGATTGGTATGATCTTTATAGTAAGTCTGAATTTGTCCCATTAAGTTATGTAGCTCTGGCAATTTGCTTTGCAGCTGACATGAAAAATCTGCCGGGGAAAAAATGCAAGAACACACCACTTCATAAACAGCTCCTGGTTTAAACACAAGCCCTTTATAAACTAATTTTTCTTCACATACTGATTTATGCATTTTAGAGACAGCACCCTCTCCTAAACAGGATGGCACAAATGATTCTCTAGGCACTGGTGGCACATTTAATGATCTTTCCTTCTGAAGTACGTCTCCATTTCCAGATACCTTATTTTTGTAAATATTACTGGTGTTCTCTGCATTTATTTTTTCTTTTTTACTTTTGAGATGATTCCCATTGTGCTGCTTTTTTGCTGCCCTTGGAACAGAATCTGGTGTCTTTAGCCGATATTCAGCATAACCAGCTTGAACCATACGCGTGGCAACGTTTCCTTGCAGGACACCAGTATGACACTGCACGTTAACAATGTACTTGTTGTTTTGCTTTCCTACAACATCAAGCAGCAGTGGTTTGTTCAACACCATGCTTTTGAAGAAATCAGTTTCTTTTTTAACCCACACACCATCAACAGGAAATGTGCAAGCAAGGGAACAACACATAGCTAAAGCTGGTAGATCAGAAAACTGGGGAAGCAATGTTTTCACATAGTGACAAGGTATGGTATCTGTATTTCCAAAATCCAAAAAGTAAACCATAATGCTTACACGAAACACTTTTGTGACAACACCCCGGTAGTAACACCCATCCCTGCTATACCGGGCACAGCATAGCAACCCAGGTTCTGGCTTTTTAAGGACCATCTCATCATCTCTACACTGACTGTATGTGCAGGCAATGTTTTGCATCAGCACCCGAAACTCATTCTGGTATCTACACGTTTGAATCCAAAAGTCAGATGGATTTACGACATATACTACAAAAGCTCCATAAAAAGAATTCATTTGCATCTCTTCTCTCTTACAGTGGCTGGAGAAAGAAAAGTCCCATTCAAGTAAGCAGGTTTTTGTATCTTTGTTTCCAGAGCAATTCTTAGATGAATTGTTTCTTTCAGGACTTAGTTTGTGGTTTAGTGTAATACTTCTTTGCACTAAAACCTTTTTTGTTTCTGAAAGTGAGACACAGGGTGCAGCTGTCTCATTCTGTTTTTCTGGATGCTCAGCATTAATTCCAAGATTTTGTTTTTGCAGCGTTATATAATACAAGCGTTCGGTGTTATTATATAAATCAACATGGACACACACAGAAGTTTGTCCTATTAAAGCTTGTGCAAGTTCTTTGAGCTGAAATTTTAGTACTGTTTCATCCTGACTACCAAAACAAGACAGCGCACATGGAAAAGAAATCATTGGTAATGTCATGAAGTCAGCTTTCAGTTTCCGGATGCAACTAGGTGGCAGAGTTTCAATAATGCCAAAATCCATAAACCAGACCTCCACACGGTCAGAGAGAAGTTGTTTTATCACTCCTCTATGCCACTGTCCATTTTGCCTCTTGGCAGCACAGAGCAGCCCTAAACTATCACAAGAAGTAGTATTTTCTCCAACAAGAGCTTCATAGTACAAATGCATAGCTCCTGTCAAACACTCCAGCTCTTTCTGCCATTTCTGTATCTGACAATAAAATTTATTTGGGCTTATTGCACCAGTTATTTTTACATTTTCTTTACTGCCAACAGGTAGACATGGAAAGAGTTGATCTGGAATGTGCCAAAAATCTGTTGGTTTCTCAGAATTATTTAAGGTAAGTAACTCCCTGAATGGGTATTTCTGTTTCAACAGTTGTGGCATTCTTTTACAAAGCATTCCTTGGGGCAATGCTCCTAAAGTTTCTACAACAAGACAAAATGAATCTCCATCAATAAATTTACCCAGCTGCAGTTCAAGAACATCAGTAATAATCTTCGGCACTTCTAGAATAAACAGCTGATATGGTGTAACAGCTTTCACATGACCTGTGATCTGTAATCCCACCAGAGATGAAAAATAGTTGACGGCTTTTGGACCCCATCTTTCTCCAAGAGGAAGTATGCTTGCAAAAACACCCAAAATCACCTTTGGAGGCAGCTGAAACAATTCATCACAAGCAGCAGCAAGATGTGTTTCCTCAACAGCCAACACATGTCCAGTGTCTATAAGAAAAGCCTCATACATATTCCCTTTCTTTCTCAGAACTCTTCCTCTATGCCATTCTCCTTCTGTGTCTTCCACCAAGCAAGATCCACCAACACTGACATCATCTTTTGCTTTGAACACACGCTGTATTTCATTTTGTAGTATGTAATAGTCAAGCTCACACCCTGCGTTGTATTGAGCCTGGAACACTATAACCAAGCACTCAGGATGACATTCTACATGAGTTATCTTCAATTTCTTATCTACTGAGTCTAGTGAAGGAGTCAGAGATTCCATCCTGTCTGCAAAGAAAAGGAGTATGATCATCTTGACAGTTTTCTGCATTTGTTTTTTGCAACTTGTTTCTTACATTATACATGATATTTGTTTTCAAAATGGCTTAACAGCATATTATAATAATTCTGGCTAAAACATACATTGAACACTTAAGAATGTCATGTTTTAGGTAACTGGGATACACCCCACACAGTTCTCTCAGTAAAGACATGCTCAGATAACATGAAAAGAAGTACCTCTGCATTCACTCGCTTGGCTACAGACTGGTTTTATCACTTGAGGTTAATTTTAACCAAAATGTTGCTCCCACAATAACACCAAGGCATTCCAGTTTTTTTCTCTCTCCTTTTAAGATGTAAAGGACCAAGGACTCATTCCCTCCCTACTCACCCTGCTTTTTCTGTCTAAATCACTTCTTCAAATCACCAACAATTTATAGCTCCATGCTCTACTGTTTACTCTGGATGTCTGTACCAACAGCATACTTAAAGTTCTCATAATTCCAAGGAAATCCTGAGATTAACATCTACGTGCAACATTTCTTCACTGTTCATCAAGTAACAACCATGCCAGCTGTGTTTTGTAGGGTCTCAACACTCCAATTCCGACAATTTAAATATCTTCAAAACATTCAGGTACTTTTCTGATCTATAATCCAGTCTTGAAGCTCAACTTCCAGTTCAATTCAATTATCAAGGATTCGGTGAATCTGTGACTTCACATTGTTTAAAAAGGCTGTATATGACCATAATTTAATCAAGCAATTCCATTAAATGAACTGCTGTTCTAACAAAGTAATTTGAGGTAGACAATATCAAATGAAAATACAGTGGATAAATACTCAAGGATAGTCTGGACAAAGATAACCTTGATTTATGAATTTTTATGTAAAGATGAACTTAAACTTTCAGTTTCAACTACAAGATTTTGGAACAAAATCCCCCTTGGTCTGCAAAAAATCTTCAGTGAAACTGTCATGATAGTTTTCATCACACGCATACATAAAGTAGCTACTGAATATACAACCTGTCTTCAGAAAAAATATTGATCCCTAACATTCTTGTTCACAAAAATAAAATAAATTTAAAAAACCCAAAACCAAAACAAACCAACCACACTCTAACATAAATGAGCACCTCTACTGTAAAGCAGCAGGGCAGAAGGATGCATAACGTCTAAAACCAAAAAAAAAACCAAACAAAGAAAACCCACAAAACAAACAAACAAACAAAAAACCACCAACCAAACAAAAAAACCCCCCACTGAATACAAAAAAAATATGCCTCCCAGTAAAAGAAGNAGTAGCTACTGAATATACAACCTGTCTTCAGAAAAAATATTGATCCCTAACATTCTTGTTCACAAAAATAAAATAAATTTAAAAAACCCAAAACCAAAACAAACCAACCACACTCTTAACATAAATGAGCACCTCTACTGTAAAGCAGCAGGGCAGAAGGATGCATAACGTCTAAAACCAAAAAAAAAACCAAACAAAGAAAACCCACAAAACAAACAAACAAACAAAAAACCACCAACCAAACAAAAAAACCCCCCACTGAATACAAAAAAAATATGCCTCCCAGTAAAAGAAGTATCAAACCCAGATCTGAAAAATTCCTGCTTCAACAAGGCCCCTTTTTTCCACCTTCCCCTGTAACAGAAAGTGAAAATTTGGGTCCTTTTAGTGAAAGAAAACAGCCTTAAATGAATTGGTTCTGTCTGCCTGGAAGAAACATTTAATCACTAAGAGACTTAAACTTTTGAAGGGGCCTGACTTAAACTCTGCTCCCTGGGGTTTTTTTCCCCCCTTCACTGTAACTGTGCCCTATTTGCACTAACACATAACAAAATAAAACAATTTGTGTATTAATGCTTGTCTGTTATCACAGCCTGAGTAACAGCATCACACTAACACAGCTACATTTCTACAGTTTACAAAATGGCCTTTTGCTGTTTACTCACCTTTCCCCCTTGTAAGGCTTATTCATTGGTAACACATCTTCTAAAGGAAACACAGCCCAGTAATTAACAACTCTGTATCTCTATGAGGAAAGATGGTAGAAAAATCATTAGAAAATTACAGGTAAACTAAATTCTCGTACTACTTCTCTTACTGAGAGCAGCCCTGAGGATAAAGTCTTTGGGGTGTTAGTTGACAAGAAGCTCAACATGAGCCAGCACTGCCCACTCACAGTCCAGGAAGGCAAACACAACCTGGAATACATCAAAAGCAGCGTGGGCAGCAGGTCCAGGGAGTAAATTCTGCCCCTCTGCCCTGCCCTACTGAGACTCCACCTGCAGTGCTGCATCCAGCTCTGGGGTTCCCGGCACAGGAAGGATATGTACATGTTGGAGCAAGTTCAGAAGAGGCCACAAAAATGATGAGGGCTGAAGCATGTCTCCTACAGAGACAGGCTAAGGGAGCTGAGTTGTTCAGCCTGAAAAAGGGTTCCATAGAGACCTAAGAGGACCTTACAATACCTAAAGGGGCTGGAAAGGGACGTTCTACAAGGGCATGGTGCAACAGGAAAGAGATTAATGTCTTTAAGCTTAAAGGGAGTAGATTTAGATTAGATATTACAAAGAGATATTTTATTGTGAAGGTGGTGAGGCACCAGAACAGGCTGTGCAGAGAAGCTGTGGACACCCCAACCCTGGAAATGTCCAGCCCGTCCATCCAGGCTGGATGACTCTGAGCAACCTGGTCCAGCAAGTGTCCCTGCCCATGGCAGAGGAGTTGAAACTGGATGAACTTTAAAGCTCCTTCCAACACAAACCATTCTGTGATTCTCTAAATCTTCCTCCTGCCTGATAAACACACCCTGGAAAAGTTCCTCATACTTAGCTAAACTACAATCTTAAGATTATGAGAAACAAAATTACAAAACTGAATCCACCCTCCCAAAGCCACGGTGTGGCTACTCTTTCTTCACTTCAAACTCAAAAATGCAAACCAGTCAGAGGAACACCACACAGGCACCTACCACCTACTTTCTAAGTAAGAGTGGCCACACATTTGTATTTGCTTGCAACTCTTCAGCCATCAAAAATGCATACTTCTATCATGCACCACTAACTTACAGACAACTCATGCCAAAACAAAAAGACTTTTAACTGCAACCAAATGCAGGACATAAGATACAGGTTAAGCTGCCTATGCTCCAAAGCAGGCGCTCTGACCGGCGCTGTCTGACGCCGCACTCACCTGAGAGGAGGCGAGCACGGGCAGAGGCTGCGGCCTCCAAGGGAGCCCGGAGAGCAGAGCCGGGGGAGCGGAGCCCGGCGCCTTTCAGCAGCCGCCGCAGCCCTCTCACCGCCCGCGGGCGGCAGCGCCGAGCGGGACCCGGCGGCGCCGCACGCCCAAAATGGCGGCGCGAAGCGCGGCAGGAACGTGCTGCCCGGGAACGCGCATGCGCAGCGGCACCGCCCGGGCCTTTCGCGCCTCTGGCGAGGGGCTGAGGAGGGCCCGGGGTGAGGTCTGGGGACCCCGGTTCGAGTCCCGGTCCCGCCTACCCGCAGGACACTGCGGCCTGGTTCCCTTTCCTTCTGGAGCTGTGCTTTATTTGTTTGCTCGCATGCTCTCTCGTTGTTGTTTTTCTTTTGTGTTTGCACGTTGCAGATGTCGTATATTTAAGATGTCACGTGAGCTTTGAGAAAAGTGCTTGTGGGTCGTAGAAGTTCCTGGAGCTGCCTGAAGAAGATTTGAGAGCTCTTGTTATTTCCTGTAAGCAAAAAGAAACTCTAGGCTGGGAAAAGTACGTCTTAATAGAGTGCAAAGTGCTGCCCTGCTTGTTTTCGCATGTACTTCAAATTTTTTTTTTTTCTAGGGGCTTAGAAGCAGTGTTGCTTTTTATTTTATTTGGGGTTATTTTACAAAGAGTATAAGCTGAGGTGGTCACAACAAAAAAACTTGATACGAAATATATTCCTAAAAATGTCAACGTGATGGTATGTCTGTAACTGCACTCTAGAAAGTGTTCAGCTGTGTATAATTATTTCTAAGGATTTATCTTCAATTTTTGCCCATTGTTTTCCCAAAATGTCAGGATTGCTGCACCATAGTTACATTTTGCAAATTAAGAAAGGGAAAAGCTGGGTTTGCAATACTTGAAGATGCAGTAATCCCCAAAGACAGCTATTATGTTAAAGTCTGTATAATATATGTTTAGAGTGGTATTGTAGCTATTTGGACTAACCCCGAAATTTACAGGACCTCTTAATTGGATTTTGCGGGCAAACCATCATGTTTTTCAGGGTCAAGTATTTGTAAGAGCTACTCAGAATAAAAGTTATACAAGTCTGTCATTGACAGAACTGCAATTTCATGTTTCTGGATAAAATGTCTAGTTTATCTATGTTACTTTCACTTGGTGTCAGATGGTCAGATTTTATATCCGTTGTCTAATTAGGCAGAGTTGTGTAAGAATGGGCTTCATTAGCATATTTAGAGAGGGAAGATAAAACCAGATATTTTGAAGAAGTTACATTCTTGCAAGATGGAAACCTCAGATTGAAATCTATAACCCAAGGTTCTATATTGTGTTAGCATTCTCTGTATTGTCAGTAAAAAATACTACCTAAGACTATAGACAATTGAGAAGCCTCAGTTACTAGATAAGGAAAGTCTAGAACTTCTGAGTACAAAATACTACAACAGCCTGTGGAGTATGGTTATGTTTTTCCTGGTAATACAGGCTGAAGTCAGTCATAAAGGCAGAGTGAGACCACTGCTTTTTTAAAGGCAGAGACACCTACATTATTTTCCCTACTTAAATTGCAGTCGTGGTGGCAGCTGTAATACAATGACCTGGTTGGAGCACTCAGAAATGTATTCTTACAGCTTGAGGTAGTTTTAAAAATGTGTACCATTTCTCTGCAGAGTGCCTTAACCCTGGGCAGTTAGTTATCTATCCGTGGTGGAGCACTGTGTCCTGCTTACCTGAAGTTGTACTGGGATGTAGGATGGGGGTGTCGGGGGGAAGGCAAAACAGAAGTTACAACCAGACAATCTGTCAGGGATGACAAGATGCTGGAGTTTTCTTGCATTTTTTCTGAAGGGAAAGAAGAACTTTTTTTACTGGTTATGAGTTCGTTCCAAAATTTATTTGAAATTTACATAATTAGAGCCAGTGAAAGAATGTCTTTTCTGACGAAGGAGCAGGGCTGGGGGTGGTTGTATGTTTTTGGTTTTGTTTTTTTTTTCCCCAGGCTTTGTATACACATTGGAAAGTGGCAAGTATGCATAAAACACTGCCAGATCTCAGAAATTAGGTCCTTCAATAACATTTGAGCCGTGAAGAGTCACTACAGGTCATTGGATGTAATAGCCCAAAGCAGAAATCAGTGTTGCAATATCCCAGAACATCCTTATCAAATACTTTAGCAAACTTGCAAAACCTACTCAGTGTTTACATTTGAATTGCAGATGTTTTAAAATGCTGCTGAAACTACAATCCACATTGATTAGTACTAGATCTCGGGGGGTTTTCCCAGCATTGTGTACTGTGAAATTAATACGGTTAGCTCTGAGTTTTTAATCTTTTTCACTTTCTTGAACCTTAAAAAATTTGTGTTGTTGTTATTCCCAATGTTTTCCTTCCTTGTCATTATTGTGAGGAACTCATTAAATATATTGCTGTTTTATCCAGTGTGGAAGATTAACAAACTCTAGTAAGTTATTTTTTTATATTTCACTGACAAAAATAAAATACAATTGTAAGATAATTTTGTCATGTGAGGCTTTACTCACTTAGAAAATCTTGACAATAAGACAAAACCCCAAAAGTGAACCTCAGGTTGTTCATTGTCTGTATCAGACTACTGAACAAGGTGTGTTCCAAAATACAAGTGTCTATTCAGAAATGTTTTCTTATCAGGAAAATTCTGCTGTGACTCTGTATTTGCTTTAAAATAGCTAATGAAAACCTAAAATTAAAAAAGTCTTCTGTGCTTACTGAATGATGAAGTGTAGCACAAAGGAAATAAAAGTGCTTTTCCAGAATATCATAAGTAAAGCTCTGCTGCCAGCTGCCTGCCAGGACATAGAACATAGTGCTGTGTGAATGAGCACCTTGCTGAACTCAGATAATATCTGATCACCATTCTAGCTAACTTCCAGCATCTAGGAAAACTGGTTTTGAGGACAGGGAACATAAGGCAAAGTTATTATTTGTTGTAAAAACTGAAGGGCATACTGAAAAGTAGTACCCAAAGGATGGGTTTTGGAGAATATGGACATTCATCACCCAGTCTTAACACCAAAAGTAGTCTGCACACTTCTGAAATTGTTCTTCACAGGTGGTAAATATGTTTGCTTTGATTTGAGCAGTAGAAAAATGACAGATAAAGGTTACAATCTGTAGGATACTGTATAAAAGTAGGAGAGGAATTATCAGCATCTTCTCTTCTGTTAGAGTTTTGTTTTAATAGTGAGTCTTCCTGAATTCCATGTGGGGAAAAAAAAACCTCAGGTAACTACCTGTGTTCAAGGGAGGCAGGAGGCACAAACTACAAGAGGATGAGAGTATCTCACCAATGTAGAAAGAGAAAAGGGTTTAGGTGTTAATCTTCTCCTTTATGATTCCTTCTGGGGTGACTAAATAGCTGAACATTCATGGAGCTGGTTCTGTGTGCTGTGTGCTGACTGGAATGAATCCCACTTGCAGCACCTGACCTTCACAAGCAATTATGTAATGATCATAATTGCTTTCATTCCACATGGGGAGAGAAGAATTAAGCGACACCAATATTCTTCTTTTAAATCCCCACAACTATTCTGGGATCTGTCCTTAGTTTTGCTAAGATTGTTTCTGAATATTAATATTGATTGTTTTTCTAAAATAAATAATTTATTCTTCCTCATTTTTGGGAAGGACAGTCAGTCATAACAAAGTACTTTGCAGCTGTCTCCTGTGGGATTGGGTTAGTTCATGACATGCTAAATTATATGAGAAGAGGAAACATTCCATGCCTCAGTTCCATCCCTCTCAGCTTGACTCCTGTGCAAACCTACAAATACGTCAGTGATTCCTGATTGCCAGAAACATTTTTTATTGTATATAATTATTTGCTTTTCTAAAGGCACTGCAGCATTCCTTATCATAGCATTCTTGTTTGTCTTTTAAATAAATAGCTTTGAAAGGGAAGATGTAGGTAACAGAGTTCTGAATGAGTGGTGACAGGAGAAATTAATGATATTTTAGTGTTCTGAAATGAAGAGTAAAGGCACCTCTGCCTAAAATAAATCTCACAATAAATGGGTCGTTTTAACCACATCACCCCAGGTTAATTGTTTAAACAATGTCATTTATAGTTAGAAATTAGGGATATAAAAATAATTATATTGTTCTATTATGTTTTCTTGGGACAATCAGTGTCTCTTCTAAAACATTCATGTAACAAGATCTGTATAACACTTTATTTTTCCCTGAAGTCAGTCTGAAAGTTTTGCTGTTTCTTTGTGGTAGTCAACAAGCTTGAAAAAACAAGGAGACTCAAAACAGTCATCTCAAAACAAAAGTTTGTGCTCGTTTTCCTACTTTGTCTTTGAAAGTGAGTCCTTGATGTGCTCTCAGCTTGTGTTTCTGTTAAGCTGAGCGATTGCCACGAGGTGGCAGGAGCAGCCACAAGTTCAGCGGGATGCTTGGAAATACACTTGTGATCCTTTGGTAGATGAAAGGAGCACATGAATGATCAATTCAGGGTGACTCACAATGAAATATGAGGCTTTATGTGCTGGAGAGTTTCACCAGAAGAGTCATCACATTTGTCACATGGTCTGAAGCCACTTTAGTGTTTTCAGGTAATTTAAAGTGACTCTTGAAATATTTTCAATCTATTTACAGCACCTATTTACTCAATACACAGTTAAAATTTCATTTCAGATAGTTTACTAAATCACGGGTCAATTTTACCGACTCCACATCTTTTAAACTATGTTAATATCATCACCTATATGAAATTGGTCAGTAATTCAGCAGCTTACATATCAGAAAGCAGAGGGTAGAAACAACTTTTACAAAATACTTTCAGTAGCAGATGATTGAATCACAGAATGGTTTGGAATGGGTTGGAAGGAATTTAGAGATCATCAGGTTTCACCCTCCTGTCATGGGCAGGGACACCTTTTAGTACTTATTGTTGCTTCTTAAAACAGACATTGCACATTTCAGTGACAATAAATGTGGAGTGCCCTTTATGTCATTTTACAGATGAAAGAACAAAGTGAGAGTTAAATAGTGGGACCTTCTGTTAGTAGGTCCTTCCAAAATAGAAGAGTTTTGCCATGCAGATTATACCACACCGGTACTGCTGTGCAGACACAGACCCATATTAGTGGTGAGATTGAGTTTCTCTGCTGTGCTGTTTGGATGGATGGGGCTGTGGGGTAACTTCACATCACTCTGTCATCTAAAACATCATTTAGGTCCACAGTGCAGGGTTGTGCTTAGGAAAATCCTGCCCCACAGTTTTATCCTGGTACCTGTGTCTGCTGTGCAGGACAAGAGAATCCCCTACATCAACAGTTCCTGTGGCACAATCAGAGCAGATCTGCAAAGTTAAATGAGCAATGCTGGTGACCCAATATCCAAGTCAACAGGTTTGAAGGGAGAGAAGGTTATTTAAGACCCACTCTAGTGTAGTCACATGGCCTGGATGTCTTCTAGCATTTGAGACAGTTTCATTCCAAAGAATTTGTGTGCTGCAGAGTGTCAGTGCTGATCAAAGCAAAATAAATGGGAATGGTAGGGAGATTCTCCTCCTGTTCTAAACTAAGACTAAAAGCACCTCAGAGGGAAGCTTAGGCACTCCATGGGTAAATTCCCATTTCTTCAGCATGGCAGAGCAGGAGTAGGGCTAATTGAGCTATAGAATAATCATACAGGAAAAGTAGTAACCATCCTCAGATTATAACTATAGTATTTTCAATTATTTAAGTCCATTTTGTATAGCAAATACTATATTTGTAGATCTATAGATCAAAAAGCTTGGTTTTTTAGTAGGAGCTGAGAAATGGAAACAAAACCTACTGAATCATCTGTCTCTGAAGAGACAAACTGAACAATCTTACAGGTTTTTAACATTATTCCTTTCTATGGTTCGTATCAGTTAATTAAATTCTGCTCCCAAACCTACAAGCTATATGTGAAGAAAAAGCTACAGCCTCTTGCAAACTTTAATGAGCACTCTGGGTATCTGTGCAGGTACACATTTTGGATTCTGTAGGTCTGACAACATGTGGGTAGATAAAATTCATACCCCCTTAAAATCCTATTAAATCTATTTGTGAATTTTAGTCATTCAAGTAAAAATCAAATGTACCACCCTTTCAAGAAAAGAACAGTTTTTTGCTCAGGACACTATGCATCTGTGCACTGGACACAAAATGTTTAAGGAATGTAGTCTTACCTGAAATCTCTATGCACAGTTTTCATTTAAATGTAAAAGCGTAAGTCAGAAAAGAAAAAGGCTCTGATACCTTAAGTTTTTCCATCTCACAATGCAGGTCTTTAATCTGTAAAATGCCTTTCTGTTTAGGAATGTTGAACATCTCCATTTCCTACTGTAGCAGGGGTCAAAATCTTCTAGATTTAGAACCATGGTTTAAGCTAGTCCAGTATTAGCTTTTTCTCAAAAGCCTTGCAATGTTAGACTGCAATGTTAATCATTATGTCCAGCTTGTTAAATATTTTACATCTTGTCTCTGTTTACAAACAGAATGATTTCTCTAAAACTCTTCTCTGATATTTGTCATTGGCCATTTGTATGAAATCTGAAATCATAGTGTAAACATTAAGATGATGGAATGGTTTGTGTTGGAAGGGACCTTAAAGACCACAGAATCATAGGACAGCTTGGGTTGCAAGGGACCTTTAGAGGTCAACAAGTCCAATCCCCCTGCAATGAACAAGGACATCTTCAGCTAGATCAGGTTGCTCAGAGCCGTGTCCATTATGACCTTGATTGTTTACAGGGGTAGGGCATCCACAGCTTATCTGGGCAACCTGTTCCAGTGCCTCACCACCCTCATAAGCATGAGTTTCTTACTTATATCTAATCTAAACCTTCTGTCTTTCAGTTCAAAGCTCTTAACCCTTTTTCTGTCACAACAAGCCCTGCTGAAAAGTTTGTCCTCCTCATTCTCATAGGCCCTGTTCAAGTACACAATAAGGAAGGCCACAATAAGGTTTCCCCAATGCTTTCTCTTCTCCAGACTGAATAACCTTGACTCTCCCAGCCTGTCTCCATAGCAGAAGTGTTCCACACTTGTGATCATCTTTGTGGCCTCCTCTGTACTCTCTCCAACAGTTCCATGTCCTTCTTATGTTGAGGGCCTCAGAACTGAATGCAGGATTCCAGGTGGATTCTCATGAGAGTGAATTGTTTCCCTGAACCCTGAAGAGGCCAAAGTCTGCTCTCCTGAGATCCAGGGTGCTGAGTTTGCTGAGCACCTTCTTCACTGCCCTAAGAGGCTCAAATTCCACAATTTCATGGTCACTGCAGCCCAGCTGCCCTTGAGCTTCATATTTCTTACCATCTCTCCTTGTTGGTGAGAATGAACTCCAGAACAGCACCTCTTGGCCCTTCTGTCACATGGAGAAGAAAGTTGTCATCAGTGAATTTCAGGAGCCCCCTGGATTGTTTAATCCCTGCTGGCTGTCCTTCCAACAGATAATGGGGTGGTTGAAATCCTCCATGAAGACCAGAGTTTGTGAATGTGAAGCTGCTCCTGTCTGTAGAGTACCTTATCCACTCCCTCTTCCTGGTCAGGTGGCCTGTAGCAGATCTCCACTCTAATGTCATCTGCCCCTGCCTTCCCTTTAATCCTGACCCCTGAGTTCTTGGATGGTTCCTCATCTGAGGCTCATGGCTGAGCTCTGTGCCCTCCA
The DNA here is from genome assembly GCA_013400435.1 of Pycnonotus jocosus. NCBI lineage: Eukaryota > Metazoa > Chordata > Aves > Passeriformes > Pycnonotidae > Pycnonotus > Pycnonotus jocosus. The sequence continues at coordinate 89,176 of VWYP01023117.1, read as the reverse complement.
GCTGGTCATTGGCATAGAGGGTGACAGTCCCTCCTTACACCCCCTGGCTGTCTCCTTCCTGAAGAGCCTGTATCCTTCCATTCCAACACTCCAGGACCCATCCCACCATGTCTCCATGATGACAATGAGGTCATGTACACATGCAGTTGTGTGTACATCTCTAACTCCTCCTGTTTATTTCCTCCGCCTGTCCTATGTGCATTTTCATAGAGGCCTTTAAAATGAGACCCTGAAGAAGCAAATTTACTGGCTGGAGTGGCAGGAATTCCTTTGTGATGCTCTTCACCTGCACTTCTGATGACCTGTGATCCATCTCCAGCCTCTTGGCATCTCTTGTTGGCACTGGCATTGGCTGATAGGAATGGAATGGATTGAGGTTCCCCTTTCCCAGCAAATCTCAGCAATGTTCATGACAACATACACTGGTTTTTCATGCTTCCAGCACAACCTGCTCTTTCATATTAGCATGTGAGATGTTCATATGTGTGTGTGTGGACTTTAGCACTAGTTCTCTTTTTAATGATCAGATCCAACCTTCAGATAGGCAGAGGAAGTGTGCTGTGTACTGAGATACCTGCGTACATATTTTCTTCCATTTAGAGATTCGTTTAGAAGTAGATTTAAAGTTAAAATATCTTAAAACTCTTCTGGTTTGGTATTTTTTCTGGTAAATTTTAGTTATTTATAGTGTATAAAGTAAAAAATGTTTCTCCACGTTGGTCTTTCAGACAATATACTGGATAAGTATGATATACTACAGCAATTTTAATTACTGCAGGGTGCTGATCCATCCTTGGAATGGAAGTACAGGATTTTGTCATCACATGTATTAAAGAGAAAAAGACTGGCTGAAAATCACACCAGCCCTGGGAGAAAATTTTGTCCTTATTGAAGTCCATGGCAAAAGTCCCACTGAATCCACTGCAGCAAGGATTTCACTCCATATATTTAAACAACGAGGAAAGTATTACATGTGTTACTAATACTGCATGGATAGTAGAAAGCAGACAGATTTTCAGTGTCTGTCTGTCTCTTCACTGTTTGTGCTGCAGATTGATTTTGATTCTCAAGTCCTCAGGGCAAAAATGTTTTCACTTTGGGTGTCTACTTGCACAAGGGCATCCATGTGCCTGTCAGCATTGCATTGAAATCTTCAGCTGTGAATTCATTTGTACGATCAACACTCCAAAGATGATAGTGCCAGAGTTGAAAGATAGAATGTATTCAGTAGCATGATTTTTCTTTGGAAACTCTCTCCCGCTTGACCCAGGGCTTGGCCACATGCAGAAGATTATGTAAGTTGCACCTCCTGATCCAGGTTTTGGGCTAAGCTCTTTTCCCGGCATTCAGTCTGCTCCTAAGTTTTCCCTTCTCTGTCATGTAAAGTGGTATTTCTGGGCAAGTGGAGATTTCTGCTTCAAGTACTTTACTTTTTCTTGCAGTCTAAGCCATGTAAAACACATTCAGACCTTGTATGCAGTATGTTTCTGGTACCAGCTCAACTGCCTGAGTGCAAAATCAAGTCCCCTTATGCTTTACATAGATGTGCTGTGAGGGTTGCCTAAAAAAGGCTGAACAAATGTGGTTCCAAATATTACTCCATGAATTTCCACATTAATTCTTACTAAAATACTCTTTTTTTAGTATAGATTTCTTTATACAGTAACTGGGAATGTTCTAAACTAAGAAGTCATAAGGAATTACTGGGTGTTGTTAACAAAGTGTTTCACTTGTAGGTTAAGAACAGATTCCAAATACCGAGGCAGCTGCTCATCTTCAAACAAATTCCACAATTTCATGGCAATTACCCACAGCTCATGTACAACCTCTGTGTGCACAAAATTAAACTACTCTCTAATTCCCTCATGCTGCTGAACATAGCAGTTTGAAATCCTTCATGTGCTGATATCGGCATTTAAGATGGCCAGTATGGTCTGAAGTAGTAAATGATGATGATCTGCTAAGATTGCTACTGCTGCATCCGTGGTATATGGAAGTAAATATGAGCTCAACAAAAGAAATCTCATCTACAAACTACATTTATACTCTAGTGAGGTCTTTTCAGTCTTCCTGTATGAAGAAAATACAGTACTGATAATGAATGCTTCTGAAAATAAGAGCATGGCATGGAAAGCAACCTCCTGATCTATCAGATCTAGTCCATTGCTTTCACCCAGCTGTCTTACATATGACTCAGTTCTTACTTGACAGGCTTCATATGAAATTTATTTGGTTTGAAGTGTTCTTTTTTCCTTCTGCTGTTTTTCTTGAAATGTTCAGATACAAATGGGGTTTTTTGGTGTGAAATAAAATATCTTTACCCTGCTTGATATTTGCATGTATAGAACAATGAAATTTAGTTTTGTTTTAAGCACAGCAAATAAAGTCAAATTAATTTCATTTTCTTATCAGTTAAAGGAAATGGACACTTTTATATCATCATTACAAAAGCTACCTCCATCAGAGAGAAAATATAATAATATTTATAATTTTAGTATATATTTTCTGTCTGGATTTTAGGTGAGATTTTTGAGAAGTTGTCCTTTCTTATGTTTGATTGCAATGTATTTTCAGCTTTATTAAGAGTATCCAGTTAATAGAAGCTACATTATATTCTTTTCTTAGTCAATTAGCAACAAAGTAATGATACTTAATCTGTGTAGGAAAAGCAGGTCTCTGTTTATTACAAGTGGAGATTTTCAGGTCTCACTACATCAAGTTATTGTTGATGCCTGCTGTGACACTTTCTGTTTCTGAGAATGAATGGAATACTGCAATGTTGTTACAGATATTTTAAGACCGCAGATTACAAATCCTTTATCTTTAACAAGAATCTTATTCATATGTATATCTTAATCAGTACAATAATCCTGATTTCTCAAATACTGCTATTGTGAAACTAAGAATCTGCCTTCATTTCATCTGGAAATGGCACAGACTGGTTTTTCTAGATACTTCACTGGACAAACTACATTGTCACTTCTCTAATGTAGAAGGAGGCTTATTGAAAATGGAAATTACTCATTCTCCTTGCTTTTTTTTTTTTTTTCCCCGTGGGATAATGGAACTGGAAAAGGTAGGAGGAGCTTGAGGGTCACATTCGTTCAAATGGTTGTAGCAGTTCATAGAAGTGAATAATTTTCTTTCATGTGCTCTGTGTCAGGGTGATCTTTCAGCTGAACAGGTCAGTGTGGTCTGAAATTGAGCATTATCTGTTGATCTGAGCCCTGAAGTGTTTGCTTTGCCTAATTCTTATCATTCTCCATGTCTGTTCATCTCCACCATCCTCCACTTCAAGAATTGCACAATGTGCAATACCTCCAAAAGGTCTTATCAGGAATCTTTTGTAACAAGAATAGTCATGTCCTAAAAGGCAGAAAAAATAAGTAATTGAAAAAATACAGCATTATCAAATAACTATATGCCTCTGGGAGCACATCCAGCCATATAGAAATGAGAATATATATACGTATTGAATATAAGCAAGTTTATGAGCACGGTAGCTTTGAACTGGCTACCATGGGTAAACAGGAAAGAGGTGATTGCACAGACTTCACCAGGGATTGTGCAAGTGTGCTGGGGACCTGAGGCACATGCTTTAGTTCCTCTCCTACTCTGACATAATCTTCAAATAGTGTATTTCGTGCTTCCTTTGACCATGCTCCCCTGCAGTCACACATTCAGTTGCAGTGTTAACAGACACAGAGAAAAGCTGCTGTGAATTCTCAAAAATAGCAAGACTGAAAGTCAAGCTATGTACCAGGTTCTTTTAGTATTCAAAAAATGTTATTTAAGAATAAAAATTCTTAAATGTCATTTAAGAATAAAAAAGGAAGAAAAAAGTTGGAACCATTTTGTTTCAGTGAGAAATACTGTTTTGAAGATTTGTGTTTTTCTTAACATTCTTGGCATTTTGGGGACTTCCCCACCCCCCTTCACCCCCAAATAAAACAAAACAAAGCAAAACATAAATTGGAGCAATTTGGAAGCAGTTAATTTATTAAATTAATTCATTTCTTAAAGCTAAAAATCAAACACAAGTATAAACATAATTTTTCTTTAAAATCTAGAACTTTCAAGGGTCTTCAACCGACTGGAGATATTTTCTGCTAAATAAAATACAAATGTAATTATGAGGATTTTTTTTGCGGTTTTAAATTTTCAGTGAATACTAATTAAGAGCTCTGAACTTCTGATACTCCTTCAGAACTCTGTCCTAATCTGTCTTTATCCTTAGCTTTCATGCTTAGAGTGAGACACAGAAATTTTTGGTCCATAATATATGTGATACACACAGGTTTTGAAGTTGCATAAAACTTCGCTACTTAATGGATTTTGAGGTTGCTCAGACTTTCCATATTTCTCCCTTAAGGAAATAAATCCTGTCTACTTTGCACCTTAAATGCCCACTTGTTTTTATGATATCTTTTTTTCAGATTTTATTAAGCAGACTAATGTTTGGTCTTTTTATAGTGTCACATCAAACTTAACATTTATTTATCAAATTATGTGCCTTAAAATATGAACATTCACATAGATGCCATTAAAATTACAGAGTTGGAAACAGTCTAGTTCTGATAAATTTATTATCATTTGAAGTTCTAATAAATAGCCAAAAACTCAAATTACACTTGGAGTTGAGTTGGAAATCTGATTTGCTAAATAAGGGTAGGGCAGCACTCTGATACAAATGGTTCTCTTAAGTTCATCTCACAAGGCTTCCACCTTCATGAACTGAGTTGAAATTGTATCTCAAAACCTTATTTCACCCTAAATAGAAAAAAAAAAACCCTATACAACTAAAAGCAAGTTGCTTTTAGTTACCATGTAAACCAGCACCTGTCATTTTCTATTGAACTAAAAGCAATTTTGGGGTGGACATATCCAATTTCTGTATCTTTGTTTCCAGCTACCTCAGAATTGAGGAAGGCTTGATAATGGGCATCTCTTAAGTGTGCCTGTTCTAGGAAAGTCTTACTGTATAAGAAATTCGTAGCTGCTTGTGAAGTACATATTTATTTATTTTATTCTTCCCTCATAGGAGATGGTGTTGATGTATGCTACTAATTTGTTTGCCCAGATGGACTGAGGCCACATTTCAAGAGTATTCTAAAAACTAATAAAACAGTGGCTTGAGAAAAGGGTCCCTGCAAACAAAAGAGTGGTAAAGATGTATTGGTAATTTTCAAGGGGAAAAAATGCCAAACTTTTGCAGACAAACATCACAAACAGGACTACAGAAAACAGGCTAAAGAGAAATGTTGCTAATACATGTGACTTCTCACACAGCCTTTCCTTGGAATCAATAAAATAAGTCACAGTCATGGTAATTTCGGGAAGTAAATCACTGAAGATAAGCAGTATAACTGGTCCAATAATAAAGAACAAATGAAGGTAGCTCAGTCTGCACAACAGCACCTTAAAACTTGGGAGACTGTCCCTTGAGTGTGGTAAACACACTGTAACTCTTGCTAACTCACACTAGAAACTGTGCATATCTAGAAATTTAAAATCTTGAATTTATCTTGAAGATTTTTATATTGCTAATGATTGTACATTATTAGCACACAGAGCTGTTAATTGCATTCATCACCTTCCTGGGCCTTTTTAACCACTAACTTAATTTTTTTATTATTTCTGGGTCAGACATATAGGTATCATCTTTTATCTTACTTTAATTTTATGATATTTTTCTCTTTGTTTACACAGAGCACTGGTCTGTATCTGCTAAAGAATTTCTATTAATTGCAATACAATACTTCTGGTTTGTCACAATTGGGTGTTACAGAGCCGAAAACATCTATGTTGCCCTAAAAAGTTTACACATTGATATAATGACCCTGAACTTATATATGTGGGCACTCTTTGTTCATGCAATTTATTCAACAAATACTAGATTTCTTGGGCTATATTAATCCCAGGAGTCAGACTAATGAAAAGAACTGAATTTAATCACATCAGGTCTAGGGAAGTTATTATTCCTTTTCATGGAGTATTCTTAAAACTTCATCTGAAGTACCGTGTCCTGAGGCTCTGAAGCAGAAGAGAGGAACTGACAAACTGAAGTAAGTCTGGAGGAAAGCTGGTAACAGGATTGGGACTGTGGAGCATGTGATGTGTGATGTGGGACAGCTGGTTTTGTCCAGCCTTAGTAAAAGAGAATCAAACAGTGGCCTTGTTGCTGCCTCTGCCTGCCTTGTGGGTACACCTTTGAGAAAGTAGAGCTGCACACTTCCCAGGGGTGAACAGTGGAACACTGAGGGAGATAAAGTGCTACAAGAGAAATTCCAGTTACATGCAGAAAAGAAAGTTCAGTATGATCAAATGGTAGCCCAGGTTTCCCAGAGAGATTGTGAAATCTTCAACCTTAGAGATTCTTCAAAATTCATCTGGATGTGGCCCTAAGGAACCTGCTCAGACTTTGAATTCAGCTGTGTTTACAGAAATGGTTGGACCAGATAACAACCTGATTTCTGTCAGCCTCATTTCCTGTGCAATTCTATGATCAAGCCAGTAAAGGGGATCAATCTTTCCATGCTTACCCCTCATAATTTCTGAACTTTCGTGTACAAAGTTTGGATTATAGGATTGTTTCTACACGTAATACATCCATAATTGTTAAACCAATTTACTTTCTGTGTAAGAAAGTAGGGAAACTAAAATTCAACTACAAAAATAGCACAGAATCCCTCAAAAATATAAAGAAAAAGTAAAGTCTGTGGTGCAAATTTGCATAACATTTCATCTAAATTGATATCAGATATAAGAAATAAATGTATTTTAGATGGTCCAGGTTCAAAAGATGCAGCTTTTGAAAACATTCTTTGGCTGTCTCAGTTGGATGTTTTTCTATCCCTTTAATGTCACAGAAATGTCTCTGTATTCTGAAACCATTTTAAGACATTTCAGAACACAGGGGTATGACTTGGAAATACCTTCTAACCTTAAATAGCAGTAACTCCAATATTATAGCAGCATTATCATTCATTATGGTGCTTTTTAACCAAAATATCCAGTGTGGTGTATTTATATTGTACCTATTGAAATCCTAAATTCCTTCAGGAATTAAATGGTTTTAAAAGCCAGTTCCATGTAGTCATGATAAATAAGTTCTTGTCATAGGAATGGATTCTGGAAGAGGAGATAATTTGCTTTGGGCCCTTTCCAGTTGCCTGTCCTTTTGGAAGGGTGGAGCCAAGGTGTTGTTACTCTCTTTTTTCTGTTTATTTCCTTCCTACCTGAGATGAAAGCAATGAGCATGCACTGAACCTGCCCATGTGTAATGCTAGGAAACTGGCACTGGGGAAAAAACAAAACTGAAATCCAGTTAGGTCTGTCATGGTCTTATACATCAGCACATATCTGAGCCATGAAACAGCACTGGGCAGAGCCACCACTGTGTCACCAGCTGTAACAAGAAATTAAAGGGAATCTATTCTTTGGATGTAGAAAGATTTCAGTACCGGTTATTTATAGAGGATGGTGGTCTTGCTGTTAATTAGCAACCTTCATAGTGGCAGCTCTGACAACTGAAAAATGGGCACGATAATAGAGAGATTTTAATAAATTTGTACGGGTTTCTGGTAACACTGAGACCATTATCTGGGAGTGGAATGTGAGTTCTTTTCTGTACTTAGTCAGAAGTGCATTTAAGCACCTGTTGATGAGTGTATACTTGCTCACTTGTTTATCTCATTTTATGGCTAGAGTTTATAATTCCCTTCTGATTTTTTTTTCCTTCTTCTTAGTTTTATCACCCAGTGGAGAATGAGGTGTGATGAGTACTTGTGATGTGTAGTTCATGGTAGACAATGGAATAGCCCTAGATATCATGGTTCAGATTCAGTTCTATTGAAAACATTCCCAGCAGTATCTCCTGGTACTCCCTCTCAGTTATATGGATGTGGAAGTACCCAGGCAGAGTAGACACTGTAGATACAAGTGCAGTGTAGTAGGTTTTTAGCTGAAAATAACTTTGACAAATAGCCTAGTGGTTTTTCTCAGCTGCAAGGCCTGTGAAGTATTTGTACAGGGAGCAGGAGCCTTATCAACAGTGCTGACTCCAGTGCCGTTTATCAGTATTGCGCATGTAGGTTAAAGCTGGTGTCCGCGAGTGAACGAACTCGAGCCTGAAACCAGCGACTGCCTGTACCTCCTGTTTACCTCAGCCCTTATCAGAGAAGTTATAAAGAAGCTATTCCACCTGAACTCATTCAGATTGTTGAAGAAGAAGTAAGAAATACCACTTAGCTTTAATTGCTAAGATGCCAGATACCTGAACTTTGCACATTACAAATCTCTGTTGTCTGCAACCTTTGCACAGCACAATGAATATGTCTGCTGCGTGGCACTGAGCTCATGGAGTTAGTAACAGAAAAACAGAGAAATTACTTGAAGTTAGTCATGTAAAATTACTCTTAAATGCAGAAGGAAATGTGCAAGCTCTACAGAAAATGTGTGGTCTAATTAGTTGAATAAAGAAATTAATAGAGGAAAAAAGTTTTTGTCTTTCAGTACTGTTAGTAGCAGCTTTATAGCAATGTTTGAATTTTACTCAGACACGAAAGTCAAATGTAAATAAACAAAAAAAGTACCTTTTGCCTAGAAAAAACACTTAATATGTGCCAAATGTAATGCTGGACTGATGCACTTTTGGAAAACTAAAACCAGATAAGTAATTCAAATTGTATTGTATTTGTTTTCATCTGAACTTTTTTTTTTTTTTTTCTGGTAATAGCAAAGAACATTCATGTGATTTTTCAATAAATGTCACCTTTGCATTTTTCAGTCAAGTAAACAGACCTAATTTTATAGTTTCAAAAGTTGGAATTTTTAGGAGAATGGTTCTGGGAAGAGAATTCGTTAAGGCATCCAGGCAGCATAATATAAGTGACATAAGTGGGATTGCTTGAGGTAGTGGCATAAATGGAAAACATAAACTAGTGTTTCCATTAGATGCCTTTATCTATCACAAGATTCTTAAATGTTTTTGTAAACTGGCTGTAGTCATCATTATCTTTTCTTTGTATTTCATTGTTTCAGATTAGAAAAACAGTGCAAGCTATTAGCAAATCACTATTCTTTTTAAGAAAACCCAGGCGTAAATTTCAGAAATATTCACATTGTTCACATTCCCAGTGTTTAAACTTATCTGATCATTTTTAACATTCATGTTTTACAGGAGATCATGTAGAATACTGTTCATGAAAGTACACTGGATTAGCCCAAAGCCTGAATTTCATCCATTTCCTTTCAAAGGGCAAGGAAAAAAAAAACATCTTTGGGTGCATGATATTGCATGGGATTAGAATTTTAAGCAACTGATCTCATTAGAGTAGTTTCTATAAATTTTTCCTGGGCACCTACTGTTTTGTGAGTGCTTATTATTTTAGTGAAAGCTTAATTTGGTGCCAAAATGCTTTATGTTCCCTGAAGCATCACTGTCCTGGCTTCTCCCTTCAGGCTGTTTATGATTTACAAATAAAGTATTTCAACCTCAGCTTCTCTGGGAGGTCAGTTCAACCAGTGGTCTCTCGGCACCTCTAACACACATTTCAGCACAAAGTACAGCAGTCACAGAGAGTTTCATCCAAGAGTACAGCTGGAGGAAGCATCAGACTTGTGTATAACAGTCTTGAGAGTTAAACCAACTGTCCAGGAAATGGAAATTAGAATTTCCAGACTCTCCTCATACATGTTCTATCTGACTTTTCTCAGCTTCCAGGTGACTGCTCAGCCCCTTAGCTGATAGGCAAAAATGTAACGCAAACCAATCACCACTCCTCTTACTCAATAATTTAGAAAATGAATCTGAAGAAAATTTTATTTTTATTCAGATATTAGGTCTGTGTAGCATAGCCCAGCATTGCATGCTGTGTCAAAATTCTTACCTAGATAAGCAGTTGGGCAAGCAAAGAATACCAGGCTAGGTTTTCTTTTTTTACAAAGGTAGCACTGAAGAAGTCAAACACCCATCTTTTCAATTTCTAATAGTGATAGCATACTGACTGCTTGAAATAACCTTAGCTTAAAATACAACTTCCTGAGAAGTGATACTTAATTGTTCTTTAGTGAAAAAGGCACTGTTGTAGCCCTTTTTAATTTCCTAAGTTCACTAAATAAAAGCAAAGGAATTAAAGAGAAGCAACCAAAATGAACTTAAAGGGAAAAAAAAAAAAAAAAGGAAACAAAATAGCCAAACCATGAATAGCTAAACAGCTAAACTTCCCCAGTGACAGCTGGCAGTGTTTCAGGGGTAAAAGGACAAGACACTTCTTTTGGCTATTATTACTCTGGCTATCTCTATCATGAGGAAGAGACAGGGGAATGAGAAGTGGGTTGTGATGCAGGTGGGTACTCTAAAAAGAAATAAATCACTTCAGATTATCTGAAGATTCAACTACATTCATGTCTTAATCTGGAGCATCATGTGCTCCTAAAGAAAACCTCCCCCTTCTTCTGCTTTGATTCACATCAGCGCTGTCTTGGGGTGCACAAACTGGACTCCTTTGAAATGAGATTAAGGCAGAAGTGCACCTTAA
>VWYP01023117.1:65040-78625 GCA_013400435.1 Pycnonotus jocosus | reverse complement strand
TAAGATCTCCAGTCCTTGCATTGTCTGTGGGACCAGATCAAAACTGTTCTGAAGTCTGCAAAACATGCCTGCTGTGGCTACTGAGTCCTCAGCATAGGCTGTTCTGGTCTGCATGGTCACTCTTTTGGATATACAGCACTTGCAGGTGAAGGAGTAGAGTGATGAATGCCCAGGAAGAAAGTACATCTTTCTAATGTCTATTATTGAACTCAAAAGATTTGCCAGATCAGTGTCCAAGAGCAGGAGGCTGAATAGGATCAGTTAATCTCACAGGGCTTTTTCTACTTTTGTGTTAGGCACCACATAAGCCTGCGCCACCTTATTGTCAATGTATGGCAAAGCCAAGGTTCCGTTCCAGAAGAGTACCATGTTGCAAGATTAATGTGAAGTTCTTTCTTTCCTTAGTATTTGTTGTGCCCTCACATAATATTTTTTTCCTGGTAGGAATGTGTTTTTTACCACTTACGCAGCTTTTAGGAGTAGTAGATGTAAAGTGCAGATAGAGCATAAGGATTGTAATCAAATTGTGGTCCACTTAAGAAATCCATGACCAAAACATTGTATTTATTAAAATAAAAATACTAAATATTAGTGTTCAGCCTTTAGCTCAGATAAAGGCTTAATCTATTCTGACTTCAGAAGTTATTTCATGTCAGCTAAGCTGATCTTGCTGTTGACATACATTTGCTTAACCCTATGGAGATATGAACTTAACCTGACACTGAGATGCATTTGCTGCAAGCTGGGAGTAAGCACATGGAGAATTATTCTGGTAACTTGACTTTTCAACTAAACCTTCATTTTATTCCTAGTGGATAAACATTCAGACATATGAAAAAACCCTGCAGCCATATACCTTGCATATTATTTCTTTTCTTTAAGGTAATAGGGATTTATATGCTTTATGATTCACTATAGAGCAATGGGAAAGGTTCATGACCTAAACTATAGAAAGCTGCAAACCCCAAGATTTTGAACCATGAAAACAGTTCCTGCAATTTATGTTTAACAGACAATACTTCCTTTACACCTCTTTATAAATAGAATAGTGTGGTACTCATTGGCACTCATAGAAACAAATGGTTAATGGTGAGGATAGCAAAATAAGCTTTGTAGAAACAGTGGTCACCAAATAAATGTTTAACTAAAATAAATTTGCCCTAGATTTCTTTGGCAAAATAACCAGGACACTGAAAAACACACAGTTTTCCCAGCACATTTCATTCCTTTTTCATGGAAAACAATAGTTTAAAATTTAAGAAAAAAAGCTCCAGTCTCAAAACCCTTTGCTTTCTATTAGTGTGTTTTCATGAGAAATTCTTGTTAAATCTATAGAGGATTTTCTAGGAAAAGTTTTCTGTCTTTAGAAAGTATTTAAAAACTCATTTAAAAATGGTGAATCTCAGTTTAAAAAATATGAGTTCAGTGTTTTGCTTTGGGTTTTAGGATGGTTTTTTGTTTGTTTGTTTGTTTTATTTTGTGGGTTTGCCTTTTTTTTTTATTTTTTTGTGATGCATCTTTAAATATTTGTGGCTTCTGCGTAGTATTGTAAGGGAGCAGAAATGCAAATGCACCACTGGGAGAGTCCATGGCAACATGGCACATAACTGCTTTTAGCGAGAGGATTCTAGGAGAGCTGTTATCCCAATAGACTCTGACACTAACTTTGGGCCAAAAGCTGTATTTTAGTAGCCTTTACCTGCTGTCACCTATTCAGTTCGAGAGTCTCAATCGAGCATGTTGTGTGCCAACTCTTGTCCAAGTCAGAGATCTGTGAGTGTGCTGATAATACAAAGATAGACTACCTGGGATTTCTTGGCTTAATCTCTTCCCTTAGCAGATTTTTTTAATGGATAAGTAATGAAATCTTACAGACCTGAAAGGTTCTTGAAGTCCCTTCCTAAGGTGAGCTCTGTTGCTCTCTGTGAACAAAAGCTGAAAGGATGAAATCCTGGCTCTCTCGTGGTTGATGGCAAAACTCCCATTGACTTCAATGGGGATAGGGTTTCTTCCAAAGTGCACAGAGTATTCCCAAGTCAAAATGTAAGCACACTGGCTTATTAATAAATGCACAATAACACAGCAAGCCAAAGGCAGTATAAATACTTACACGGAGTGTGATTGAGTTTAAATGCCAATAACAGACTTACTTTTGGAATTTGTGAAGGATCCAGATGCCACAGCTAAGATCTCTCACGTTCAAACATCTGGATTCACTGATTGCTATTCAAAAGGAAATAATTAATAAAGAAAAAGTGGCAGAGTGGTGCTATATATCTAGTGGCACAGGACTTTATAGTGATTATGAGCTATTTTCTGAAGTTTAAGTGAGTGAGAACTGGATTCCTTTTCTACAGTCCTTACTCTACCTTTTTCCAAGAGAAAGTGAAAAATAACAACTGGAGTTAACAGAGTACATATGAAAATGTCAGAAAGTCTTAAAATTCTAGTTTAAAAATATGAGAGAATATGAGGATTTTAGTTAATATGTTTTCCATTGTATAGCCATCTCTACAAATTAGTTGGCATTTATGTCTGAGTTAGAGATGAGTATCCCACTGTTAACTGCTTTGTACAAAAAAACTCCAAATCATACATGGTCTGGGGACATCATTCCTGTATGGAGTTAACTGAGACTGAGGGCAGTGGTCTGTTCATTTTTTCTCTGCTTCAAAGGAGCACATCTGCTAATTAACTTGGTGCAAATGAGAAAACTGTCTTACACAATAGTTGAATTTGCATATTAATTTTCAATGTCTCTTATCAAAGAAGAGTCTTGAAATCATTTTTCCTGCATGTAAGGGCCACAAAAAAAGATATTTCATGCCTTAGAGAGAGAGAGTGGGGAGGAGAGGGAGAAGTCTTTTACATAAGTTGTTTTTTCTGTTTTTTTCAATCCTATCTTTGGAGGACTGGTGACCCTAACCCAGAGGCTGCAGCAATAACCTTTAACAGTGTCCTGATAAGCCTGTGAAGTAATCACCTTTTGTCTAATCATTTCTACCACTATCCTATAATGAAAGCATTTGCAAGGCAGGCAGCTACTCAGTAAAAAAAGAGTTTTCTTTGCACTCATTGCTACATGACTTTTAGTTTAGAAAAACTATTTTTACCAGCTTGTATAATCAAATGAAATGTATTCTACTAAGACTGCACTTGAAATTCTTACATATTCTTCTGATGCAGACCTTCAAGCAGTGCTCATTTTTATACTGCAGATATCAAACATGAGCAAATGCTGACTTCCTTTTAGTTGTAATTTTTGTTAAGTAGGGAGCATCACATATGAACTCCGTATTTTTTTACAGTGAATTTTATATTTAGTTTCTTCTTTTTTAATGCCTGTGTTGCCTGTTAGGTTAACAAGTTTATGCCGTCTTTTCTTTAATCTTTCTTCATTTTATCCCATGTGCGTTGCTCCTTGAGCCCTTCCTCAGACTGAGCTCATCTGTTAGATTAACAAGTTTATAGTGTCTTTACTTTGATCTTTCTTCATTTTATCCCATGCACTTTGCTCCTTGAGCCCTTCCTCAGACTGAGCTCATCTGTTAGATTAACAAGTTTATAGTGTCTTTACTTTGATCTTTCTTCATTTTATCCCATGCACTTTGCTCCTTGAGCCCTTCCTCAGACTGAGCTCAGCTTGGCATACATCTGTGTAGCAAGGGCTGCAGGGCATGAAGGTGATCTTGAATTCAATAATTGTGGTTCTGTCACAAGTCAATCACCCACCTTCTAAGGTGGGCTTTGCTGCTTTGTTGTCATGACTAATAACAAGCTAAGATTGCCCCTCCCTCTATTTTACCGTTAAAAGCCAGAATTGATACTTGGATGGTATCCAAGACACTAGGAAATTAAAATCTTAGCAGATTTACTGATGCTGCAATAATTGATGTTGTGTATTTCTTTAATGTCTGTAACTGCAGAAATACATTGGGCTAAATTGAATGCAGATTCAAAGACAAAGCATTTTTGATGACACTGCTTGCTTTCTCAGAGATATTCCATGGAAGCAGCTGCTGCTCTGGCCAAGAAGCAATTGTTCTAAGCCTGTGCCTCTCTCCAGGGTTTCACATGAATTCCCAGTCAAAACATGACACACATTTCACATGCAATGAAATGGTATGTCAGGAGTTATTACCTTTAAGCAATTTTCATATACTTGGGGAAATTCCCCCATTGTGGCTAAGAGCTCTGAAAACTAGCGTATTCCACAGTTTTTCAAATACATCGGTGAACAAAAAGCATCTCACGACAGCCTTTTAAAATGCACCCCACCCCCCAAAAAAATTAAATGTATCACCATGAACATCAGTAAGTTATTAAACTTTTGGCAAAAGAAGGCCCAAAGTTTTTTAAAAGGTTAATTTTTTAAAATATTTTTTTAAAAAGATAAGCTCACAAGTCTGTATTCAGTGTTGGAAATTGATTTTCATTCAAACAGCTTTTTAAAATTTAATGGAGGCTACTTGATTCTGAAAAAAAAATCTCTGTGGTGCTTATTTTAATTGGTTAACTATGGACTTATATTTAGTCAGGCAGTCAGCAGCCTCATTTTAATTATTATATTTTTTCAAAATCCTTTCCATCATTACCTTTTATGAGTTTGTGTATATCTATATCAGATATATAACTTAAAAATGTATGTCTTTTAACTATGTTCATGACATAATGAGTTTTTCATAGTTGAATTTATGCCTGTGCTAATGAAGCACAATGTACATGTTTTCCTCCCACAACACCTGAATATAATTTCTTGGTTGAGATAAGCAGCCAGCTATATGCCCATGGAAAATAAGTCTTTACAATATTAATAGGAATTATCATGAGTAATGACAGCATAATATAGTAATACACACACATAACACTGGAAATGTGAGAATAGTCACTACTTTCTACCAATAAAGTATCAACATTCATTTACAACATTTACTACTTTATTAAGCTTTTTGCATTGCTATCATATTTCCCAAATTATAACAAGAAAGATAAATTGAGGTTCACTGAGTGTTTTGTGAATTCTGCTGTCATTGAACAGTTCATTGAAATGCCTTCTATTCCTTATAATTTTTTTGCCACAAAATGGTACAGATTGTAAAGTTTATTCTGATCAGCAGTGATCTAGAAAGTTGGGTTTTTTAATGAAATTTCTTAATAAAAATCACCACTGAAGGGGGAAAGAAATTATGAGCATTTTGGAAGAAAAGACAGCAAAGGGTAAAATGGGACCTGGCAAGGTGTGACTGTCAGTAGAGGTGACTAAACCTTCCTGCTGAAGGGAGCTGGGGTAATCCATGGGAATAAATCTCTAAATCCTGTCCACCACTTGCTCCAGACCTTATTAAATAGTTTAGAGGAAATTATTTTAAACATTATTCCCCTATATTAATTAATAATATGAAATGTTTAATAAACACAGTGTTGCATGCAGGCAGAGCTCTTGGCAGCAGGCTGACTGACTTGGTTTATCAGATAGTTTAGAAGAATAGCATCACATTAACCTAGATACCTTATTGAAAATTGTTCTTTTCTACCAGTTTCAGTCATTGTAGGAGAACAGGTCTGTTTTGATACTCTTTTGCATTATAATAGCATTTTTTTGTTGGAGGTGTGATGAAACCAATTTCTTTAGTCAAGGCAAAATTTGTCTAAAGATCTTAAGGTAAAGGAAGAAACGTATCCAAATGTAGAACAGTTGGTCTGACAGAAGTCCTAGATTTATTGCTATGATTATGTGCGTTTCTGTATATAACTGGTAGCCCTATGTACATCACTAATTGCAAAAATTATGGAACTATATGTAAAGGTGTAATAACTCTTTGGCACCTGATTTCTGTTGATAAACAGTTCTTGGTGCCTTTGAAAATATTTCTTTTTTTCTTTCTCTGTGGTTTTGCATTTCCTGATATAATCAGGGAATTTCATCTAATTTCATCTAACAATGAGACATAAAAAGTGCAGTATTGGACCTGAGTATTTCAATGTCCTAAGATTTTAATTACATGGGTTTTTCTGCATAGCTGTCAGCCATAGACAGAGTTTGTATTTTAGAAGCATTTCTGAAATCTTTGGTGTAGGTTGTTACTAGGATTTTTTTGTCTTTTTGTTTTTCTAAAAACCCATGAATGTTTGAGGAAAAATACCATCTGATGTTGCAATGAGTGGCTTCACCTTTCAGGGTAATGTTTAACCACAGGTGTAAATGTACGCAAACAGAAAAGTTTTTCTGTAAGAACTCTGTCGTTTTTGTCTAAGAAGCAGAGAATGTGTATTTTCATCCTTTTCTTACTTATTTCTGCTAAGCTAAGTTCTGCACCATTTCTGAAGAAAAAAAATGGAAAGGACAATCAAAATCCTTTAGGTACTTCCTATCACAAGCAACTGTGTTTTCTTATGCTGGTCATAAATGTATTAAACTAGGCTCTACAAATGTTTAGGTTTGGTTCCTTAAATGCCACTGTTTTTCTTCAAAGGCTTATAGACTAATGCATAATTTCCAGTCTTCAGCCTTGATGTACCATTGTCTGCTTTATTTTGTGCCTATAACAACACCATCCTTAAGCTTATATGGCTCTTCTCTCTTTCTGTGGATTTACAGGGATCAGTGGTCACCCTCTTAGACTTTTCCAGGACAGAAGTGTCAGGCTGCTTTCTCTCTTGATGAAAAAAGGCTTTTTGCTTTCATATTGATTTGCATAGTCCTTCCATTCCCATCTAGTTTAAATTCATGTTTGCTGAATATAAAGAACAAGAAGTGCTTAAGGTGTTCTACGTGAAATCCCAGCAGTACCAGGGAAGATAAACAGTAATTACTGTTATGTTCAAGTGCATAATAGTACCACCAGTACAATACTTCCAGTTCCTCCCATCTGTTCCTAAATTAATGACCTTTCCCTTTGTACTACAAAAATTGATGCTATTCCTAATATTTGAATGCTTAAGTAAATTTAGTTCCTTCCTGGGCCACTTTCTGATCTCTTTTATGTTGACTATAGCCTAGATCCACAGAGATGTGATAGGATTCAGTCTCAGTTTTAGGTTTGCTGTTTGTGCTGGGTTGCTTCCCCTCTCTGGTGGCAGTGTCATTGTATCTCTCTTTATCACTAGAAAGTGTCACAGCAGTTCTGCTACTGTGTGTGCCCCAAGCTTTGATAGAGAATTGAGTTTGATACCAGTTTAATTTTCAGGCCAAGCTTAACAGCAGCTGTCAACTACTTACTTCCTCTCCTTCCTTTGCTTTCTGTTTTTTTCTTGCAGCATTCATGCATTCCCGCTGGAATTTTGACACAACTCCCTCAACCTTCCAAGACAGAGATTTTTGCTGCTTCTTTTCTTAGTCACTGTTATTATTCTGTTTATTTTTGTAGTATTTTCTGGCATTTCTGGCATGATTTATTCAGTTAGGCTGTGAGTTCTTCATTTCAAGTTTTGTCTTCTTGTTTAATATGGAAATTCTGGAGTAGTACTGCTCTAAAGAAATTACATTCTACTTCCATGTGCTGCAGATCAGTCTCTTAATCTGACTTTCTTCCCCTAACAACATTCTCTTTTCATAAATGCTCATTGTTGGCTGAACATTTCTCTGATTCCCAGGAATTAATAATCAAAAATCTACCTACTTTCCTACCCTTTTCAAGTCTTTATTCTCCTCCTTTGAAATTAAAAGTCTCTGAAATTGCACTAGAAGAATCACTGGAAATAAGACTTTATTGACTGTTTTCCCTAAACTAAACCAAATAGACCTGCTTTAGTATGAAACCAGCAGAATCATTGCTTTCCACTTCCTTACCTAAAAATTAATTGAAAGTTTTCCAGGTTTCCTCAGATTTGTATCTCCTATCCTTACTTTTGTCTAGCATTCCATACCTTTGGTCGCTGCCTACACTTTGATCACAAAATATGATGATTTGATGGCTTATGACTAAATCTAGGTAAGGTGCTTCCTAGGTTTTGCAATCTGACCTCTCCTGGATTTGAGAGAAATTCCAGCATTTCTCCTCCCTGCTTTTCTTTGGTCCTTAGGTCATGGCATTCCACTGCAGTTCTCTGTATATTATCTTCATGTCTCCTTGGACTCTACTCTCCCAGGCTACACCTACGCTAGGAAACTAAACAAAACAATGGCAGCTGAGCCTTACTTTTTCTCACAGCTAAATAGCAGAGCCAATAGCAGGGTTTAGTGCCCAGGCACTGTTTCAAACTTCTCACCTATCACGAATCATTCCCAGTACACATTTTGCATGTGAGAACCTAATGTCAACGAGGGAGTTTAACTTGATGGACATGGACTGTGCTGTGACCCTTCGACTCTGACCCAGAAAATTATCCTTGGCCCATTTTATGTGTGAGCTCATTTTTTCGAGTACAAACAAACCTCATCATCCTTTTCTGCTGTAACTAGTTTAATTTCTGGGTTTTGCCACACACTTTCTGTCTATGTCTGTCATTGGCCACTACAGCAAATCTTTTTGTCAAAGCAGTCTTTCTGTAGCAAGGAGTGTCTGAATTTCTCTTTGTGCAAGTTACTGTCTGCATTTCTGGGCATCTTTAGGTGTGTGAATATTTGAGCATCACATTCACTCTCCTAAATTCTGTGTTCCATCCCTATTTGAACACCATCTTTCCACTCCTCAGGCATTTTCCCCCTTATATTCTACTTTTTCAAGTACGTAGCTTTATCCAGGTAGTCATCCAAAGATAATACACATTCTAGCTTTCTGGACCGACTCTGTCCTAACCATCATCACCTTCTCTCTATGGACCCTAACTTTAAAGAAATAGGGGGGAAAAAATCCCATCCAAAGTAACCTGTTTGTAGACTATTTGACTGCTGACCATTTGGTTTTTCAATCTAATCCTACTTCTCTGTTTTGGCTGAGTTGAATGTCCATCAGCAGTGATTAAAAGCTGAAAATTTCCAGCACCAGTTGAGCTAAGAGCTGGTAAGCCCATGTGTAACTTCACCTCAGAATAATTTTTTACCAAAGTGTAAAGTCATGGGAAAATTTCAAGTACTTTCCCAACATAAATCTGAGGTAACTAAAATTCAACATTAGGCTTGATATTAATCCCATGAAACTGAATAATAAAAATGCTAACTTGAAATTTTAAGCACAACTTCCATTTCAAAGAATTGGAGAAGTTTTACATTCTCATATTTACCTCCTTTAAACTCTACCATCCATCAACAAGTAACTTCATTCTACCCTCCACGCTCTCCCTCAATCTATATTCTAAACTTTTGGGTTCATCAGGAGTTATTCCACTTAAGGTACAGAAAAACAAATATCTATCTATGTAAGCCTGTTAAGACAAAATTCTATGTGAGGACATGGTTAAAGCTTTTAAATTTATTTCCCATTAGAATCAGGCCTTATGAATTAGTATTTAGATTGAAATCTTTATACGATTTTTAAATGGATTTTAATAGAATATAAAGTAGACTTACAGATACAACTACACTCTTTCTCCAGCAATATAAGGTGATTCAGAGAGATATGCTGGAAACTACCAGGAATTATAGAATTACCTTGCTCTGAAGGGAAATTCTTAGTTCAGCATGACAATTTGGACATTTCAAAACTGTTATCTATGATGTCGGCATCTGCAGGTAATCTAAATGTTTATTTTGCATTATTCTCTGTGGAGAGCTAAATGTTCAATCAGATGAGTACCTAATGCTATCTGAGCTTCCTTGTGTTCCTCAATAATGGCAGGTATTTTATCAACAAATGGTTTTTAAACTTTTGATGTGGCAGCTGGAAACAAGACAAAATCCTCTAGGATATGAGATTACTTAAGGTGTTCAAGTTTGCAAATACACGCATTACATCCTTCCTGTATTCTTGTATTGTTTATCTGCCTGCTTCAGTATCTTTAGGTTGTACTCAGATCACCACTCAGTCAAGGAAAGAAGTCTTCTTTTATGTATTTGTCAAACACTATCTCACAGTCCAACCAGAATAGGACTTCCAAGAGGTAAGCAAAAACAGGAGGTACATTAATGATTATATTTAAACCAGAGATCTCAAAAGCTGCCTACGGCTCATATTTATTATTTGTTTTTGTTTCATTAGATTAGGTTCTTACATTCAGATATATTGCCAACTTTCAAGTTCATGGAATGCAAGACTAAATAGTCCTGTGCATCTAGTATACTTTCATCCATGGTGGATTGTCTTGTTCGAGCTTCAGTTGCTAGCTGAGATGCCTGATAATCTCCTGTAAAATCCATATATTATTTCCAGCCACCATAGATAGCCAAGGAGCTAAAAATACATTTGGCTGGCACTGTTTCAGGAATGGATTTCACACACAAGCACCCTACAAATGTCTTCTAGTACTGCAAGAAGAGTAGACCCAAGTGCTTTTCCTATTTCTCTGTATTTCTAATTGGTTTGCCTGCCTTTATCTTAGTTCTTCTTATCTCCTCTTCAAAGCACACAATTAGAGCCTCTTCAGTCCCTCTCAGATAAGAGATGGTGTGGCTCTGACCTGTGTTTCTCTCATCCTTCTTAGCTTCCACTACAGGTTCATTGAACTGGAACCACTAGAACTGAAAATTAACTGTTTGCTTTCTATTATTTTTATTGTTGCTGTTGAGAACACATTATTGCTTGCATTACTACAGTACTGATATAATATTTTAACACTGTTCTCCATTCTTTTTCCTTCATTATATTACTTCTTTTCTTTTTTGCACACCTCTACGCATTGACCACAGTCCTAATCACAACTATATGCACTATATGCACAACTCTATGCACGTTCACAAAATCATTACTGTTACAGTGGAATTCATCTTACCTGAATTTAACATCTGAATATTGTAAGCTGGAAGTCTACTCTACACCGGGAAGCAAGGCACAAATGGTTGCATCATGAGCTTAGGAAATGAGCAGAAGGGTATTTCCAGAAGCCCCACAGTAAACTACTCTGAGGTTATGCATGGTTTAATGCCACAAAAATGGGCATTTTAAGGAGCTGAAGTGGCATGTGATAAGAATCTGTTAGGTTGTCCTAGCAGAGGAATTCCGGAGATGATAATGGATTACAAGGGCTTAGTGACCAGGGAAATGAGGAGATTTCAGCAGTATAGCACTAAAGCAAGACTTAGCAAAATGCTAGCTATGAGGAAGAAGTAAAGATAACAATGAGATAGTGTGTGGAGTGGGTAATGCGCTGAAACAGAAAATAGGAAGAAGAAATGAAAGAACAGCATTACAAAATAAAATTCCTTAGGTGCAATCGTGACAAAGAAAAATTAAAGAGAGATTCTGGATACAAGGGGAAAGATGGTGAAAGATCAAGGAATAGAAAGCAAAATGTGAAGCAGTCATCAGAGAAATAGCTGCTGAGAACATCAGATAACAACAAAGAGGCAGCTTCAGAATAGAGCCCAGTCCACATTTCAAATAGAGAAATATAACTCCATCATGGTCAACCAATTCATTCCTGCAGATAAAATGACTCTTAGTGTTACATGTCTCTAAGAAACCCTTCCTTTTTCATTAAAATATGCCATAATGGGCATGCTTATATTTTGGAAGTGAATGCCAAAAAGTCTAACCCACAAATTTTCACTCACTCTTGCCAACTAAATAAATAAATGTTTTATTTGCCTTGACTAAGCATGTTTGCAAACAACTTTAAAAAAATTAACTTCTGAAAGTTTTCCTTCTGTTACTAAATAACATCTGAACTAATTACTATTTGAACAACAGGATCTTCCTTTTTTTTTTTTTCTTTTCTGAGCTCCATATGCTGTTGAAAGATAAACCTTAACCCATCTTCACAGTTTATACATTGTCTTAATGTTAAATGACATTTGGTTTCATTTGAGTGATCAGCATAATGGATCAGTACATTGTTGATAACAGAGACAATTGGACATTGATGCACAAACATAAGACAAAATGCTCCATTTTCACTGAAATCTTTGAATAAAAGAGTTTTAGCTCAAGTGGCAACTGTCTGCAACTCTTTATTATCCTGAGAGGCATGTTTTCCACAGATGTCATGGACTGATTTTCAAACCCTCAGACCCCAAAACAGAAGCTCTATACAGAAGGAATTCTGTGCCCAATGTGAGACTATAACTACATAATTTGATACTTAAAGTTGGAATCCTGTTACAATGTCAGTCTAGCCCCAGGGACATCATCAAGGCAGGGCCAGCAAAGGGTAGCATGCTTTTTTCCAGCACCATTCTTTCTGACTGTGTGGTGGAGCTAAAAAAATAACAGATTTTACTGAGGAAAATATAGTAATATTGTAAATAAATTTTAAACAAATCTTCAGATTTGGAACCCCCTTGATTTTGTCAGAAGTCTGTATTAATAAATGTATGGAAGTGTGTATCTGCAGACAAGTGAGGAAATAACCATTCCGCATGTAAGATGTTTACAGTAGAGCTCTCATTTGCTGTGTGACATAACAGATACAAGTTTGTGTTCTGAATATATACTCCTCTCTCATGCTGATTTATATTCCATCAAGGTTATAATTAATCAAAACTGAACTTCATTTGCAAACATATAACTCTTACTAATATGGCTTTTAGAAGACCCATTTCCTTCTTTGGCAACACAATAACAACAAAAAAGGCTCATTCCAGTTGGAAGACTGATTGTTTTGGGATTTTTTAATCTAAACTGATAGTATCAGAATCATAGAAACACAGAATCAAAGAAGTAAAATAAAATAAAATAAAGTAAAATAAAATAAAATAAAATAAAATAAAAATTCATGAAGTACAGCAAACGCTTTACTTACAAATATGCATCAAAATACATTGCAAAATTTTAGACAGCATATTTTAAGTGACTTGTTCCTGTGATAAGGAAGTATGTAATATTTTTATGCACCACAATATTGTCCCATATGTTGTCCCAGACAAGTAAGGATACAGTTATTTCATGCAATATTTATATTACCTTAGCATTAAAATATATTCAAAGATATAAAAAATATTGTTTTCATTCCTGTTAGTTGTATGTTAATCTAGGCTGGTATATTGAGTTTAGAAAGGAACTCAAAGGGCAAAAAGTTCTTTCTTCTCAGATGCCTTCTAAAAATGAAGAATTTTGTATATCACGAATAGATTTGTGATGTTAATCAGCAAAATACTCTGATGTATGGGTAAGTTGAAGATATCTCAATGGTACAATCTATGTTTAGAGATAATGGGCAGGGGTTTTTCCCAAATCTCTGTGACTCTTGACCTGTCCTAGAATTTAAAATCACAACCACTACAATAATGTTTCTAATTTTGAAAACATTTTTATCCAGGGAAGGGAACTGAACCCACTGTTTATTAAGGTTACATTTTCAAAGGTGATCAGAAAGTGAAAAACCTTTGATGTCAGTACCAATAAGATGCAGAACATGTCCCCCTTCTTTCTTACTTTTCAAAGCCTCAAGCCCAACAGGTGCAGTTCATCATACAGGAATGAGAATTATAGCCTGCTCAATATAGAGATTAAAGTTCAGTCCCCACCTGACAGCCATATCTACTGTCGTCACTCTTGTGGCTTCATGTGTTTCGTTTTCATTTCTGCTAACATCATGCAAAAGAAATGACTCT
>VWYP01023117.1:51689-64993 GCA_013400435.1 Pycnonotus jocosus | reverse complement strand
TTTTTTTTCTTCCTTGTGTAGCATCTGCAGCTTAGTAAAGGGAAAAATTATGTACCTCTTTCTCCTCCTCAGATGAGACACTGGGTAAAACCTATTTTCGTAGCTGTCATGTGTGAGTTCAGTTCACAGAGGCTTCCTTGTGACCTTTGAGCACCTGGTGTGTCACAGGGGGCATCTTCTGCAGTATTAATTATCTATCATTAAGATAGTGAGGGCTTCCTATGCTCTGTAAGCCAAGTTAGTCTGTTTCTAGTTTTATTCCCTATGACTAATATAAAGATAAAGGGTTTCTTCCTTCTCCAAGGAGAATCGTGCCCTAAAGACTCAGGAATGATCTAGTAAAATTTCATATAATATTGTGTAAAAACCTGTGTTGCACAATATCAATCAGTTGAAACTGATGGATCAAATTGATGGATTGGCTCAGAGAGAATGAAAGCAACCTGTCAGACTCTTTGACTTTGAATGACTATTGAAAGGCTCTCAAAAGCAGAAAGAAAAATGAGCTGCTCAGAGTGATGGAAAAAATGAGCTCCCAAAACAACTGGAAAATATTTAAACATTATTCCTCGGTGTATTTGTGAGCAGCAGAAGCCAGCAAAAAGAAAAACAGCAAGGCACTATTACCATGAATGATAATTCTTACATTCAAAGCTTCAGTTTAATTGAAGTGCAGAAGGCTTGGTATGTTACTATAGTGTGATTCTTTGAGGAACACAATGTTCTGTAGAAAATTGACATGTGACAGATAAATATTTGAAAAGAAATGACAATAATATTTTTTTAAAAAACCCTAAAACCTAAAGAAAGAAACTGTTTCTGTTTTGATGAATTTAGCTTGTAAGTCTGGAAAAAAAATTGAGGCTCTGAGAAGTGGCCAGATGCAGAGATGAGGAAAAGCATCATGGAAAGCACAGTGGTGGGGTGAATTAATTTTGGGAAAGCAGTTGGAATTTTGCAGGCAGGGATAGCATCCTGTGTACATGAAAGCCTTAGGAGACAGCATGAGCTCCAGCAGTATGAAAATGATGGAGAGCTGAAACCATGGGAGAGATGAAGCAAAAAGGTGCACAGAGTCTCAAGTTGGAGTTCTCAAAAACCATGGCTCACTGAACCACTTATGTCATGAATACAATATTTTGGCAGGGCAGGCAACACTGAAACATTACAACCTGGACAGAAAGGATGACAAAATGCCACTGGTTCAATGGAAGTTACTAGAACAGCAGCATGTAATTTTACTACAGGAAATCCCCAGATTGTCATTCTGAGAGTAAATGGGTTATTTCTTAGTCTTACCTTTTTTGCAGATGCACTGAACATCTGTACCAGAAAAAGTGCAATTAATACTAAAAGAGACAATACATGATCAGTCTTCCAGTGGTGAGCTAAAAAGCAAGCATTTGAATGGAAAGTATGGACAAATAAGAAAGAAACAGGAAAAAAGTACTGGTTTAGAAATACATCAAACACTTCATGATGTCACCTTGTTGATGAGAGAGAATAAATCAGAGGTTTGCAACATCTTTGTGGGAAAAGCTTGGCAAAATTCAAAACTGAATTTAGAGACCCAACTTACCACAGTTTTGAAAAGCTGATTTCTTTGCCTAATGGCAGAACAAATTGAAGGAACTGAGGAGGTTTAATACTTTGAAAGTAGAGTATGAATAAAAAGTTCAAAGGATTCAGTACATTTTCTTGTTAGTGCTAAAAGAAGTCAGACCCTTTGCCCAAGAATATACTCAAAAGAACTAAATAAATATGTAAAAAGGAAACATTTTCCACTACCTACAAGGAGAGAAATTCTGGAGGAGATGGCTTATGCCAAATATTTTTCTACTCTTGATGCCTCAGCAGGCTTCTGGCAGTGTTTCTTAGACAAACAGAGGGTATGTTTATGCACCTCCAACACCTCCTTTGGGAGACACAGTTTCCCCCAATTGCCACTGGGTTATAGTTAGCACCATAGGTGTTTCACCAGAAAATACAACCATTTTTCTCTGATGAGGGACATGCTAAGACCTAAACAGATGACACTGTGAACTGGGAAACACAGTAGAAGGCTAAGACCAATGTTTTCCACATAGTGGATATATTTCTTAGAAATGAATAAAATAAAGAAGAAAATGGACAGAAAAGAAGGAAGAAGAGGAAAAAGAAAAAGAGAAGAGAGAAGGATGGAAGGAAAGACAAAATGATTCTTTGGAATAGAAGTAGGAAGGAATATAAGGAGTATAAGTAAGAGTACTAACCCCAGCTGCTTCTCTAAACTGTCTATTTTGTTGTCTTGCAAAGGTCATTGAATGAAAATGAGATGCAAAGCTTAATAAAGTGTTTCAATGAGCTAATTAAAGAAGTATTATCCTAAGACTATGTGAAAACCTCTCCTAAAAGTACTGTCAAGACATCTTACCAGTCTCCAGAGAGACAAAGAAACTCTCAGTATCACCAAGCAGATGAAAAGACTACACTCTATAACATATCATGCCATATATATATGCACATACATAATGTATACAAAATATTTTTTACATATACACTATAGAATGCATAATTAAAGTTAAGGGAATATCTCTAATTATATCGTTATTAAGAAAACTGTAGTTGCCATTGCCAAAACAGGCACAACAAAAGTAGCTCCTCACTAGAAGACACAAGTGTAGGAAGGAGTGAATTCAGATGGGTGATTTGATGCAGATTTCTCTGTGCACTTGCAGAAAATGGTGAAGTCTGAAGAGAGAGTTTCATAAAATAATTGTTCTTTTAAGAAACAAATCTAGATTCTGAATGTCAGGAGAACTAAAACTAAGAGTTTTCGAAAAGTAAAGTGTAAATGCACAATGTGGTTTAGAAATAAAATTTAAACCCAAATCAGTTTAATAGGCTCAGTTAAAGTTTGAGTGTTAAATGGGTTTTTTGATCAATTCTATACATTTAACAATTCCACCATTGCCAAGGCTTCCAAAGCATGTCAGAGATTTTACACATCCGTAATATACACGCTCAAATTATCTCTGTATAAAATTAATTAAGCCTATCAGAAATATTGTCCTACTTCCTACATTTCCTAAGACCATTGATTCAGTCCATATGCAGTATGTCTGATGAATGCACAAAGCAATGGGCTTTGTGACCCAGAAGAATTGTAATGAATAGGAGAGAAATAAAACCCAAGGGAAACAAGTGATGCCCAGTACAATTTCTCCTCACACACTGACCAATGCCCAGCCCATCCCTGGGTAGTGATTGGCAGTTCCCAGCCAACTCCCCCCAGTTTATGCACCAGGCATGACGTTCCTTGGTATGGAACATCCCTTTGGCCAGTTTGGGACAGCTGTCCTGGCCATGCTCCTCACAGGTTCTTGTGCATCTACTCACTGGCAGAGCATGGGAAACTGAAAAGATCTTGACTTTGGGTAAGCACTACTTAGCAGCAACTACATCAGTGTGTTGACTTTATTCTCACACTAAATCCAAACCATGGCACTGCACCAGCTACTAAAGAAAATTAACTATTCCAGCCAAAACCAGGACACTAGGTAATACAGCAGTATAAAACTGTCACAGCAGATTGGTGCACTCGTTACCTGCATGCTCATGGGCTGAGTCATAACTTAGTAAGCATTTTATGGCCATGCAACATGATATTAATACAGTCAGGTTCAACTTCAGTCTGGATAAACACGTGAAGGCAGTGAGTAAACAGGCAAAACAGGGAAATAGCTAACTGAATTCTGGGCACTCCAGAGCTCTATTTATCTGCAGTGCTACAGTGGACAAGCAAATAGATTTAGGAAATAGTCAAAGCCTTTATGTTTGCATGCAGAAATTAATAAAATGCTATGAACAAAATGCTATATTTGTGCAATCTCTTTGGTACGATCATACTATAAGAAAAAGTCATTTTTACATATCACAGAACATATTAGGGCAGCTGTGAACACAAAAGTAAATTTAAAAAATGTTACTTTTTCGAAGTAAAAAATAAAAATCTGTTATTGATTTATTGTATCTGTGATTGGTAGAAGCCAAGGACAGAAACCAGAATGGTAAAATCAAAGAAGCACTTTTTTCCTGGTGTCTCCAGCACTGATGAATCCATGAAAGGACTTTTTGCAAGAAATATCTATGAAATGGCAAACTTTTGATAATGTCATCAGAAAAAATCCTGATTAGAATAAAGATGCCTCCCTTATTGGAAAATACAGGCCATCGTACATCAATGGTTACCATTTGGCTGAGCTGATGTTAGGAGTTGCATGATCTCAGTGCACCCTGGGAAATGTAATCCAGCTATTAAGTCCAAGAGAGAAAGGGTATGTAGAAATATGAGACTTTAAAGATAACTACCATGATGTATGGTAAAATACTAACATTGCAGGGTTATAGAAATTACTGCTTAGCTAAGCCAAAATTTGATTTTTGATTCAACAAGCTAAGGAAAAATATTTAAATATGTGAAATGTCAAAACATTTCATTTTGATCAGATATATGAAAATTCAATTTACTGAACAAAATGTTCTTAAATATTTCCATAGTCAATTTTTTTACTGCAGTTAACTTTGATAAATATGAATAGAGAAAGTATTCAAACTACTAAAATTTCTCATTACATAAACCCTGTCTTTTTTTGCCAATACACATAACGCTAAAAAGGGGGATTTGTTTGCATTTAATCAAGTTTGTCTTCTTCATAGGTTTATTTTCTTCAATTAGATAAATTTATCATCTTGTTTTCATATTTTTGCTGTTATTAGCAAGCAAAAATTGAACCTAAAAATAAGGAAACAAAAGAATTACGCAGAGCCTACTTTCAACATAGGCACGACCTGTTTTACCTGGACATTGTAAGTCAAATATTTTTTTAAAAGGCATATGACAAATTTTGTTCTGAAGAAAAAAAAGCCATTCAATCTCCTGCCAGTAGTTGCACAATATTCTCATTTTCTCAAGTATTCATATTCTTGAGCCTCTCAACATCTATACTAAAGCATGATGCAGTGATAATTTCTTCCATCTCTAATTTATACATTGTAATCACTCTTATGTAGATGTAGATCTGACTACATCGTTAGAGTTTCTAGCTGAGGGATTTTGCTCTTAAAACTCTGCTTGAGGAAAAGACCAGTGAACTGGGTGAGTGACTCATCTCCAGCTCAGTTTTCTGCCTTCAGATCAGCTGGGGGCAGCATGCCAGTGTTTGAGGGACCATGTCCTAGCACAGTGCTTTGATCTGCCGTTTCAGCGGAGGGAGGCCATGGGCACCCACGTTTGCAGCAGCAAAGATACAAGAAGTGTTGATGTGTTACAAACAGTGGATGCACCTGAAAGTAATCACATAGGAATTAGAGATTCTCCCCTCAAGAGGTGGCAGGACCAGAAGCACAACTCAAGTGTGTCTACACCGATGCACACAGCATGGGTATCAAACAGGAGGAGCTGGAAGCCATCGTGCAGCAGGGATTCTATGGTATAGTGTCCATGGGAGCATGGTGGGATGACTTGAATTACTGGACAGCCATAGTGGAGAGCTCTAAACTCTTCAAAAGGGAAAGACAAGGAAGAAGAGGCACTTGGATAGCCCTGTATTTTAGGAGTGTTTGGATTCATCATGAAATCATAGAGTTCACAAAACGATAGTTTTTGATTCTCAGAGGAGGAAGGATGGAGAGCTTGCAGGAATACTCACTGAGCCATTGTCAATCATTTATGAATAGTCCTGACTAACAGGAGCATCCCCAGTTTACTGGAGGTTAGTTCGATGATCTTGGAGGTTTTTTTCCAACCTGAATGTTTCTGTGACTATCAGTAACCAAAGCAGGGCATGGTGTGGAGCGCAGAGAGGATCTGTGACTCTCACCTTTGGACCTTTGGCAATTTGCTCTGAGCTTTCTAAACTGTTTGACTCAGCTGCTTGCTACAGACTATATAAATGGAGGTCCAAGTCAGAAGGCTCACTCTCCCTCTGAGGCAGCAGGGAAGACTTGAAGAGGGAAGAAAAAAGAGGAAAAGAAAGAGCAGCAAGAGGGACTGGGGCTCACCATGGGCCCTGTGCAGCTCTTGCTGCTCTCCCTGCTGCTCAGCAGTGGTGTTCTCACACGTGAGTACTCACTTTTATGTCAGTGCTCTTTACTGCTTTATTTGTGAGCCCATTAAAGCAACAATATTGAAAAAAAAAATTGAAAGGACCATGGCTTATAGAATTAGGTTCAGCGTGGCAAAGATATAATTTCTTCCATTCATAGGAATGGGCAGTCATAGGAGGATGCCAATGTTGAAGAAAGTCATGAATGTTGCCTGATGTCTTTTGAACAGATTTAATATATGTTGCAACTTGTAAGACATTCACTGGTTTTCTGTAGCATTGTCTTTTTAAATCCTCATGGACCTACTCTAGCTTGGCAATACCATGCAGACTTGGCCCAGTGGTTGCTAACCTATTTTGCACAAAGTGTGAAGAGAGGGAGCAGTAAAGCAAATTGTATTTAGCAGGCAATTTAAATGTAATTTTGTATTGAAGGGGCACAGTCATCAGTAAAAGAAGTAGACCAGTAAAGGGTTTTTTTCCTAAGATCAGAAAAGACAATTGAGATCAAGATGATGCATGCTATGGATTGTGAGCTGTCCTTGCTTCCCAAGAAGTGACTTTTTAGAATACAGCTCTGTAGTGTTACCTAAGGCTTCAGGGAACTCAAGGAGAAAAGTGAGTCTAGAGGTGATTAACCAGGCCTGGTTTTATATGCAGATCTAATTCATCATATTGACATCTTTGTTGAACTAATATTCTTTTCCTGACTGATGTTACACAAATGTATTGCTATACAATAAACCTTGTTTCTAATTGGTATTAATAATATTACTATTTTTATTTTAATAGCAGTAGTAGTATTTCTGATGCTATTGTTATTATTGGGACTGATGTTACAGTCTATTTCTATTGAGTGGTCTAGTTAGAATTTCCAGAATGAAAACTTGGAAAGTGTGCAGAGAACATTGTGAAAAATGCTGGCCTTCATGTGTGATATCCCAAAGAATGTCGTAGCATACAATAAATGCAAAAAATTCAGTAGATTATGTTTAATTCAATTTTATTTTATTTAAATAGAGTCATATGGAACATATCTAAGACTGATTGAAGCAAATGATTCTTCTTAACAGGAATAGGCTTCCAACCAGTGTTCTTTTCCTCCAAGGAATGAACTATCAATATTCAGAAAAGATTTTTGGCAGAGAATTTTAGTATTAACCTTCAAAGCTGTCCTTTTTTAAACATACAAAACCCAGAGTATAGCCATTCATCCATTTTGGAGTATTTTTGTGTGGCCAAATAGACTAAAATCATAAAAAAGTAAAATATGTTACGTGGTACTTTTCATCTCTCTTAATTTACACACTTTTTTGTAAACAACTTTTCCAACTTTTAATGTTGTTTGTTCGGTTTTTTTACAGAAGAAGAGTTACCTGAAAGTGGAAATCCAGGATGTTCAAGTAAGTGGTTTCTTGCATTTCCTTTTGTTATCTTATGTCACTATTTAAACTGAATACATCTTTCAAAGCCTGAGTTTTCCTAATATTTTCTCCTGAAATAACTTAAATAAAAGTGATGGTAATATTCTTAAGTCCTTCTTGCCATTTATTTTAAGTATTCAATTATCCATTAGGCTTGGTTCAAATAATTTTAAAACTTTCCTAAGATTTGGCAAGCTGAGGTTAAGTTTCTGAACTTTCTTAAAGTTCCCATTAAGAAACTACTTTCAAATGGTTTTGGGATTTGTTGTTTCGTTGTGGTTTTTTAAAAAAATTATTTCTTAATTGTCAGATGCAAATTCCTTAATCTAGAAATCCCTGGTTACCAAATGTGAAGCTTTAACAATGAGATTGTGTACACTACACTCCAGTGTGGACTGAATCTCACATTTTATTTACATTTCACAGCTGCTGCTAAGCCTGCAGAATTGCACTTAGATATCTGACTAAATACCTGTAGAATAAATCATCAACTCTGTCAGCAAGGACAGCAATTTCTTTAAACAAGCCCAGAGTCAGGAAATGCTGACTCTATACGCTATCTTTGTAATGAACTCTGACTGGCCCTGACTGCTCGGTTAGATACATAATGTTCCACCACAGGGTCAAAGTACTGAATGAATTGCTTTGTTCTTAGTCTTCAGGGGTTTGTTTTCCCTTTGTTGCGTGCTTTAGCACCATCTCCAGGCAATTTGGTTTACTTCAGATGCGTGAACCACCTCAAAGACTGCTGGGCTTCATTGCCAATTTCTTGTTTATTTTTTCATACCATTACTTATTTGTTATTTGTATTTCTAAGCTTATTATTTCTCTATTCCTTTTTCATAGATTTCTGTTTAAAAGCAGGATATGAAACAATAATTTTCACTTTAGCCATGCAGATACTGGTGTTGCAAATTTTTCTGGGTACAGTTATAGACCAGGATACCCAAAAGTAACAAGGTTAATGATGAATCTTTTAATAGCAGCTAATTTTAGGGTTAAATAGATAATTAAGTTTTCAAATGTTTTTAAGATTCTGATTAATGTGTGACAGTTAGCCATTATTGCAATAATTCTGTTTAGCAATTACATGAAAATAATCTCAGCGAAAACATTATTAAAGTATGTGGGGCTTATAAAAGTGATAGTGCTGTGAGGAAATAAGAGATCTATAGTAATAATTTGTTGTCCTCCCTGTGTATGAAATGGTGTGACATAAAGGGCAATGTTAACATTGCCATTGGCTTCTGACATGACAAAGCTTTAATAAAAGAAGAGTAAACTACATTCCTGCAGGCATAGGCAGTCCAAGTCATACAGATTTGATGGTGGGCATATGAGTTTACACCAGAATTACCTATCTTTGGTTTTTCAATAAGAGTAGATCAGGACTATATGGTCAGGCAGTCGCAAATAAGCACAGAGGAGCAATTTAGGAAATTGCCTTTCATTCAGGATCACAACAGAATCAGTTCCAGTGACTGGCTCAGTCTAAACCAAAGGAACAGTAATTTCTGCTTCAGATTGATCTAGACTGCTCCAACACAGACACTTCAAGTGCCTGGTCATCATCTTTAGTTTAAAACAATGCCTGCAGTTTTAGTGGGAGCGAATTGTGATTGAGGATATTGTTTGGCTTATGTTACTCATTCCAGAAACTAAAGGAATATCTTCTATCCCTGTTTTTGACACAGAGACTATTTTTTTCTCTATATTTCTATTACAACATTCATTCCTGCTTGCAGGGTTTAAAATTACAGATGATTGGGTCTGAGGGCAACTGTGAGAGGCTAAATACAGGTGAAATTCATTGTTTTGAGGAAGTCTATTAGGTTTTTGGGCTTGCTTTGATAGAAAGAGAAAGACCTTTGGAGATAGACTATCCTTCGATAATCTTAGTCATAATTTAGGGCTTAGTAATTTTTTAGTGCTTTTACCTTGTTCTGGATATTCTTCATGTAACTAGAGCTTATGTCCATTAAAAGTAATCTACCCAAGTAAAATTTTCTGATCTAATAAGTGAATTAGATTAAATCATATTTCAGAGAGTCTGGGGCAGAAAAATCCTCCATAAATTCAGGTGAAATTGTATTGAGGAATGGTAGTTTTGGTGTTCTGTCTATGTCTATGTTGTTTTGCTATCAGTCTTAGTCATGTCACTGGTAATTTGCTCCTTGTATTTGCATGACAGAAATGTATTTTATGATGGAAAAATCTGAGCTGAAATGAATATTTTTATTACCAATTTGAAAATTACAATTTGATTGGCTCAATGTAGAAGCCATAGGATATTTTTTAAAACAGTTTCACGCTTCAGGTTTTCTCCTGTTTTTCTCACTTGATTTTTGGGCATGATATGAAGGACAGGTGGGGTCACACTGTCAGATCCCATCTGGGCAGTGGACCCCAAAACTTATGCCGCTCCCACAAGTTTTTTCCTATGCTTGAGAAAGTATCCAACTGATATGAAGGCTTCTCTGTCTGAAAGATACTCTGTAAAGGGAAATAGTGGGAGCATGGGTCTTCAGGCTTCCTTTTTCTGGCATTCATTTTAGTTAAACAACGCTAAGCACATACTGTAAGGATTACATATGTGTAGCCTACCCAGGTCATAAAACCACTCTCATTTTTCCAATTGCAGAGGATGCAACCAGATTTAAACCCCTCAGAAAATATGTTTACTCATATGAAGCAGAGACATCAAGTGGGATCACAGGAACGGCAGATTCTCGAAGTGGTTCAAAGATCACTTGCAAGGTAGGCAAAGAGAAGTAAATACACCCAGTTGGGGACTGTGTACTTGACAACATGGGTGCTGGCAGCTGGGGAGCATCCTTCAATGATTTTCCAAACAAGATAATCCTTTTGAAGGGCACATATTGAGAATCATGAAGACTAAGCCCTCCCTGTTCTAGACAGGGGGCACTGAGGATGACAGCAGTCCTTCATACCTCTGTGCTCGTGCATTTCAATCCCAGTCTGGCTGTAGTTTTACAGGAGAAAGGGGCAAGACCTGGTACTTCAGTTTTCCTTAGCTCCCAGGCTCAGTCTACCAATGTCCATCAAACATTCTAGAGGTTGAATTAAAATAACTCATTGATGCCATGAAGATCACATGAGAGCCTGCTGATGGTGACTCAAGACAACACCAGGCCTGTAGGTGTGAAAGGTCCCATAGGCCATTTAACTACCCAACGTCACCTTATCCTGCCCAAAACTTTCTCATTGTGATGTCAGTTTTGAGGGGTTTTTTTCCTGAAATGGAGTAACTGGGAAAAGTATTTCTTATTCAGCGTTGTTCTGATAGAGTCTAAACACACTGAGCAGTGTAACAATTCAAGTTTTCATACAGTCCTAATACTCAAAATTCTCAGAAACTAGTGATCCATGATCCATGCTATTAGCCAAGAAAACACTTGCCCTCTTATCTCCTCTGTGGAGTTACCTTAAGCTATTTGGAGCACTTTGGAGTCTCTCCCAAGAGCTGGTGGCAGAGTGATCCTGACACTTTACAAAACCCAAGGAATTTTCAAAGCAGTAGCAGGGTGATCCTGGAAACGTGATGATGCTAAAAAGAATAACATGTAATAATTGTGTTTTCAGGTTGAACTGGAGGTACCCCAGCTATGCCGCTTCATCCTGAAGACAATGCATTGCTCCCTGCGAGAGACATTTGGTGTTGACACTGAGGGAAGGGCTATTCTGAAAAAGTCCAAGAACTCTGAGGACTTTGCAAGTGCCATGTCCAAGTAAGCAATATCAATTATCATCAACACTTGGGACCTTAACATGGAACAGGATGCAGTGTAAACAGTCCACCCTGATTGTTTTTCTAGGCATGGAACACATTTCATGATAACATGGTAGATTCATATGCTGGTTCCACAGCAAAACTTTCCCTGATACACTTCAGGGTGAACATACTTTTCAATTGCCAGTAGGGAAGAGAATTTTGCATACAACATTTTCACCTGGGATGGTTTCTTCATTCCTGTCATCTACATCAGGAAGTTGTTGGGTAGTCCCCCAAAAGATGATTGCAAGTGTAATTATTGTTCCTTCTTGTAAGCACATTCTCAAATGGCTGCACTCAGCCAGTTTAAGATAATTTTCCTTTGCTAACAGACTGTGCAATAGAAAGGCATTTGAGACTGAAGTCCACATTTCCAATCCCAATCTCTAACAGCCTGTGTAGCTAATCTTTTCCTTACTTACCTGCTTTTGCTAATTTCTTCTACTCCCTCCACCCAGCTAGCCTCTAGTGCTTGTCAGTGCATATTTTAGTCATGCACTTTCATGCTTCTTTCAGTGCTTCAATAGTCATCTTGTCTCACAAGCTATAGAACTCACACCAATTTGAGACATATTTGTTAAAATATACTTTACAGAAAACAATTAAGGTTTTATTTAAAGACTCCAACTAGTAGAGAATCCTTCCCATAATTTTGTAGCTTTTTGCAGTAGTTAATAATTACCTCATTCTAAAAACTTATCTCGTCTCCGAATTTGTGCAATTCCAACTTCTAGCCATTGCTCTTGGTATTTGCTTGCCCTTAGATGATGTAATCTGGTGAAATCAAAATGTCCTTGGTTAGAATTTTGCTGCTTTAATAGTAATACTTTCTGTTAGTAACAGCAGTGAATTGTAAATAATGATAGACCAAGATAAACATGATGCTTTATCTCTAGCCCAGCAGGTTATTGATAACACGTTCTTCACTGTGTGGCTTTAATATGATTTCATACTAATGTTGTTTTTCTGGGGTGCAGGAATGAGCTAAAATTCAGCATTCAGGATGGAACAAAAGTCAAGCTGTATCCAGAGAAGGATGAGCCTCTGAATGTGCTGAATCTCAAGAGAGGTATCATCTCAGCTCTCCTTGTGCCAACAGAAACAGTGGAAAACATAAAAACAATTCCAATGGTAGGTCTTTTGAAAGCATTCACTTTATTGTGTTAACCAATGGAAAAAATTGTCTCTTGCCTAGACAGAGTTATTCTTGAACATAATTTTCAAAAGGCCTGGACATGCAGATCAGAAAGGGTTCCTTTCAACTAGATCAGAAGATGTCTGACAACATGAGCAAAGGCACTGACTTCTTTCTTCTTTCCAGGATACCGTGTATGGAAAGTGTGACAGTGAAGTTGAATTCAAATCCAGAAAAGGGAGTGTTGCAGAAGATATTTCAATTACTAGGTACCTGAAAGGCTGTGACAACTTCAGTCCCATCAGAGATCACGTCAACCCTTTTGCCATTGTAAAAGGACTAGTAAGTATGCCATTAAAAGTTATATAACGTAACCTTTTTCACACCAACACTTAAAATTATAAACAACCACTACCATGACTATGTTTTATATTTATTTTTTGAAAACATAGTTTTTCTGCACCCTTCCATTAGATGAGACTGCATTATTGTTGGCTGTCAATAGAGAAAAACAGATGCAGAGCAAGAGTGTAATTACCTTCTTTCATGTCCTTCTCTATTTTAAAGGAGAGCTTTTCATATATGGAGTTAGTACTATTGATTATTCAATAACCTATCAGAGCATAGCCAGATTTTTTGTTTTGTGGGTGAAAATTTTCAAAATTGCAGTTTTATCTAAAACATGTAGTCCTCTAAAGTGTATGTGAGATCCAGGAGGAGAGGGCTGTAGATGCCCTGAAGTGATTTGACAAAATGTTCAGTCTACCTGTTAATCCACAGTGATCTGATCCAGTTGCTTGCATGAATATTGTCAGATTTCTTTCTGATATGATGACACTATCTGTGCTTTTGGGTGTCTTAACAAA
>VWYP01023117.1:0-51627 GCA_013400435.1 Pycnonotus jocosus | reverse complement strand
TATTAACAAAAAAAAAAAAAAAAAAGGAAAAAAGTTTCATATAATGCTGAAAACCCATTTTATAATTTCTTTCACTTCTACAGCTTTTTGTAGAAGTCTTTAAAATTTGTGTCATGAGACTGAAATTAAAGAGAACATCACAGTTGTTACAAGGGGACTGAACTATTCCAAAAATTACAAATTGGTTTTATAAAGGAGCCTTTGTTGTAGGCAGCAGGGGATCAATCATGAAGTAACTACTAACCAAAACACCTCAATAAGGCCTGAGGGAACATTTCAGTGGGATTTTTGCCTGAGAAGAGACTTAAGTGCAAAGATTGTTACTGGCACAATTTTGTCTTTGTGTAAGAATGATTTCAGTTATGCACCTTCATTTCCAATATGTAACTGTTAATCTTACAGTAAAATTGTGTCAGCCTTTAAAACTATGATTGCTTCCTATTCTACTCAGTCAGCTGACTGCCAAACTATCTATTTTACAGAACAGCCCATTATCTTCCCTTCTGGAGAGCACTCAGTTCTGTCATTACAATATTGATGCAAAGAAAAGGCACATAAGAGATGCTGTCTGCAGTGAAAAACACCTGTTTCTGCCTTCCTCATACAAGTAGGTTGCTCACTATTTATCATTACCCTTTAATTATAAATATCCATTTTAAATTGTGATGTATCACATTCTGCCCTGACTTAATCCCTAAATAGACATTTTGTTTTTAAAAAGACAGGAGGCCTGTCAAGACCTCATAAAGGCACTTGGAGTCAACTAAAGCAGTGAATTTTTCTTTCTTTCCTAGAAATCGCTATGGTGCCATGACAGAGGTCAACCAGACTCTGAAGCTTGAAGATACCCCAAAGATCACTAACAAAAATTTTGATGGAGGTATAGCTGCAGTTCTCAATATTATAAATACAGAGACAAAATATAAATACAGGGACAACTTTTTTTAGTGAATTTTTCATAGTGAATTAATGAAAGATGAGGGGACCAAATAAATTCATAACTTTAAATGGAATTGTATCAACTTCACAACGAGAGTTTGAGTATAAAATGGGAAAACCTGAGAAGTATATAAACACTACTAATTTTAAATAATCTTTGTGGTTTCATTTTAATTTTAAAATTATTCTTTATGATTAAAAATGTATAAATTTCTTGAAAAGTAATTTTAATCTTATTGGAAATTAGTTTAATAAAACCTTTTCAGCTACCCATAATTTCTTATGTGCCTTTAGCTTCAGTGCCAAATGTAAACAATCCATTATTACTATATATTTTGTTCTGAAACATACTTTTCTGACCTGCAGTTGTTAATTCCAGTCATAAAATATTTCTTATAACATATATTTATTAAAAGCTGAAAAGGCAAACTATTTTAATATGAGAGGTGTTAAGGAATAATCTTCATGAAAATATAAAAGAATATATGCAAATATTCAACTTTGGGGATAATTATATAAAATTCCATGCCATTATTTTTGTAAACTGTTCAGCTGTTAAACTTCAACTTCCATATAAGATAATGTATAGACTTTGTATTTATACTGAGTGTATGACAGAAGATAAAAACTAACATAGCTCCCTGATAATGACATAAAAAATGCAATTTTTTCCAATTTCTAGATGCACTGGAAGAGAAGGGACTGGCATTGGAAAGTACAGATGCCAAATTGCCCAGGCAGGGTGATACTGTTCTGAAAACCCTGCAGGAAATGCAGAAACTTACAGCCTCCCTGGGGAACCAGCAGAGAGCAAGACTCTTTTACAGATTTGTTTCTGGGCTGAGAAGTTTACATAACAACACTCTTGGCTCTCTTGTTCCAAAGATGATGGAAACCTCAAGGTATGTTTCAGCAGTTCCCAGTGCAAGAACACCATGCATCAGTGTCATGGTAAAACCACGCTATAGTTGATGTTTGCTGCAATTGATTTAAAATTAGAGGTGTATTAGAGGTAAAGAGTTGCTTTCAGAAAGGTAATTGTTATGAGAACTATACAGAGAGGGAAATGAGGAAGGAGTGTCATGACAACTTCATGTGCCTGACATAATCGTTTGGGTGCATTTTTATAGCCAGATATCTTTCATGCAGCTTTGCTCAAGGGCAATGGCTGTAGCTCCAAACTCCCAAGTGTGACTTATAGAAAATGCACAGTTTTGAGTGTGAGACTTCTGCAGATATGGAAGAGTGCTATTGTTTGTCTGACCCTGCCCTCCACACCCTTACTCTTTTGTCCAAACTGGACTTGAGTTTATCACTTTATGTCCTCCATTTGTAAAGGAACTAGAGCCTCAGTCTGTGTCAATATATTAGATGATAATACTTAAGGTTGTGGAAAAGTCTGTTGTGAAGGAAAAAAAAAAGAAATGTCCATGTAATGATCATATTGTTAATACTTTCTTGTTCTATTTTGATTGGGTTATTAGTATAACTGGTAAAAAACAAAAAGCTTCTTTTTGGTAAGAAATTGCATAGTTTGCTCCCCATCACACATAAGCTTACATTTATATTAAAACACTTTAATAAGCCTGCCATATGTTTGTTTCAAACAGTCAGCATGCAGCCATAACTGCAAACAGGGAATTAATGGATAAAAGTCATCTCTTCTCCTTTCAGCTCCATCACCGTCCAGGCCCTGGTCCAGTGTGGGACTCCAGAGTGCTACAGTGCAATCCTTCAAATCCTGAGAACTGGAAACGTGAACCCACTCGTGGCAGACCTGGTCACATACACCCTGGGGCTGCTGCCTTCTCCAACTCCACAAAGAATACGGGAAATTCTTAACATGGCCCAGTATCAGCCAAGTAGAGCTTCATTTTATGGCTTGAGTCATTCTGTGACTAAGTAAGTAATGATAACATGCAGTTGTACAAAATTACAGTGCTTAGAGTAAACTCTAAGAGTGTTCACTTTTGGAGGATATTTTTATTTTCATGTATTTGCTCTTTAAGTATAAAATATAGACATTTCCAAATTTTCTCTCCCGTTTCTGATGTTTTTATCTATTTCTTTAGGTTCTACAATGAGAAGAAGATTGTGACAGAGGAAATAGCAGATGTTGCAGACTTCATGGTATCATTGCTTGGCACTGATTGTTCTGGGGAAGATGAACTCACATACCTCACACTTCGGGTATTTTTATTTCCTTCTTTCCTTTTGCAGGCTATTATTATAATGCTAATATTATATTATATTTTATTATATTATACTATCACATATATTACTCCTCTTGGTGGAGAAGAAGTTTTTACCATCTTTCTGTGTTTTCATCACTGCCAGGCTATTGGAAACATGGGTGCAGTAATAGAGAAAGCCAAACCCAGTGTGAAATCTTCTCTGAAGACATGTATCAGAAATGAAGCTGCATCACTCTCAGTTCAGAAAGCAGCCATCCAGGCATTCAGGAAAATGACAATTACTGAAGAGGTAAATTGGTCACAAGGACCAGGATAAACTGTTCTCGGTTCTCCTTGACTGTTCACAGGAGTTACTGAAAAT
This sequence comes from Pycnonotus jocosus, assembly GCA_013400435.1. Taxonomy (NCBI): domain Eukaryota; kingdom Metazoa; phylum Chordata; class Aves; order Passeriformes; family Pycnonotidae; genus Pycnonotus; species Pycnonotus jocosus. Next base: position 48,132 of record VWYP01023117.1, on the reverse strand, counting down.
AACTATTTTCAGCTATTCCCATTGTTTCAATTTTGCTGTCTCCCTTTTAGCTGTATCCAGCTTTTCAGAACCCCTTTAGTAAGTTTCCATACATATCTGGGAAACCTTCTGACTTATTGGGGGTCGCTCTTTTGAGATGTAGTTTCTTTGTATAGATAGTCTCAGTTTAAATGGGAAGTTCAGATCTGTTCCTTTTAGTGTCTTAAATGGAGTTCTGCTTATTTAAAGATGGTGTTAACTAATGAATTACCCCAGTCTTAAATGTATTTAACTAAGAAAAAGATTATTTCCCTGTTTCACACTGGCATTTTGTTGTCATTGTTAACAATACTGGGTAGATTTGTGTTTACAGTTCAGTGACATTACAGCATCCCTTACAGAATAGGTATCATTATACTGAGCATTTCTGCTCAGTGCGGTGAGATAGTTTCAATATTAAAAAAATTCTTCTCTAAAAGTCATGCTCTTGTTTCCAGACAAGGCTTAAAAAGCCTCAGAGACTAGAAACACCTGAAAATCATATCCTCAGATTAAGTTTAATAAATTTAATTTTTTAAATTATTACTTAGTTTTAAACTATGTTTTTAATTTTCTGCAGCAGTAGATTTTGTTCACCTTCTTTTCCTAAGTTGAATGATCTTTCTTCCAAATTTTGAGAGCTTGTCTGCACATATGATCCCCAAAAATCAAAAATCAGAATTCTTAAGTAAAAATGTAGTCTGTATGTATAAGATAAAAACATAAAGGATTTAAAAAAAAAAAAAAAAAGCAAACCAAAAAGATAAGGGTAGAAAAAGAGGGGGAAATATAAATTAAAAATATAAGAAAATAAAGGATAAGAGAGACTATTTACAAGATCATTTAGTGACAGGACAAGGGGAAATGGGTTCAAATGAAAAAAGAATAGGTTTAAATTAGACATAAGAAAGAAATTCTTTACTGTGAGGGTGGTAAGGCCCTGGAAAAGGTTACTCAGAGAAGCTGTGGATGCCCCATCTCTGGGAGTGTCCAAGACCAAGTTAGAGGGGACTTTGAGCAGCCTGGTCCAGTGAAAGGTGTCCCTGCCCATGGCAGAGGAGCTGAAGTTAGATGGTCTTTAAGGTCCCTTCCAACACAAACGGTTCTGTGATCCTCTGATTCTATGAAAATCAGTTTTAATAAAGGCATAACTTCTATGATGTTTTCTAGCAAAAGAAAGTTTAGCAAAATAACTTCAAAGAAACTGCTGTGATAGGCTGTAGAAATAGGTATACAATCACTAAAGACTTGGACTCAATGATCCTTATGAGTCCCTTCCAATTAAGAATATTCTGTGGTTATTTCACCCTATATATTCCCAAAAGGGTTTAGCAATATCATCCATGAGCCAGTTCATCCATGCAAACCTCTCTCTATTTATGTAGGACCGTTCAGCACTTCTCAAAGTATTCCAAGAATTGGATGCACCCACAGAAAAACGTCTAGCATCCTATCTCCTAGTGATGAAAAATCCTTCCCCAAGTGATCTTGCAAAGATTTTGAGAGTCCTCACAAAGGAGAAGAGTGAGCAAGTGAAAAGCTTTGTTGCCTCACACATTGCCAACATCCTGGACTCTGAAGAACTGGGCATTGAAGAGTAAGTGAAATTTAGGTGTATGTTGGTCTCATTGGAAGAAAAAAGTTTTGACCATAGTTGCAATAGTAGCTGTCTAGCAGTGGAGGTTTTGATTGATTTTTCTGTTTATTTGAACAAGCATATCAGCTGAGTAAACTGGCTTTGTCAGAACAGTGCCAGATGATAGTCTTTCCCTTAAGTCTTATGTTTACTGTTAAATATGTGCAGAGAGTTATCCATTAGCTATCTACAGCTGTATGAATGTCTGCTAACAGCATAAAAAATCCCTTAACTAAGACTAAGTGTGTGTTTGGAATATATGCAAATCATGTTTTAATTGCTATCCTCTTCCCTAGTCTAAAAAGCCGAGTGGAAGAAGCTCTGAAAGGAAATCAGCTCCCAACAGCAAAGGATTTCAGAAAATTCTCACAAAATTATCAGATTTCAAAAAGAATTTCTGTACCTGGAATTGACCCCATCTCTGCCAAAGTAGAAGGAAATGTGATATTTGATCCAAACAGCTATGTTCCTAAAGAGACCATGCTGAAAACCACCCTGCATGCCTATGGATTCGACCCAAGCGATGTCTTTGAGGTAGAACAGTTATCAAAAACATTTGCTGGTATTCAGCTGCTTTCTTTCTCATTTCTGTTTTCTTATAACAACTTTCTGTGAATAATGTATTTTTTTACAAGCCTTAGGAGAAATCTAAAGATCACTGTGACTACAAGGGGACTTTGATTTGGTCTCAATGGGTTTTAGAGCAAGCCATCCGTTATGTGATGTCACTTGCCACTGACTGGATGCACGACCCTGTTGAAGTTATTAAAGGGCTCAGGGTAAAATGAGCCCATCTGTAACAAATTGACCTTGTGCTAATGAATCGTTACTGGCACACTGAAGTACTCATAGTAGATTTTAAGTGAGATACAAACTATGCATAGGTTTTTTGTTGAACCTCACCACGGAGATAAAATGAATTATAAGACATAGTGTTCCATATCTTCCCTTAAGAGTCATGGGCTTCTAGGATACTCTTAAAATGCATTTTTGCTCCCCAGAAAGTCTGTTTGTTGTAAAGTTCCAAAGGAAAGGGGGCAAATGCCTCAGTCATACATTGTCTTTTCTGTTCATTTCAGCTTGGCTTGGATGGAAAGGGATTTGAACCAACACTGGAAGCATTGTTTGGAGAGAAGGGTTTTTTCCCAGACACTGCAACCAAGGCCTTGTACTGGGTTGATGGCAAAGTGCCAGAGCAGGTTTCCAAGGCACTTTTTGACTATTTTGGTTACTCACAGGATGGCAAGCAGGATCAGGTACAGCTTGAAAACATTCTCTGTGCAGCATAGCATTCCTATTTTTACACAGTAATTACAGCACTTACTGCTTTACTCTATACATTCCTTCTCCTCTCTGGTGAGATAAACAGAATTTCTTAATATTATTTATCAACATATTTTCTTAATTTTATTTGGAGGGTTTTTTGTCTGGAGAGAAATCTTTCAGTGCATGTGCAGAATAGCTGATATTCACTAAGCACCTGTTCTACATATATGACCTTACATACTTCTTATAAAACTGTTTTATTGCTTTCTGACTGAATTTTCAGGATATCATGAAAGGACTATTACTTAACCTTGAAAAACTGATAAAAGAATTGGGCAGCAAAGAAGCTCCAGAAGGAAGAGCATATCTAAGGATCCTGGGAGAGGAACTTGGGTACATGAAACTCAATGATTTTAAACTGCTGGGAAGCTTGATATTAAAGAGTGTTAAAATTCTTCAGACTGTTCCTGAAATGGTAGGTTTCTGATACAGCAATATGCATTATCAACTTTTTTTTTTTTAACTAGATTTTTTTTAAGATTTAGATTGTATTTAACTATTGTGTAAAAATATTTGACATGAAAATAAAATTATTTAGAATAAAATATCCAGGCTTATGTTGAAGGACTCTGAGAAATCTATGAAGACTCCTGAATAACCAAGTGGAATCCTCCTGGAGGATTGGTGAGGGAAAGGAAAAAGAGAAACTTCAGATCATATTGTATTATTGAGATATCTACCAGAACAAATCCTAAAACTTTAGTACTGGCTGTTAAATTACATGACTAAATTTTTAATTATGTAAATATCTGTTAATATTAAAAATTTCATCCTTACCATGTTAAAAAGAAAAGATGTAGCACATTTTAGGAATATTTGGTAATATCCTTCTTTCATTGAAGTAAAATAATGTTTGCCATTGACTCTGGGGAAACCAGAATGTTACATGGTATCTAAACCAATTCACCTTTGTATGTGTATATGAAGGTAGATAACCTGTGTGTATCAAAGCTGGTAAAAAATCTGGTATTGATTTAAAGTTCAGATTTTGCTGGCAGGCTGTAGGGGGTTTTTTTGTGGTTTTGTTGTTGTTGTTGTTGTTGTTGTTGTTGGGGTTTTTTTTAAGCAATGAATCTGTGGAAATTAGATTCTCTACTCCATAAGAAATTAACTTTTGGATTATAGAGTTGCAATCATTCCCTGATCAGTTTGAAAAGTACAAAATGTGCATATTCGAAAGTGTGGATTTGTTAGCATTCATTTCCTTGTTTGATTCACAGATTGCACAAGCCATCTCAAAAGGAGTTGACAGGGATCTGTTTGTCCACTACATATTCATGGACAATGAGTTTGAGCTTCCAACTGGAGCAGGTTTGCAACTGAAGTTTGCCTTGTCTGGAATAGCAACACCTGGGGCAAGAGTAGCTGTGAAGCTCCATTCAAAAAGCGTAAGTCCCAATAGTTGCCTGTATTTTTTCTCCTCCTAATGATCTACTTTTTCATTTATGGATAAAACTCTAAGACGGGAAACATTTTAAAAATTGCAAAATGTTCTCAATATTAAAAAACCCTAACTCATCAGAGGTCTTTGGTTAATCTGTGGATGACATTTAGATTAGATTAAGAAGTAATGCGTATAATAAATTACGAATGACACATAATTAAATTTATGAATTAAAAGTATTTCAACCACTCTTTCAAAAATAAAACATTTTGATCTGTTTCTTTCTCTCCCTCTGCACTCAAATTACAATGGTAGAAAAGCTACACTATGTAAAAGTTAACAAAACATTTTGTTATGGCCAATTCAAAGTGAAAAAATTTGATTAGCAGTTAAAAGAAATATTGAAAATTGAATCAAGTAAAATATTTTTTCACCTGAGAGGAAACATCTTAAAATTGTAACATGGAAAAAGCATATGACACAAAATTAATTATCTACTTAAAATTAAAAAAGAAAAAAAAGTTTTGATTCCTTTTTACAGTTCTAATAACTACCTTGGTCTAAGCTAGTCAATATTTTGTAAAAATTTCTTAGTAGTTTCAGTTCATTTAATTTTTTAATTTTTTACCGTATACAAGATCTAAATAAAAATAAATCCTCAAGTTTAGTGCTTGTTGCCCTTCAGTTAGCTTTGGAATTTTTTCCAGAATTTTTCATTCTGTCACTTCTTTTTTAATGGCCAAAGCAAAATCTTGACAATAAGCTGGTTTGTGTTTAGAGAATCTAACCAAATCTTGGATCCATTTCTTTTTTGTCAGTTTGCTCATTGTCTTTGAAAACTGCTATTTTTTTTTTTACAATGGAAAACTGGCTCTTGTCTTCAGATTTAAAAACACATGCAAATAGCTGCATGTATAAAATCTGACTGAAGCATGAGTATTTTACATTAGAATAGCTAGGGATCCTTGGCCTTATCATCTTGGTGGCTTTTTTGTATTACAGTTACCACTTATATGGGTCCTTTGATTATGTGCTTTGGGAATCAGATTTTTTGAATAGCAAAATCAATTCCATAAAACTTACCTCTATGAGGAGTGGTGTGGGGTTTTTTTGTATAACCAGCAAGAAGTGTATTGGTGAAATAAATACCCCCTTTTGTTTTTATTAAATAGATGCAAGCAGATCTCATTGCTAAGCCTTCTGTAGCAGTTGAGTTTGTGACACACCTGGGAATAAACATGCCTGAATTTGCTGGAAGTGGTGTGGAGATGAATTCTAATATATTCCATGAATCTGGAATTGAAGCACATCTTAGTGTAAAAGCTGGACAATTGAAATTCAGCATTCCTGCTCCGAAGATTCCAGTAAAACTTCTCAGTATCAGGTAATGAGAATTGAATGAGAACTTTCAAGGCTATGTCCTTCTTTCTCTTCTTGGTTTTTATTGTGGTAGAATTGAAAGGCTAGGGTAGGCATGGAGAAATTCTCACTTCAGAAAAATCCCAGACACTCTAAAACTGGGATAACTCCTTTGTAAGACAAGCAAATATGCCAGATAAGTAATGAGTTGGATTCGTGGCTTACAGATTATTTGGCACTATTTTTGACATTTTATACAAGGCTCTTACAATTTCCATTATTTTGTATTCTTTCACATAAAATTATTATAATAGCAATACATATTTTAAATTGAATTTAAATAAACTACTTACATCAATTTTATAGAGACCAAATGGCTTGATACACCAATTATAATTATCAGTAATAATATCTACATCATTTAAAGCCAGATGTTATTTCAGTTAGCCCCTACATTATTAAGCAAGTTTTATTCAGAAGTAACTGTTAATAGGATGTCTGAGCACCTGTCCTGGGAATAAATGACTGGCTTTTCTCTTCCAGCAATACACTGCATTTGATGTCCCCAGCCAAAACTGAAGAGATTCCAACTCTGATAGAGAGCAAAGCAACCTCGACTTCTTGCAAGCCTTTCATTCCTGGTCTAAATTTCTGCACCAAAGTACTGTACCCTAATTCCACTGACACAGAGGCAGTTCCATATTTTCCCTTGACTGGAGAATCCAAGTAAGTCATGTCAACTTAAACTGTGTTTATTTCATGCTAACTACCTTCTCTCTTAGTTTCCAGCAGTCTCTCACATCAAGCTTACCTTTAAAAATCTTTCAAAACTTTCTGGCAGCAGCAGCTCAGAAAGAGAGCTGTTGAGAACTGTATGATTTCTTCTGCTTGTGGTCAAGGACAAAAACTTATTCACAAGGTATTTGTTTCCTCCTTCTGTAGATTTGAAGTTGAATTAGTGTCCACGGGTGAAGTAAAGGAATATTCTGCAAGTGCAAACTACGAACTGCAGAGAGAGGGAAATGACCAGATAGACACCCTAAAGTTTGCTGTCCAGGCAGAAGGTAAGAATCAAAAAAACCTGGGGGATTTTGCTCAATTTTGAACTGTCATTTACCAGGAAAGACATTTTTATTAATAAATCTTAATAGTATTCTTAATATTGTAAGATAGAATACCATTTTTACACCCAAACAGGCCAACAATTTGACTACATTTCCTTTTTTGTATGCAATCCCAGTGCAAGATTTTCATGATGAAAGGCTGATTGTGTATTTTGCATGACTTTAATAAAAGTGTGATGTTGGTGAATGGAAAGAAGGAAGAAGAGATATTCAGGGGGTCTATATAAAAAAGAGAAAAATATATTTCTTTTGAAATATGGAATGAAAGCACACAAAACATCCGTGGGATCATTTAAATAACAAAAGTATCGATGGGTTGATGGGTCAGCTCATGGTGTGTTTAGAAGATGAGAACAAAAAAGGTCTTTAGGGGGACATAATTTTCAGTTGATCCTTTTTTGTTCTACTTTTAAGAAAAGTCTAAACAGATTCCATAGTTGGGATTAACCAAAAACATTATATTTTCTAGGTGTAAATCAGCATGAGGCCACATTGACATTCAGGTACAACAGAGACAAAAAGATTTTGACCAGTGATGTCCAGATTCCAGATGTTGATGTTGACTTTGGTACAAACTTCAGAATTACTGATGAATCCATTTCTGGGAAGAAAGCATACACCTTTGCCTTAGACATCAACAACAAGAAGATTACAGAAGTTACTCTTACTGGCCAGATAAGGTAACACAGGAAAATATTTAGAATTTAACAGCTACCTTTGAAAAGGTTTTATTGGATGAAAAAATGTGGGGAAATTTTATCTTGTTTTGTAGAAATAAATACAGAGACAGATAAACTTGACATTGAAACCCCACTTAAATAAAACTTTAAAGCATTTTATTTGTAATACATCAAATGCATACATATAGTACATAGATTGATCTTTCCTACTATATGTATACATATAATTTGTATTATAAGTTTTTTGAGGTAGTTCTTCCACGTTTGCACACAGGACTACAAGAATGCATTGTACTACTGTTATTGCAGGTGTGATAATCCAAGGATATAAACAGGGCAAGGTTTGTTTAGAGAGGTATTATCTTTTACTGGATATGCTTGGCTCTAAAAAAAGTTATTACATCTCCCCATGAAGAAATCTAATGGCACTCAGTAAGAAACAAAACCAAAAATAACTGAGAGCTTCCTGTAAAAATTCCCACGCTTCTCGATGAGAATATTTCCGGGAACATCTACAGGGGAGCTAACAAAAATGTTCAGCCTGCCAGGGTTTCTAAAATTGTCTGCCCCACAAGCCCATAGTGAAATGGGCTGATCACATTCTTTAATAAACCTCAATCTTCCATGGAATTCTGTGATCTTGATGGTGCCCCAGGGAGTCTTTGTCTTTGCTGTTCATGTAGAATTGCCTCTGATATCAGTGGGAGCTTTGGACAGATGTCAGGGACCTTGAATCCCTTTCATTTGCACTAACATAACATTAAAAGTTTGCTCAAGTCAACAAAGTTAGAGAGATATAAAATAAATGTGAATAAAAGAAAATTAAGCCCACTGGCATAATATATTTTGCCAAGTGTTTTGTTTCTATGTGATTCATGGCCACAATCTGTATCCTGAGTAGAGAATTCAGCTTGAATAAGGCATTTAGAATTTGCTTCAATTACAACTTTATCAGGAGAGGTACATATTTCCATCCTTTTCACTCCTGTAAAATTAACACAGACTCATTACTGTGTACATCTGCACAATAGTCTACTACAGATTTTCCAAAGTAACTAGCAGAAGCTGAAAATATTCATTGAATTAGAACAGTGTTTACAAGTTTGATTGAATCTAATTTTTTTATAACACTTACTATGCCTTTGCTATAGTTTTAAATGCTTAAATTCCTCCTGAAAAAATACAATTAAATATTTTTATTCACATTTATTTTTTCTTTCACAGGTATGCTGGAATGGAAGAGGCATTGTTAAGAGGAACCATTTCTTTTCCTCGCCTGGAAACCGAACTTAGAAGTGAAGCATTAGTTAATTATTCACCAAACAAAGCATATCTTCAGATCAGCTCAGCTGCAACAATTCATGAAAACTCAATTTCAAAAAGAGTTCTTCTCAGATATGGTAGGGGCAAAAACATGATCCACATAACCTGTAAATTTAAGCATCTTTTTACATTAGTGCGTAGTATCTCTCAAAATAAGAACATTCTTAATTTTGCACTTTTCTTTTAAATTCATTATTTTTAGATGCTGAGAAAGTTGAGCTAGAGTGGAATGCAGGTGCCAGTGCTGCTGTGAAGAAACTGTCTTCTGCCTTCCCAGCTGACTTTTCAGACTACCCCAAAACCCTCGAGAAGCGTGCCAACGAACTCCTGGATCGGAAAGTGGCTCATACAGACATGACACTGCGACACATCGTGTCACAATTTATTGTGGTATGGTTTTCAACCTGCGGTAGATATTACAGCTCCAGTACATAGCCCTGAGGAATTCTTGCGTCCCCCATGAAAGCCAAAATAAGAGCTACTTGTAAAATCATTCATCAGATTGAATAAGCTGTGTATTTCCAACTTTGATAGAACAAGTCCCTGTAGCAGATACCTAGATCCCATTATTTGGGTTGCTCAAACAACTTTCAGATAACTTCACTGGGAAGTCCTAAAAGTTTTTTATTTACTTTGAAAAACTTTTTCCTTATTGCAGGCAACCAACACCTGGCTGCAAAAGACATCAAAAGATGTCCCTTATGCCCAGACTCTGCAAGACAAACTAAGTGCACTGCAGGAACTGAACATTCAGAAACTTAACCTGCCAGTTATCACCATTCCTGAAGAACTTTTCCTGAAAAGGTAGGGAATGAAATTCGGGTAGTGAAATGAAAATAGGTACTTGTTCACATTTTAGTGTTACTTTCTTTTACTTTGGTTTTAAAAAACAGCATGGAATTGCTGTAAACATTAGCATAAAATTGGAATCATAACAAAAAACTTTAAGGTCAGAGAAGTTAAATTATATGGAGGAATTGATGCCCATATTTAATACAGATTTGACTTCATGTAGTAAGTGAATAGATCCCAAAGTATTGTATTATATTATGAGGGGTCCTGAATAAAAATACAGCATTCAACATTCTTTAAGCCACAGAACTACTGAAGCCATGTTTCTCATAGATTTGTATCCTACATTCCTGCTGACACTTCAGCCATAACCCTCATAGCTCTACATTCTCCTCTGATGTCCCGTTGGACAGTGCTTCCCATCCCCCTACACATACTGGTTAACCTCTACCAGTACAGCAACCTGACCTCCTCCCATGCCTGACGTGCTCAGAGGGAAGCTGTGCACATATGGACTGGATGCTTGCACTAGTTTAGTCCATCTCTTCTACCCAACAGAGTTTCACAGGACTTGTATGAATGTCATTACCCTTCTGTCAAATTTCATAGAACTGAAGTGCTGAAATGAATGTAAAGGACAACAGAGGTTGTGTAAGATTGGATTCCCAAAACAAATGGAGAAGAGTCTTGAATTTTGTATCTCTTAAGTCTGTTTTTCCATGTATTATTGTTCATTGCGCTAATATGATACTGTGTATTATTGACACACATCTCTATTGCTGCCATTGTGCTCCTGATCTAAGTGTAAGCAAGGAAGAAACTGCTTTTTCTCCTAGGTTGTTATCATCTGTTCTAATAATAATAATAGATGTTTTTACTGCTCTTTTATGTAGCTTTTTAAATCTTCTGATGTGAGGAACAAATTTCAAAAATGTTTGCTTAATTTTCATTTTAGGGTGTAGTTCTAAGTGTAAAAATTCAAGATTTTGCAATATGAAAGACCATTTAGGGAAACAAGAAATGTATCTTTGCCAGCTTATTGTTCATTCAGAAATTAAGGCCAAGTTTCCTTCTGTTTTGCTTTTTCCTAATTACACTTTTTCAGCCAACAATCCATTTTCCAGTCTTAGTTCCTGGTCACATGCTTAGATTTTTATTTCCTTTTATGCAGAACAAAAAAAATGCTGAATATTTGGGTAAAACTTTTGAAATGTTTATAATGAGAAAGATAGATAAATTCTTAATTTTAGTTTCTTACCATGTCCAATGCTGGTTTCATGCATTTCTATAATAATACATCACTTTTTAAAAAAACATAATCGCCTTTCTCTGGTATTCAGCATACCACAAGTGTGCTAGTGATTTTGAGGATTTTTTTTTTTTTACTTTACCTACAAGTCCCTTTGTTTATGAAATGAGAGGAAAAAACATTGAAGCAATTCCCTGATACCAAAAGTACTTTTGATAAATTCTGATGAATGAGTTCTTGAAAGTGTTGATATTAGTGTTTGAGCATCACATTTCTCTCTAAAACTAAAGTCAGGACATTGATATAAGCATGTAAGTAAGCTCAGTATGGTAGGCAGAGGAGGAAATCATGAAAACTCCGGTATATGCTGTATGAACTTAGTTTCTAACAGAGTTATCTTTATTTTCCAGTGAAGGCCGGGTCAGATACAACTTAAATAAAAACAGTTTTGTAATTGATATTCCACTGCCATTTGCGGGGAGATCATCCAATGAGATGTGGCTGCCGAAGACTGTTAAAACACCTGCTGTGGTATTGGAGTCCATGGGAATAAGTGTGCCATCTCAGGAGTACAGAATCCCAACATTTACTGTTCCAGAGTCCTATCCTTTCCGTGTGCCTTTGCTGGGCAAGTTAGAGGTCTCTGCTAGTGTGTACAGCAACTATTACAACTGGACAGCCGCGTGCAGCGTGACCAACAGCACCACAGAGAGAGCCACCAGCGTGAAAGCTACCTATAACACAAACGCTGAGTCAGTTTTTGAGCTGCTTTCCTACAGTGTGAAAGGTAAGAATGGTTGCTAATACTGCAGTGTTTGCAAACCTACTTTAATTATTTTATATCCCTTATATTAGGTACAGTACATTTGTTTGCCTGCATTTATTTAAAGACAGGTGTTACATGATCTCGAATCACTTTCCCTTTGATTTTAAAGATATTATGTGTGTCTGCTTATTCAGGCACTGAAGGTGAAGCCAGTTTAATTCAGTAAAGACTTCTAGAGTTCATATTTTCCTGGATATTCCTTACTGAGGAAAATGTCCTTCAAAACTGAAGGCATGATTCTACAAACACTTATGCAGCTGATAACTCAGCTGTTTTCAAAACCAGGTGTGCAAGTGTATGTGTAGGTATGCCCACAATTTATTTCTCAGTCTATTAATATGTGAATATATGTGTATAAAATTGTCTCATCTTTTTTTAATGTCCATATATTGCCATAATATGGTATTTTAAAGTTAGTTCCTCTGAAATAGCAGTTTGGGTTCTCAAACTACAAAAGGACAACCTGACTTCATTTTCTTCTACACTCCTCACTCCTCATAACTGAGGCATCATAAAGAAAACACTAAAATCCAGGAATGTTAGATATGGGATATTCTTGAGTCCATTATTATATTTAGTACAGTAGTGTAGAAACTTAATTTATTTGTAGTTCAAAACTTTAGCTTCAAATATCAGAATAGTAGCCATTTTTACAAAACTATTCAGTATTTACCAAAGTACTTAGGTCTTTAAAACAAGATGGTATAACAGTAATTGCAATTCAAGCAGTAGCATAGAAGTTTAGTGGCATCAGACAAGTTCTCAAAGATGAAAATGTTACACTTACCTTTTGTCTCTTTTTTCCTATTTCAGGTTCTGGAGAAGCATCATACAACAGAAATGGATTCATCTGTGCATATGAAAATCACCTGAATCACAGAGTCTTAACATCAGTATTTAAGCTGTCCGGCAGAAAGAATTATGAACCTATTCCACTGGCAAACTACACCCTGTCACTTACAGCATCAAGCACTCTGGGTCCTCAGCTTTCATTTTCCAGTTACATTATTTCTGAAAAGATAAATAACATGAATACCAATAACATCAAAATGGAAGGGCAGCTGGAAGTGGCTTCAGTGTATGCAAGAAGCATTTACACTCTGTCTACCACATACAATGAAAAGAGACGGGTTTTAGAAGGAAAATCAAATCTGAAGTTGGATTCTTCTTACCTTCAGGCTACCAATCAGATATCTGGCAGACACAGTGATGGTTCATTTTCCATTACTTCAGTTTCTGATGTACAAAATGGACTGTTAAAGAACACAGCTTCATTGAAGTGTGAAAACAGCCAGCTGAAAGTGTCATCTGAAACCAATGGGAAGTATCAACACACTGCAGGTGTCAATAAGCTTGAAATAATTTTGTCAAAGAAGATGGCAGCACTTCGATCTGAATACCAAGCCACTTACAAGCAAATCCAGTATTCTGCCTTGTTTGCAGGTTCTCTCAATTCCCAGGATCTTGTTTTCAACACTGATATCTCCCTGACTGATCAGAAGAATCGAGCTGCACATAAGTCATCACTCAATATCAACCGGTATGGTCTAGCCAGCAGTGCAACTACCAACATGCAGTTTAGTCCCTTGGCAATGCAGAGTGAAATGAATGCCAAGCTCGACACTGCTGGAGGATCCATGTCTCTGTCCTCTTCTGGGCGCTATGGGAAAAACAATGCAAAATTCAATGTGGGTGGAAGAGTGAGCCTAGCAGAAATAACGCTGGGAAGTGAATATCAGAGTACGGTTCTGGGTATGGACAACAAGCATGTTTTAAACTTCAGAGTGAATAGAGAAGGACTCAAGTTTTCAAATAATTTGCAGGGATCATTCAAAGATATTAAGCTGGAGTACACAAATGATTTAAATATTCCAGGATTATCCTTAACATTTGTTTCAAAATTAGACAACAGCTTCAGCTTTGACAAGTTCCACAAACATGTTTTTGACCTTCAACTGGAGCCTAGCTCACTAACAGCTAAACTGAACAATAATCTTAAGTACACTAAAACAGAAGTTTCCAACAAAGCAGAACTCCTTCTCGAGCCTCTGAATATGAATTTGGGTGGCAATGTCAGAGGAGCCCATGGATCAGATGAAATAAGGCATGCCTACACCCTTACCTGTTCTGGTCTAACTGCAGACTTGAAAACAGACACCACGGCAAACATTCAAGGCGCAGCAGTGAGTCACAGAGTTCATCTGGATGTGGCAGGACTTTCTTCCTCAGTTACCATGAACACCAACTGTGATTCCAAACCTCTCCGTTTCAGCAATGCTGTGCGTTCCACCATGACCCCTTTTGTCATCACCACTGATGTACACACCAATGCTAATGGAAGGCTGGTTGCTGTGGGTGAACACACAGGAGACTTGTACAGCAAATTCCTGTTTAAAGCAGAGCCTCTTGCTTTCACTTTCTCCCACGATTACAGAGGCTCTACCAGCCATAGCTTGAAGTCTAGAGGAAGGTACACTACACTGCTTGACAACAAAGTTCATGTGCTTTTTACTCCATCAGAGCAGTCAAGTGCCTGGAAATTGAAAAGTCAGCTAAACAATAATGTATATTCACAAGACTTCAGTGCTTACAATAATGCAGAGAGAATCGGTGTGGAACTTAACGGAAGAGCTTTAGCAGATCTCTCTGTAATGGACACATCAGTCATGCTGCCATTAACATCTGAAGAAGTTAATTTAATTGATGCATTGGGTCTCAGGGACAGCGTATCGAAGCCTCAAGAATTCAGCATCTCTGGCTTTGTGAAGTATGACAAAAATAAAGATATGCGTGTTATTAGCCTACCCTTCCTGGAAAATTTGCCAGTTTACTTTGAAAAACTCAGAGGCACCGTTCTATCCACACTGCAGGTCATACAAAGTTACCTTAAGAGCATAGACATAGAAAAACACATGAAAAAATACAAGGCAACTTTGGATAAACTGCCACAGGACATTAATGATTACCTGGACAAATTAGATATCAAAGGCAAAGTTAGCAGCATGAAAAATAATTTTGTTGCTTTCACAAAGGACTACAGAATAACATCTGATGATCTCCAAATTATGCTGGAAAAAGCCATGGACAATCTTAAAGAAATACTGTCTCAGCTGCAGATCTACCTGATAGAAGTTGAGCAATACATCAAAGACTGTTACGAACAGTATGACATTAAAGCACTTATTGCACAGCTTCTTGATCAAATAGTTGAAACAATGACAGCTCTAGATAACGAATATCAGGTAAGAACAACTGTAATCAACATCATTGAAAAATTGCGGGCTTTTTTCCAACAATATGATCTTAACGAAATCAGAAGCAGCACTTTGGCTTGGATTAAAAATGTTGATGATCAGTACGGGATTACAGATAAAATACGGGAAAACCTAGAAGTACTCAAGATTCAGATTCAGAATATTGATGTCAGAAGCGTTGTGGAAAATTTGAAACGACAGATTAAAGCATTTGATGCTAAACAATGTTTAGAAAAATTTAAGCAATCATTGCCAATCGAAAAAATCAATGAAATTCTTGAACAAATCAAAGACTTTATTCTAAATTGGATAGAGGAATATGAATTATCTGAGAAGATCAGCGCTTTCCATGGCCATATGCAAAAATTAATTGTAAAATATGAAATTGATAAGCAGATATATTTTTTAATTGACAGAATGAGAGAACTGCTTAAAACATACAGAATAAAAGAAACTGTCCAGAAACTGACCATCTACCTGCAAAATGTTGATGTGAAGTCATGCTTTGATAAAGTTGTTGTTTTTGTTGATGATGCTGTCAAGAAAGTGCAAACCTTTGATTATGAAAAGATGATAAAGCAAGTCAACATGTTCCTTGACATGGTTATTAAAAAGCTCAAGGCTTTTGACTATAACCAATTTGTAGATGACACAAATAACAAAATTCGAGAAGTGACCCAGAAAATAAATGAGGAGCTCAGAAATCTAGAACTTCCACAGAAAGCAGAAGCACTGAAACAGTACATAAGAGATTTTAGATCTGTGATTTCAAAATACATGGAACAACTGAAGGACACGAAGCTTGCTGCAATAATTAACTGGCTCAGGGAGCTCATAGACTCAACAACATTTGCTAATCTCAAAGCCAAGGTAAATGAGCATATGGAAGACCTGCGAGAGAGGATTTCTGAAATGGATATTTCCCAGGAATTACAGTGGTGTCTCCAGAAGATAAGCCAGCTCTACAATTCTGCTGTGATATACATTTCTGACCACTGGAACACAGCTTTCAAAAAAATCACTGTGTTGGCTGAAGCGTATGATCTAAAAAATTGGGCTGAAAATTTAAAACAGTTTGTTGAAACTGGATTTAAAGTCCCTGAAATCAGGATGGTTATAGTCACCATACCTGCCTTTGAGGTTAGTCTCCGAAGTCTTCGGGAAGCAACATTTCGAACACCAGAATTCATTGTCCCACTGACTGATCTTCGTATCCCCTCCTATGAGATCAATATGAAGAGATTAAAAGACATGAAAATCCCAATGAAATTTACTACCCCAGAATTTAAAATTCTAAATACCTTCCAAATTCCATCTTTCACAATTGACTTGATTGAAGTTAAGTTTCAGATTGTGAAAACAATAGACAAATTCATGTCTGCAGAATTTCAGTTACCATCTGTCGATATCTATTTGAAAGATCTGAAGATGAGAGATATGCCTTTTTCTGACATTTCTTTCCCAGAAATACAAATGCCTCAGTTTCAAATACCAGAGTTATTGATTCCAAAGCTAAATCTAAATGAGCTTCAGATTCCTAACATGAAGATACCAGAGTTCCAGCTCCCACGTATCCCACATACTGTGACTGTCCCTACATTTGGCAAATTGTCTGGTGCTTTCAGAGCCACCTCCCCCTTCTTCACACTGTCTACACAAGCTGAACTTCGTAATACCACAACATCTGCAAACAGTCCAGAATTTGTTACCTCCATTTCAGCTCAAACAACATCTAAACTAGACTTCCTAGTTTTTAGTGTTATTGCAGATTCACGTCTTCTGGCCCCTGACATGAAGCAGCTGAACCTTAAAAATGCCATGAAAGTCAACCATAAGTACCTGAAAGTTGATCACACCAATGAAGTGGTATTTTTAGGGACCTCAGTAGAAGGTGAAGCTGAAACAAGAGCAAACTTACATACAAAGAAAAATTCAGTAGAACTACAGAATAATTTAATGGTCAAGCTGCAAAGAAAAATTTGGATGCAGAGTGGAATGGCATATTCTCACAGACTGAATATTCCACAAGCTGATTTCTCCAGCCAGGCTGATTTGGTCAATAACATGACAACAGAGGTAGAAGCAGGATACATATCATTTACTTCTGCTGGTAAAGGAAACTGGAATTGGGCTTCACCTAATTTCTCTGATGAAGGCACTCATGATTCACAGGCCACTTTCAAGATTGAGGGCCCCAGTATTACATTTTCTGCCAACAACAGAATAAATGATAAGTATCTGAAAGTCAACCAAGCTGTGAGATATGAATGTCATTCCTTAATATCTGCAGCACTTCAGATTCAGTCTGAAATTGAGTCACAGCGTGTGGGACGTAGCCTTCTGAATGTGAAAGGCACAGGAGAGCTTCTAGGAATGAAGGTAGAATTAACAGGCTCTCACAATGCTCGGCTCCATGGACGGATTACTGGAACTGTAAATAATGAGCTCTCCTTCTTGGCAAACCCTTCTGAAATTCGTCTTTCAACAAACAATGATGGAAATGTGAAAATCAGCTTCCCAATGAAACTGACTGGCAAAATTGACTTCCTGAATAACTATGGGTTTGCCCTCAGTTCTTCTGTTCAGCAGGTCAACTGGCAAGCTACTGGCAGATTCAATCAGTACAGATATTCCCATAATATGTCTGCTGGCAACAATGATGACAGAATTGAAGCTCATATCGAAATGAATGGAGATGCCAACCTGGACTTCCTAAACATTCCTCTAAGCATTCCTCAGATTCAGATTCCCTACACTGGAATCAAAACTCCTCAGCTGAAAGATTATTCATTGTGGGAACAGGTAGGCCTGAAGGAATTACTGAAGACAACAAGACAATCCTTTGATTTAAATTTGAATGCTCAGTATGAGAAAAACAAAGACATGCATGCAATCCCACTTCCTTTAGCAAAAGTGCATGAAGTACTTAATAAAAACATCCTTTTATTCAACAAGCATTTTGAGAAAGGGAGAAATGCAGCTCTAGATTTTCTCACAAAGTCGTACAATGAAGCCAAAACAAAACTGGACAAATACAAAATACAAACGTCACTGAACAAAATACCACGGACCCTCAAAATTCCAGGATACACCATTCCAATTGTGAATATTGAAGTTTCTCCTTTCACTGCTGAGATGCCAGCCTTTGGTTTCACGCTTCCAAAAGAAATAAGCACAAGAGGATTCACAGTCCCAATAATTGGCTTTTCAGTTCCATCTTACACACTAGTTGTTCCTTCTTTTGAGCTTCCAGTCCTTCATATCCCCCAGGATCTACGCACTCTAAAGCTTCCTAGATTCAGAATCAACAGCTCAGGAAACCACATCTTAGTTCCTGCCATGGGTAACATTACTTATGACTTCTCATTTAAATCCAGTGTAATCACTTTAACTGCAAATGCTGGGCTGTTCAATCAGTCAGATATTGTTGGACATCTCAGTGTCTCATCTTCTTCTGTCATTGAGGCTCTGCAATTCAAGCTGGATGGTTCAACAAGTTTGACAAGAAAAAGGGGGTTGAAGCTGGCCACAGCATTGTCCCTGAGTAATAACAAATATCTAGGGGGAAACCATGATAGCACTATCACTCTCTTAAAGAGGGTCATGGAAGCTGCTGTGGTAACAAACATAGAAGTTGACACACCAGTTTTAAAAATTAATTTCAGCCAAGAACTTTCTGGAAATACGAAATCGAAACCCACTCTTTCCTCAGGGATAAAATTAATGTATGATTTTAATAGTCCCAAATATGGTACCAATGCTGCAGGAGAAATTGCTCACAAATTTGCTTTAGAGAGCCTTACATATTACATATCAGTAGAATCTTCTACAACTGGGGATATTCATGGAGTATTTTACACTGGAAATGCATTTTCTGGAAGTTTAGACCATGAAGCAAATGCCTATTTGAATGCTAATGGAGCTCGGTCATCCCTCAAGTTTGAGGCCCACTCTAAAGCAGATGGACTCTGGACCATTGAAATCAAAGATTTACTTGCAGTTGAAGCATCTACCCGTCGTATTTATGCAGTCTGGGAGCACAATGGGAAGAACTATGTACAATGTACATCTCGTTTCACAACAACAGGGACTCAGAGATGCAAAGCAACCTTAGAGCTGGCTCCCTGGGATGTGTCAGCAGATCTTCAGATTCAAGCCATTCAGCCAAATCCCTACCTGGGCATGGCATCAATTAATGAGGTTGTTGTAGTGAAAATCAGTCCTGCAAACCAGAAAGCTGGCTGGAAGGGTGAAGGCCAAATTCACTCACTATCTCTCAGTCATGATATGCAGTTATCAAATGAAAAATCAAAGGCAATTTTTTTTATTTCTGGATCTTTGGAAGGATACATAGACTTCCTCAAAGCCATCAAGTGTCCCATTTCTGAGAAGAACTTATGGGATATTTTGAAGCTGGACGTCACTACCAGTGCTTACAGGAAGCAGTACTTGAATGGCTCGGCATCCCTCGTGTACACAAAGAGTGAGGATGGCTACTTTTTCCCCATACCTGTCAATAAGCTGACCGATGGCTTCACTGTCACTATTCCTGAGTTACACCTGAAGGCTCCAAGCCCTGTCCTCAGCACTCCAGAGTTCAGCCTTCCTTTCACCACTCTCCAGGTCCCAGCATACACCATTGACTTGCGCAGCATAAAAATTCCGCAGACACTAAGCACAATGCCATTTGATGTCCACTTACCCACACTACCAAAGCTAAGATTCCCCAAAGTGGATGTAGGAGCAAATTACATTACATTAGAAGAATATAAAATGCCATTTTTTGAGGTGACAATACCTGAATACCAAATAACCATGTCTCAATTCACTTTACCAAAGAGTGTTTCATTTGGCAGTTTCTCTGTAGATCTAGATGAAGTAGCTAATAAAATTGCAGATTTTGAAATGCCTACAATTACCATTCCTGAACAGAAAATTGACATCCCCCCTCTGAAAATATCCTTGCCTGCTGGAATTTACATCCCATCATTTGGTGCCTTGACTGGATCTTTCAAAGTTGTTTCCCCATTGTACAATGTCACCTGGAGAACAGACCTGACAAATAAGAAGGACTCTTTTGAGCATTCCATTGACTCTACCTGCAGCTCAACATTGCAATTCCTGGAATATGACCTGAATGGTAAGATATAAAAATTCTATATGCCATGATTTTGGGGGAAAAGATACTGTAGACTAGGCTTTTTCAGGTCTTTTTCCCATGGGCTTTGCATATGAAGATCTTTCTGTCTATTTAGCATTGACGTTAGATGATGCTTCTTTTATCAGCAGTGGCATTTTTTAATAAATTACTATCAGAGACTCAGTCAGTCACCCTGAAGGCTAATGACTATATATATATGTGTGTCATATCCATGTTGAGATATAATGTGAATTTAAAAATGCTCCAGTCAAACAAATGTTTTCCTGTCATTATATTTGGGACATTATGGGCATTCAATTTCTCAAAGCATAATTTGACATATCAGTGAAATACCCCACAATTGGCCATCTAACATACAACTGGATATGTCTTTTGTATTTTTTGTTGGTAATATACGCATTTGAAATCTTTTTCACAGTTGTTTCAAACTACAAATATAAAGAAGATGTGTTTGTTATGACGACAACTGGCAGCTTTTCACATCGTGACATGAGTGCAAACTACAATGAAAATCTGACTATTTCAGGATTTGGGTAAAGAATTACTCTAATAATGTAATTTATAATAGACATAATTAATTGCAAATGATGTGTTGTTGCTTTGATCTCTAATGCCCTAGAGTACTTTGCAGTAGTTAATAAGAACCTGTATATCTATGCTGCCATTATTGGCTGTGTACTTTTCCCCTTCAAGGTAACTTGGAAGCTGTTCTGTCTCAGAGTTTCTAGAACAGCTTTTCTCACCAGCCCCATGTCACTGAGACATAAATACAGTATTTTATAATCAGAGCAGTTCTAGATCTAACCATCAACATAGTTGGGTTTCTTCCCAGTGGATCCCTCTGTCACCACAAGCCACTACAGAGTAATTTTTATTCACAAGTGCCCACACCAGGTAAGACTTGGCTCTCTTACTGCCTCTTTCGATCTGCAAGTGTTGTGTTGATACATCCAAGGGACAGAATCCGTGAAGGCAAGTACAAATGTACATAAACAGTAGTGCCTATACTTGTGCTGGTATAAAAATTGCAGTCAGTTTGTAGAAATTTGTAGAAAGCTGACAAAAATACAGCTACAGGTTTTGTTTTTCTGCCCTAATTTAATGAAAATTCACAACAGAGCTCAATACAGTTTTATCTAAAACAGGAAAATTGGAGTGACATGAAGTTTTGAATGTGTCAGGCTAAACTCTAAGAAATGTGGATAGTAAACCCTACATTTTCTTTTCATCATGAAGGAATTGTTTACTTGCATATATATATACATATGAAATTATAAGTGATACTATGTTCAGACATACAGAATTGGGTCTGTGCTTTCTGCATTGCTTCATGTCTGTATATTTGCTGTGGTTGCAGAGTCCTGGAGGACACTTTGTCACTAGACATCATCAGCCCAGCTTTCACAGATGTTCATGTGCGTTACGAAGAGAATGAAAGGAAATCATCCGGCTCAATATCCTCTCCCTCAGCTGGGACCCTTGCTTATGTCATGGAAGGGGACGATGAAATTTTCCTTGCCAGAGTTTACTACCAAACTCAGGTAAGCTTGATAGGAGCAATAAAAAGCAGAAATGTTTGATGTGGTCAGAGGAAACATTCCCTTTTTAATTTTGTGTGTGTTTATGTTGAGATATAAATTAACAGCCAAATAAAAACTATATTATCATAATTAAAGGTTTTATTTCCTATGCTGGCCTTTCCAGTACTAAAAATAATATCTATGTAAAGAGGTGTTTTCAACTCCTTCACACAGTTATTTTTTCCATCTCCTATGGTCAAAAAGACACACCCACTGAAAATGAAGAATGTACAAAGTCAGTTTTAGATAAGCTGCCCCTCAGGTTTAATAGAGAGCCATCAGGCTACTTAGAATTACTACATAAGTGACCATTATAGGAATAAGGCAACTAGAAGAGGTCAGACCATCTGTGAAGTGCCTTTTTAAATCCATTAATATGTTACAATACATGTTCTTATTAGTGGCTTACTAGAATAATTTCAGAATTAAAATATTACCTTCCAAAATTATATACTAATTAGAGATCACAAGCAACTCACTATTAATTATAAAAATGGAAAATCTATTGTATACGTGTAAATATATTCTCATTTGAGGATTTATTAACTACTCTGAGTAACTGTCTAAATTGTCTCATTTATTTAAATGATTATGAAATTAAATCCTCTGATATTTTCATATGAAAAAGATGCTTTTTTAATTCACTTTAACTGATTTCAGGAATGAGTAGAAGGCTCATTTTTCCAAGTAATTCACCTGCTTTATGAGACATGAAAGGCATTTAATACAAAGGAAGTAAAAAAATCTTATTTGCAGTCAGGTATTAAAGACCAGACTAAGTTATGTTCTAGTCTTGCTCTTTGAAGAAGCTCAAAGTAGCTTGGTACAAGATAATTTCTTCCAAAATAACCTTTCAAGATGAGAACAAACAGACAGCAAACAGACAGTGGAGAGTGCTTGTCTTAACAAACAGTAAAACCAAAGATGGAACAATGAGAATATTGAAATACGCTCATAAATAGTAGTGGAGTTTTCTTACCCTGTTTTGTATTTTCAGTCTGCTCCCCAGACAGACATTGACATACTGAAAGGTGAGATATCCCTCAAGGACCCTGACCAGATTCAAATGAAATTCAACTGGAACGAGGATGCTGCCAAAGACTTGCTGTTGGGTCTGAAAGAAAGAGTGCCTAAAATGACAAACGCAGCCTATAGGTATGTTAACCGGTACCATAAGGAGCACATGGGACTGGAAATAGGTGCTGCCACCTTAAAGATGAAGAACATAATGCAGAATAATGTTGAAAAGGCATACACTTTTGCTGCAAATCAAATAGATGAAATAGATGCTCAGCTTCGCACAGCTGCCAACGAGGCCTCTGACAAATATCAGGAGCTGAAGTTCAAAGCTAAACGGCTTTATCGAAGAGCTGCAGATCAGGCTGAACACTTTGACTACCAGAGAATAAAAGCAAAACTTTTGGACATTTTAATTGACATAATAGAACAGTACCACCAGAAAATAAAACACGTAATTGACTCAGCCACTGAATTCCTGAAAACCACAAAATTTCAGGTCCCTGGGCTGTCTGAAAAGTACAGTGGTGCAGAAATATACCTCCTGACTACAGAGAAGGTAGCAAAAACTGCTGATGTATGTCTTTCAAAACTTCAGGAGTACTTTGATGCCTTGATTGCAGCCATCAATGAGCTGGAAGTCAGACTTCCTGCTTCTGAAACAATTCTTAGAGGCCGTAATGTACTTGATCAAATTAAAGAAATGCTGAAAGATTTGCAGGACAAAATCAGGCAGACATTTGCTGCTCTTCAGGAAGCTGACTTTGCAGGAAGGCTGAAGCAACTGAAACAAGCAGTGCAACAAATTTTTCAGAAGGTAGAAGAAATGGTTAGAGGCTTGCAATCCAAAACTTTTGAAGACATCAAAGTCCAAACGCAACAGCTCTACAAAGATGCACTGGCTTCAGACTTTGCCCAGAAGCTGAGATCCTTGACAAAAGATGTTAAAAAATACATTTCTCAGTTCAAAGACTTTAGCCAGAAGACATTCCAGGACCTTTCAGAAAAGCTGCGCCAGCTGCTCCTCTACGTGAAGTCATTGAGGGAGGAGTATTTTGATCCAACTGCATTTGGATTGTCAGTGAAATACTATGAGGTGGAGGACAAGGTACTGAAATGGCTGAAGAACATCATAGATCTTCTTGTGGACTGGCACAACCAGTATGTTGGAGATCTTGCTGGCATTGCTACACGCCTGACAGACCAAGTGAGAGAATTGGTGGAAATCTACAGTCAGGAATATTATGACCTTATAACTGATGTTGAAGGAAAAGGAAAACAGAAGATCATGGAACTCTCATCTGCTGCTCAGGAAAAAATCCGATACTGGTCTGCAGTTGCTAAGAGGAAAATTGATGAACACAGCAAGCAGCTCAAGGAAAAACTCTGGGAGATCTCTGGGCAGCTTAGTCAGTCCCAAGAAAAGCTAATCAGTGAAGCCAAAAGGTTAATTGATCTAACTATAGAAAATTACTCTGCTTTCCTGCAATATATCTCAGAGCTTCTTCGCTGGCTTGAGCAAATAACAGCTGAGAACATAAAGCCTTATGTGGCTGTTCGTCAGGGAGAGCTTAAAATTCAGGTGCCCATGTGACTGGCAGTCCATTTACCAAATGCCCCAAAAAAGCAGACAGGCACTCAGGAATAAAGTGGAAATGACACACATACTCATTCAGCAAGGCATTGAGAAAGGCTCCAGGAAATGGAAAGAAATGCAACACTTCACTGATGAACAACTTGACACTGAGCAAGTGAGTCCTCAGGAGATTATGGAAAATATTCAGCAGTGCATGAACACCTGAATGGACATGTAGAAGAGGAGAAGTAGCAAGTTTCTACCAAAATGTATTTAAATATAACAGCAATCAGTATACTGGAGCTTCAGGTAGATATATTTGAATCAGAATTTGTAAATTAAAACTTAATAATCTACACTAGGTTATTTTAATAAGCTTAATAAGCCAATAAATGAGTTCTTTATTACATTTTTGTGTCATTCATTACAACTACTTTCACTTGGAGCATAAGGCTTAATCCAACAATTTTCAAGGTCAATGGGAAGTCTTTTCTTTGATTTCACAGTATGTTGGATCAAGTTAATAATGTGCAATGCATATTGTAAATAGTCACAAAAGGTATGGAATACATAGAATAAACAGGTTTTAAGATAAAGGTCACATTCATAAGCCAGTTGAAAGAAGACTTGGAAACACATCTAATTCCCAGCATAGAAATACCTTCATAGATAAGTAAGGAAAAGAGCATGTATAAAAACATTAATTTAAAAGAATTATACATTCTGAAAATGGCATCAAAATTTGAAAATTAACATAGAAATATGAACATATATAGAAATCTGACTCCTGGAATACTGCAGATAATAATACAAATGTTTTCTTAATAAAAATTAATTTATGCCTGTGTCAGTTTTCAGACAACTATGCTAAGAATTTTATATAAGTTTTCTTTCTACTGGCTGATTTATATTTCAGAAATACAGGGTTTTCTCACCTGTTTCCCCATGATATTTCTGGTTTCACTTTAAATTGTCTATTTTTTACCTGTTTTGAGTTTAGTTAAGTGTCAAAGTTTCACAGACATCACTGTGTATGATGGGAGTCAAAAAGTTTTCCCCTCCTAGGCTGAAGCCTAGACCATTTAAGTGAATTCTCAGTTTAAAGATGAATTTAAAGCGTGTTGAAGAAGTCCCTCACAAAATAAGACTATTTTTAACTAGAAAATATGTTGACCTGCAATGGTGTACTATATAAACAGTCCTAGAGAAATGCATGCTCAGGCTGAAAAAATGTTGCCTCTTTGAGAATAAACTTTTTGACAAACAACACTAGAAAGTTTGTGCACATGTCTAATTTGATACAATCAGTTTATTCTGTAATATATTCGGTGCTTTTTCATTAATGGGAAAACAGAGAATCTGTTTGGTGTGATGGAGTACATACATGGTATGATGGAGTACATACATGAAGGAGTGGAGCACCAAGACTTTGATATCCCTATTGATAGATAATATTATTACCTGAGTAACTTTGCCAGTAATGATTTTTTTTCAGATAAGCTACTTTAACCCTGAAATCAGAATCTCACAGGTGTGATATTATGCACATGCCTATCTAGCTGTCAGCTAGTGGGTATCTCATAGAAAGTAAGGTAAATCCATTTTCTCTTCAGAGATTTCAGCCATCACAATTATGACAAAAATTCTCAGAATAAGAGATAGAATAGTCCCCTGTGAACTATAAAATAAGTTTTGATTTTGAATAGAACTAATCTGCATATGTCGCCCTGCCCAGGGGAATCAAAGGTATAAAAATCCCTGTTTACCCTGTTTACTGAGCATCTCAGTAAAAAAGATGTTGGCTGCAGAGCCCTTTCACCTTCATTCACAAGGAAACTGAAGCCTATGGGTCATCTGATCTTTATTGGATGTCAGATTGCACAACTCATTTCCCTGAATTTCACAAATGTTTAAGCACAAACAGATTTCTCAGACACTGACTGATTGTTGCTTCTCTTTGTCATGACAAACAGCCCTGTGAAACAAAAGACAATAGAATAAATTATAATAGTTATGGGAGAAGAGAGATTTAAAGTTTGGGGTTTTTTTGTTTTCCCCCTCATGTCTATTTATTTCTGTCCATCATTCATCGTTCTTGGAAGGATTATAAATGCTAAAAAGGATTTACTTATAAGGAGTGGGTTAATGAAATAATAAATATGCCAAATAGTATAATTACTGGCTCTTATTGGCAGGAGTGACGCTTCCCAAGAGCAAGCACAATAGTTTGCACACTAAATTGTGGTTAGAGGTTGGAGGAGATTTCCAAGTCTCGTAGCAGCATTGCCGCCAATTGGATTAAAGCTCTCAATCCTGTAATCAATGTGCCATCTTGCACTCATCCCACAGCTGCTCTGGGAAGGGCCTGGAAGCAGAACATTGCTCTCAAAATTGATCTTACTGGAACTTATCCATTTTGTGAATCCCCACACCAGACAGGTCATCTCAAGCACCCCTTGGAAATTCAGGCAGTATTTTAATACAGGGAGCAGTTGTTTATGTTTGTGTGTGTGGGTGCATCCCACAAGCACATACAACCAGGTGTCACTTTAATTTCCATTCCTTTTCCTGTTGTTTGGTCATTTTTGCTGTTTTCTTTCAGGATCTAGCAAATTTTAGCCTTATTTCCTGTGTAGTAAGTTACAGAAATATAGACAAAACCATAATTATTCAAATTGTGTTGCAACTTGCAATTATATGCAATATAATAATTTGTAATATTATTGGTTCTTTTTTTGGCTTCTTTTCCATCTTAGTTTATATATTTGGAAATATTCTATTTCATTAAATGAAATTGTGTGGGAGATAACAGAGAATCAGCAACTATCTGGGGCTCAGTGACACTGCTTTTCTTTTCTTTTCTTTTTCTCTATAGTCTTCATCATCTGAATTCTCATAAATGCCAGAGAGACTTTTCTTTATAATTTACAGCAGGTATCAGACATAGAGCAGAACTGGTTGTAAAAGTCTAATTACATGAAACATATTAACAAGAAATTGAGAGAACAATATGCCCTGCTCTAACTAAGTGATTGTAGAAATAACATTGACAAGAAACGTGTGTGTTCCTAAATGAAAAACTTTTGCAGACGTAGGACAGCAAAAATGTTCCAGAATTTTAGATTATGCAACCAACTAGAGCTGATCTTTTATTAAGTGATTTAAAAGTACATGCATAGTTTACTGCATATCCAGAGATTCTACACACTTATCCACATCCACAGCATCATCCACCTCTGGTGCTAAATTGTGTTATTGATACTTTAGAAGCAACTGCCATTATGGCCTACTGATACCTTTCAAAATTTATATTAAAATATTTAGTTGCTCAGTAAGTGACACCAAAATTTGTACTACTCTTCTGCTGGCAGATTTATTGCCCAGATGGGGAACCAGAATTTATTAAAGGCCATGCAAGCATACAGAATTGCTTGTATTCCATTTCTGCACAGCCAAATCCTGGCCCAAATGAAATGGATAGCAAAATGTCTATTGGCTTCAGCAGGAGTAGACTTTGGCCAGTTAGGTGTATAACTTGAGAAGCACTCTGGGATCCTGTATTATCTGGGATCCAAAGCTATATTATTATCTATAAAAATCTACACAAAAATATCATTAAAAACCCATGCAGACAATAAAATTAATCACTAACAAATTTGAGGGAGATCAGAATGAATCTTGCCTGTACAACATTAACCAGAGCTTCTTCATAATTTTTTTACCCAGTATTACTTAACATCACAGATAAAGTCTGCCAGGGCCAAGAATTCTGGGTTCTGGTCCCAGGCCTTAGACATGGAAATATACACATATATCTCATCACTCTTTCCCTCAGTTCATTATCCATTCAAGGCATTAAGGGAAACTGGGACCTTACAGAATAAAAACCTGTCTTGGATGTTTGCAAGACCCAACTGGGCAAATTCTTGAGCAACAGATCTGAGTTAAAGCTTACCTCTGTTTAGGGAAGTAAGTTGTGCTAGAGACCTCCCAAAGTCCCCTACAACTTGAGTTACTTTGTCTTACTTTTTTACTCTTGTGATTAAAGTGGTACAGCTTTAGGTTGCCATCTCTAATTCTGTACCTACCCTTTGTTAAATGGGACATGAGGAACTGGCTGCATCATTATTGTAATATGTCATTATACATAGACAGAAAAGTTCCATGGTATCCCTGTATGTAAACACATCCTCATTCTGATTGCAACCATGAGGCATCCTAAAATTCCCTGGAGCATTCCAGCAATTGAAGCCTTCTCAGTTGGTTCTGCATCTTTCCTCTTCTGTGCTTTTCATGTAACTACTTCTGCCATACCAAACCATTGATATTTTCCCAACATGCAGGAACTGATGATTATTACCAGTGATATTCTGACAGTATGATTGTTGTAGCTGTTAGTAGAATAAGATGCACATCTTCTCAGAGTGGCTGGAGAAGGGTCCTCTGCTAGGCTGGGCATTTTCAGAGTGAGAGGATCAAGTATATGAGCAGCAGATCCACCACAAACTGGGGGAAATAACAAAGGTCAAATGCCTACACAATGCATCTGTTGTGAAGAATTTGCCAGGTATTTGCTGTAAGCGGACACTCACCACAAGTTATAGCCTCATATTGATTTCCCAGCAAATGAATTCAAGGGGACATGCTAAAAACAATCTTGAATTTATGGGTAAATCTATTAATCTACACTGCCTTTGGGACTCAAGGAGCAAGTTCTGGTCTCTGAACAAGTGATACGAACTAGCTCAAACATTATATAGCATATAGGAAGTAGGACTTGGAACAACTCTCTGTACAAGTGTCCAAGTTTCCTCGAAGAGTGAGCCAAAAGCCATAGGCAGCATAGGTGCCTGGGGGACCTGAGATTTGGTCTGAAGCAAGGAGTGAACCAAATGTGCAGCAGAGAGAGCATGAAGAGCAAAAATATTCACTGCATCTACCAGACAAATAGCATAATTAGATACTTAGAGGAGGCCACTGGGGTGAGTAAAGATGTTCTTAATTAAGGCCATGCATGGGGAAAAGTATCAGACCTACAACTTTTTAAGTGCTGCATAACACTTTCTATTACACTACTGAAAGAGGCTGGTGACTCCTGAGTTTCTGGGCAAGCTGGTTATTCTTACAGGGATAATATTCTCCTCTGGTTTCTGTGCAGCTTTGACTAAGGATGGAAAGGAAACACTTAGCCTCCATACCATACTTTTATTTCTCCACATTTTCCCTGCTACCACTACCTCTGCTACAGTTAAGATGTATTCCAATGTTGTTGCCAAGTAGAGGAAAAAATTTAACACACTTGTTAACTTATTATTTTGCTATAGTATATTTTCTAAAAAACTTGTTAGTGCTTTTGTTCAGAACTGTTTTCTGTAGAAAGTGGTTTATGGATGTCTTTGTCTTCATCTCTACCACTGCTCTGAAAGCAGTGGTAATTGTAGTTCTCTTGGGTAGGTTTAATCAGTGGAAGGGTTTTGCACTGGGACCTTCAGAAATTTCTTTATCTGCTAACATATTGTTTTGTCATCAGTCTCATAAACAGCCCTACACAGTACCAACCAGTCACTCTGAAAGGTCATTTGTTTCTTTCCTTCTAATACCTGTAATATTCTTAAGTTTTAAATCAGTGGCTCTCCTGGATGGAAACAAAGATCCAAAACCAGTTACAAGATGCTATTAGGCCCCTGCACTAAAGCCACCAGATCAAATTTCTGCATTTAGACAGAAACGCCCCATTTCCCAGATATATGCTCACTCCTCTACACTTCACAATCCCATTGAGAGTGCATCATATTATGCTGCTAAATAGGGAGAAAAATGGAAAGGTGATATCACTGTCTCCAAAGTTCAGCATAGGTGTTAATTTAATTTGTTTCAAGATTACTACCTTTGAATGTTCTCAAAGAGAAGCTGGATAAAAACAAAGCTCTCACCAACACCTACTACCTCTGTGCTGCATGACACTTTGCACAGACATTTGCCATTGTTAGCAGCTCTTTGACTCTCCATAACACTCTTTCTCTGTTGTTACTGTATTTGTTTATTTAATAAGCCTTTATTTTTTTCTATGGAAATGATTGGCTTATAACTACTTACAAACATATGGGCAGTTATGCAAAAGCATTTCATGTTAAAGCTGAAGAACAAAAAACCAGCCAAATCTGAAGGAATACTCGTCTCTCACACATAGCCCATATTCCAGCAGCACAAACCCCACAATATCTCTCTCTCAGACACATCTGTCTGTATGTGCAAACGTCCATGCAAACACACATACACGTGCTGTGTGCATTACTGTCAAGTTAAAAGCCTAAAGTTAATCCTTAATCCTTAGGTCATCCCCTTCATTTCAACACATCAAGCCAGCCAAGCCTTCCCAACATCCCTGTCAGCAGTAAGCTGATGTAACTCTTCCCACTCAGGACCCATTACTTCAGCAGTTTCACCACTGATGTTCCACCAGGTTCATCTTCCAAAACGTCATTTTTTGTTTAAACACAGAATCAGAGAGTTATAGTCTTGGAGTTCTGTGGAGAGACAGCTTTTCTTTTCTTTGCACTCCATTTCAGCTGAGATGTGCTGACGAATTCATTGCACAATTTTGTAAAGTGATACAGTTGATGTTATTCAACAATGGCCAGTTCCTCCTCCAAAAGATTTGAGCTTAAATTTTCCAATCCTTTTAGAAACACATTTTTTAAAAGAAAAATTCCGTTGATATTTTGCTAGCCTAGTATTGACCTGGTGACTTTTTTGTGGCCATGTGTATGTGTGTCATCTGCACTCTGTGTTGTCCCTCTTCAGGTTTCCACTGAACATCACTATCTTTTTTGCTTTTTACAAATCTTCTTGATCTATACTCCATGGCTGACTTCTCTTAAAATTTGTTACCCATTGAAGAGATAGGATCAATTTTTAATAGTTCACGTTCTGGATTGGGGATCAGTTCCTAGGCCAGTTTTTTATCCACTGTATCATTCATCCACCTCATTTTCTCATATATTAGTTTCCCATGAGTAAAATGGGAATTGTACTTCTCTGCTTTTCATTGGAATTGTCAGAATGAAACTAACTCATGACCTGAAGATAATCTGATAAGTCTCATAGTGCTGAAGACCAAGAAGTAGATAGACACACTGTAATGGCAACAAGAAATCAAGATACTTGTATTGACTTCTCTCTCCCATCATCATGTTTATTGTTTTAGAAACTTGGACTTGATTTCATGTGTTAAATCACTCAGAAACACTCTAGTCCACCCCAAAACCATCATACATACCAGGCATCAAACATATAACACTCTCATACAGATAAATGATCCGAGGAATGGACTCAACGACTGCTAGCAGTTAATTTATATCGTGGTTTCACCATAAACTTTTAACTTTGGAAATAATCTGCCGCCCGTTTCAGTTTTTGGCTGGCATATAATGCACCTTTGTGAAGTCACTTTTCTGTCTAATAGAGATATTTCTTTTTATGGGTGAACATTTGTTTAAAAATAACAAATAGTAATCTCATTTACCGTGCACAAAGAGTGTGCTACTTAACTGTATGTAACCAAGTCCCATTTCGTCTGGTTTAATGTTTAGCAAGGCATGCAAACTAGTTGATATAACAGGATGAAGATGATTTATTTAATAAAATTACAATCCTTTTTTTTTTCATTAAAAAAACAAATAATTGTAACAAAAAAAAAAGTGTTTAAAGTAAAAAAGCATAGCCTGCAAAGATTGATACTGAAAAGTCAGCACATATTAGAAAGCCTGATGCTAAGCTCAGCTGCTTCTTCACCCCGTCTCCACTTCTGTTCTGGGTCTGGTGTGCAGCCAGCCTCTGTTTCTGAAGTCCAGTACTCCCATAGTGATTACTGATATCCACCATAATGAAGTTAGCAGATAGCCCATTTGTTCCGCTCTGGATAAGGTTGCAAGAGAACATTTTAAGCACACTTTGTTCCTTTGGGGAGGATAAAATTTAGGATATATATAGATATAATATGTAATGTGCAATGTGTAGTATATACATTTACATGTTATATCTACCTGTCTGTACTCTCCTTGTGACAAGAAGTTGAACAGGAGTCAGCAGCATGGTTTTTTGCCCAAGAAGACCAAGCACATACTGGGAAGTTGTAGCTAGCAGGTCTGTGAAAAGATCCTTTTCCTATGTTTGGCATTTGTGAGACCACATCTGGATTACTGTGTCTGGTTTGGGGATCCCCAGTGAAAGAGAACCATGGACATACCAGAGTGAGCTCAGCAGTGGCCAGCAACCTACATAGGGGGCTGGAGCACACAGCATGCAAACAAGAGGTAGATGGATGGGTTTGCTGAGTCTTAAGAGAAAAAGCCTGAGGAGAGGCATTATTTCTGTTTTCCATGACCTGTTGCATGGTCTTGCATAGAGAAGACAGAGTCAAGCTCTTCTCAGAGCAGAGAGACAAAAAGCAATAAATAAAAGTCATATGAAGGATAAAAAAAATTGCCCTGTGAATAATCAAACACTTGCACAGATCCAGGAGAGGTTGTGAAATGTTCTTCTTTGGACGTGTTCAGAACTCAGATGGGAACATTCACAACTAACTTCATCTAACTTCAAAATTCAACATAACTTCCAAGTTAGTCCTACATTGTGCAGGGTATTGGATTAGATGATCACAAGAGGTGCTTTATACTGAATTATTCTATTTCATGATAAGACCTAAACCCTTTTTTGGGTTTGCACCCCAAAACCACTCAAAGGCTGCAATTCACCCCTATTTAATGACAGAGATTTCTCAGAGAAGATCTTAGCTATGATTGTCTACACAGGAAAATCTTCCAGTGGAACTCACATTTGACCATGCAATACAAATGTGTATTAAACATGGCTTCAGCAATTCTCATTCTCCCAAAGCTATTCAGTGTAATGTAAGTGAACTGTTTCCCAGTAACATTTCAAGTCACAGAAAATTGTCCTACACAACATTTAGTAGTCATAGACTCCCTGCTTTGCTGCTGTTGTTTATCTTCAACACATGTAGAAATTGTTTTGGTGGAAAGATGGGCCAGTAAATTTGATCTTTTGTTTTGACATAATACATTCCTCTTACTCATTAGATGCCTTTTTGAGATTAATCTAAGAATGTTGCTCTTGCAGTCAACCAGATAACGCTTCCTTTTTCTTTTGGGGAAGGGAGGGATGGGATGTCTACAATTTTTTTGGCTAGAGAAGCTCTGATACTTTATGCATTTGAGCCTTTGTTCTTAAAATAAACACATAAACTTGGCTTAAAGTAAGAAGTAGTAGAATTTGTTTGTTATTAGAATGCACTTGTGATTAGAAGAACCATTAACCAGCAGCTGTTCTTATGCACTGTGTGAGATGACCACACTTTCCCTACCTATTTTGGAGGGCAAGAATGGCATGTGCTATGATGCTAAGGATCTCACAAATGTCAAGGATGCCTTTTAAATTACATTTACTGCTCTATTTCTCCAGCCAAAGAAGCATTGTAGGAAAACAAGGAGACTCAGATTGAGACAAAAACCCTACATTTAATTATTTTTACCTCTGAGATTGCCTTTTCCTATCAGGTTGTCAAGTATAATTTTCTTGAGATGGTGTCCACTCAGAGAAAAATAAACTAAGAACATTCATGCAGACATGCATATCTTCCTAAGAGTGTGTGTAGCACTGTTATGTGTACACCAGAGGTCATGAACCTTTTTTAGGGGGCTGTCATTTCTTCAGTCTCTTCTATATAAAGTTTTTTATGCCCTTTTCATGCCCATTCACATACTGCTCCAGAAGTGTCTGGTAGGAAGCCATGGTAGATTTCTCCATATTTTGCCCTTTGTTGGCAACTGGGCTTGACCTTTAAGATCATTGAGTCCAGCCATCAATCTGACACTGCCAAGTCCACCACTAAACACGTCCCTAAGTGCCACATCTAAAGATCTTTCAAATACCTCCGGGGTGGTGACTCAGCCACTTCCCTGGGCACTCTGTTCCAGCACTTGACAACCCTTTCCATGAAGAAATTTTATCCAAACAGCCAAAATAAATGTCCCCTATTGCAACTTGAGGCCATTTCCTCTTGTCCTTTGCTTGTTATTTGGGAGAACACACTGACCCCTACCTGGCTACAGCCTCCTTTCAGGTGGTTGCAGAGAGTGCTAAGCTCTCCCCTGAGCCTCCTTTTCTCCAGGCTAACCACCCCCAGCTCCCTCAGCAGCTCCATATGAGACCTGTGCTTCAGACCCTTCACCAGCTTCTGCATCTTTAGGATCTCCCTGTTTCAGAATATCCAGTCTTCCTGCACTTCTTTGCCCTTCAGGCAGAGGCAAAGTCCCAGCTGGTACCACACTGTAGTGCTACCAGCAGCTAACAGTTCCCCATAGCCATGCACCATCTTCCATCTCTGTACCCCACCACAGTCCTCCTGGTAGCTGGTAGCTCTATCCACAATAAACCTGCCTGGAATAACTGAACAGACATCAAATTAATGTCTTTAAACTAATTATCTATAAAGCTAATTTGTCTCTAAGGGTAAGAGTGATTGCAAATGGGGCAAATGTCACTGGTATATAGATTTCAGCGTGCAAAACTCTTGCACAACAACAGTCAGGGAAGAACAGTATCAGGAAAAACAGAGTAAAACACAGATTCATGAAGAGCGGTATAGCCCGTGGAAGCCAAACAGTGGCTCTAGGACAGGGTCACTATCCAAAAGGGCACTCATGAATAAGGGCATCCTGTGCTGAAGAGGGAGAGAGCAACAGCAGCAGTGAGAGCTCTGGCCTTATGTTGGGATCTATAAATACATGGATTCAAGGCACGGGGAAAGAATCTTAAACCAATCTTTTCCCCATAGTCAGTACATGTACAGACCTCACATCGTGACTTTGACCTTCACTGGTCCTGAAACACTTGAAGTACATTACTTTTGGCAGCTCTACAGTGGGGTCAGCAACCTCCAGCAAGAGCCAGTAACAAAGAGCTCAGGTGCAATAACATCTTAAATCACCACAGATGCTTGTTTGGTGTGCGTGAGTCACAGGTCCAAGTGGATGAGTATAAAAACCCAAAGGTTAAATCTATATTAGTAAACTAAATAGTGTCAGGGCCATCAAGCCATCTGGAACAATCTGACGCATCCATAATATTAAACTCTCTTAACCTCTAGCACAGGACAGCTGCCTGCATGTTGCCTGCTGGCAATGGTCCCTGGCCTGAGCTAACTCACAAGCCATACCCAGGAATTGCTTGGGAGGTTGTCAGTTGATCTAGGCCAAAACCACACCAGGGACTCTTCTAACAATTGAATAATGTGGATGAGTAAATCCCAGTGCCTGTGCCCATGCCTTGACACTGTTTAATTTACCAGAATACACGTACCCATAGTTTTCTGAATGTGTCACTAATCCATCTGCTGTCTCTAGGTATTTTGGTCTTTGAATTTATATATTTGAAACATATGCAGCCTGACAGTACCTCTTTACTCTACACACTCTTAATTGGTGTGTTGGCATACAGCACCCAAAATTCCCTCCATAAATATACATTTTTTGATGACTGCAAATGAATACATTTCTACTTGGAATAAAACCCTCCATGTTTGGTCAAGCCAAGCATACGTTCAGAACTGGCACAGTCTGGAATGCACATCTGGAATGTGTGATGGCGTTAAGAGATCCTAAATACCAGAAGTGCAACAAGTTGGGCTTCTGAACACAGCACTTATATTTATTGCACAGGCTTTGATATTCTCTGGTTGTCAAGCCTCTATGGACACCACTGTGGTGTGAAGAGTCTTGGTGCTTTTTAACCCATCAAATTTTGGTAAAATTCAGCAAGGTCTCTGGTTCTGGTCCCGTAAACACGTGCCAAAGGTAGACTTTTTGTACAACACTACTTCTGGAATTGCCTGAAGATTTTTCCATTTACTACCAAGGGCACCACTGGTTTGAACACAATTCCTTTTCTACCCCTCCCTGTCCTGTCCCATGGACAAAGACATGG
Source organism: Pycnonotus jocosus (assembly GCA_013400435.1). NCBI lineage: Eukaryota > Metazoa > Chordata > Aves > Passeriformes > Pycnonotidae > Pycnonotus > Pycnonotus jocosus. The sequence goes on along the minus strand of VWYP01023117.1, from coordinate 11,821 downwards.
GGAATTATAACTTATGGATAGTAAGTGCAGAAACCTGAAAATCAGCAAAACAAGCCCAAAACATAACTATTCTCCTTTAAATTGCTGGCTTCTTCTTTGCTTTAATCTGCTTTCCTTCTAAATAAAACAAGATTTTTAGGAACACTACCCTGCAACATGCTTTGTTATCATTCAGTTAGTCCATTCCTATTACCAATCCTTGAGTAGATCTTAATTCTTTAGATATTAAAAAAAAAAATCACCTTTCACAGAAAAGCCACTGGCTGTAGTTTGCTCCTCACCTCTCTGAAGAAAGATTCCGGAGTAGGAAGTTTCTACCTTTTAATTTTTTTTTTCTCCCAGTTGTTTTGACAATGGTTACTTTTAATGTGGTGTCAATAAATCCATTCAAATCTGGAGCAATGTTGGCTTGAATAAACAAGAAAAATTTCAAAAATTACCTTTCTCCTGTATATGTTCCAATAAATGGAGTCATGTTATACTCAATAGTAATTATGAGGTGACCCTATAAATTATTGTACAGTGATTCATGTTATTCTATAGACTTTAGGTCATACACTTCATTTCAAGCTGAAAGTGCTGCAAAGGATATATTAGGCTCTAGAGGAAACAGGGAAAGAATATAGTGTACACTTCATATTGGTATCACGGGAGACCTGGCTGTGAGAAAGCACTTTCCAGCAAAATATACTGAAATTACTGCAATGAACCTGAGCTGAAGAAGCAACTGCATGTTTCCCTACTGATTTGAGAGAGGGAGGACTTCATCTTGTCAGCAGAAACAGTGATTAGAATTAAATCTCCATAAATTCTTTGTCTGTTCAGCACTAGACAGAAGATTAAACATAATAACATTAGCATAGTTTTGTTTCAGAACATGATTTATGGTATGTGGCACTGTATAAGAATTGACATTCTTCATTTTCTCATAAAATTTTCTTCAGTCTACCTGAAAACCCTTTCTGTAGGAGATAAATAGACCTAAATTTCAGAGGTGGGAAACAAGCTTGAGCAACTAAAAGTAAACTAAGTGTCCCACTTAGACTCACAACCACTTAGAATCTGGGAGTATGCTGCCCAAGGCACATATTCCATCCTTCTGACTTTCTCAGCCTTTTTTTGTTTTTGTACCTAACCTGTGTCCTAGAGGAATGAGTGCATACCTGTCAGGTCTGCAGCAGCTAGACAACCTCTCTGTTCAGCTGACTGACAGAAACCCAAACTTTGAGAATCAGTCAAAGCTGGCAGAAGGAGAAAGGAAGCCACCACTAAACTAGGAAATCTAGTTTGCTCATATCAGTTCCTTTGATTTTGGAGTCTACTGATTCTATGTTTTGCCTTTGATTTTAGTTAACAACACAGAGAACTGTCTTGTTCCAGGAAAACCTTTCTCTATTACTGAAGATGAGCATATGGCTCCATGACCAATTTTCTCTCTACAAACACTGAGCACAACCAACCCTCCCTTTGCCTTCCAACAACATTGAAAACAAAACTTTTTTCCACATCAGTTCTGTCTGGCTGATCCCATCTGTGGTCTGCCCAGACAATGCTGGGAGGAATTTGCTACAAATTAGGTGAAAGACTTGAACATGATCACTCTAATTTACTCCTTACCCCAGCTGGTATCTTCCTGGTTTTCCCACACCTCTGATCACATCACTAGCATTCCGGCATTGAATATGTGGCAGGGAAATGGCTGCCCCAAGGATGGCACTTGAAGTGCCTGGTCTGGGTTGTCCCAAACCAGGGAGTTTGTCCAGCCTAACTCTTCCTTCCTACCTCACAGTGCGCAGAGCTGAGGAGAAGTGAGCTGCATGACTTTACCTGCAACAGCTGGCAGCCCTGAAGGGCAAAGTAGTGCAGGAAGACTGGATATTGTGAAACAGGGAGATCCTAAAGGTGCAGGAGCTGGTGAAGGGTCTGAAGCACAGGTCTCATATGGAGCTGCTGAGGGAGCTGGGGGTGGTTAGCCTGGAGAAAAGGAGGCTCAGGGGAGAGCTTAGCACTCTCTGCAACCACCTGAAAGGAGGCTGTAGCCAGGTAGGAGTCAGTGTGTTCTCCCAAATAACAAGCAAAGGACAAGAGGAAATGGCCTCAAGTTGCAATAGGGGACATTTATTTTGGCCGTTTGGATAAAATTTCTTCATGGAAAGGGTTGTCAAGTGCTGGAACAGAGTGCCCAGGGAAGTGGCTGAGTCACCATCCCTGGAGGTATTTGAAAGACATTTAGATGTGGCACTTAGGGACGTGTTTAGTGGTGGACTTGGCAGTGTCAGATTGATGGCTGGACTCAATGATCTTAAAGGTCTTTTCCAACCTCAATGATTCTGTGATTCATTGCTCCCAGAGAGATTTACTTTTTCCTCTTCAGAAGGTCAATCAGTTCATGGCAGGTGTGAGAACTGCTGCACAAAACAGCCAAAGGGTTATACAGCACACCTTTCAGTGTGTGGTCCTGCCAAGTATTTTTGCATGGACTTTCAAGTTGGCCCTAAAATGGTTTCCAAAACAAGGTCAAGGGAATGCATTGGAAACTACTGCTGCCATCATTCAAAGAACAAACAGCATCAAAACATTAAAACTGTGGGTAAAATGTACCATATGTTCAACATCCAGCCTTACCTCTGGGGGTTTATTAGCCCGACAGATCCAGGCAGCACACGGAATGCTTCAGCTGAAATGCACAGGTCAGTCAGATGATGGCACTACAGACCCAGGTCCACCAGCTGCACTCATTAAAACCTCTGCTTGGCCGTTCATTATTCTGGTTTCATTCTCCATCCCAGTTTTCCCCTGGTTACCTGGTTAGAAACTGTACCCCCTGATAATTCATATGCTGGTGCAGACAGCCCATGGCAAACGTTGCTAAGAGAGAGACTGCCACCTGTTAAGAATCCATGGTTCGGGGACGCAGTGAAGTGTGCTCCTTTCCCACACTAGTATTTTAAAAGGTTATAGATCATGTGTGCATAATAGGCAGAACATTAGGTCACTTGTCTCACTTACAACAATAATCCGTTTTGATATGGGTCAGGTTGACACAAAGAGTCCACCCATACCAGATCTATTGATGAAACTGATCCCTTTCCCCCAAACTAATGAAATTTTCAACTAATGGGTACTTAAGTTAATAAAGTGTGCCACACATCTGCTAGAAGCCATTTGTAAAATAAAGCACTGGAGTTCAATTTTGAGAACATTGACATAATGTTTGAGTGGCATCCCACAGGGACCCAGCATGGCACCAAATTAAGGAGAGTAACACAATAAACGTGTGAGAAATAACCTTAGTATATAAACAGTAAGTAGGAGCTTCTCTTTCTTTAAAGGAAGCGTAATACTACTTGGGGTTCATACCATCACTAATGAATTGAACGGGACAAATCCTGATCTCCCCTCACAGCCAATGAGCACTTGGACAATGACTTCAATAGGACCAGGATTTAACCTGGGGAATTACTTTGACGGAAATTGGCAACAAGCTGCTTCTTATAGCTAAAACGTATCTTTTCACTGAATTTGTGCATGAATCAAGCTCGCCACTTCATTTTGTGGGGGTTTTTATTGTGAACGAAATTGGAGGGGAAAAAACATTTCACCAGAGCCTGAGAGATTTATTTTTTAGTTCTCAAAGTTACCTCGCTTGATACAATGCAAGCTAAATGTTTCTTAGCAGCATCAAAGCTCTCTTTTTCTGCAGCCCTGGGGATAAAACACAGGAATCATTCTAGGCTATCAGCTGAATTTTAGAAGTCCTCTTTCCTATGCCACACACTGCAAAACAAGGGGCAGCAAGGACTATCACTGACTTACTGATCATCACGAGTGTTGCTCTTTTTAAAAAAGATATTCTTCAAACATTGAATTGTTATAATTGGCCAACATTTTTGCATTAAAAACATTTTAAATTTTACAATTGCATTGAAAAGCTAAAAACAAGAAAGTTTTGACAGTACCACTCATAATCAATTTTCTATTTAAGAAAGTAAAACAACATCTGAAAGAACTCAAAAGATTTTTAAAACAAAATAAAATTATCTTACTTTTTTAGTACTTCTGTCATATTTTGAAGAGGAAAAATTGCTACATTAATAAAGCTAAAATTTTAATTCAAAAACTGAGAAGGATTTACAGCTCTATTTACTAGTTACTCTTTTTCCCAGAGTTTATATGGAGGAGAGATATGTTGATCTTATAAAAAAGACCTTTAAATCTCCTTGTTAGCATATTCCTAAAGCAGTTTTCAGTTAAATGGGCAGTTGCCAAGTGATGTGGAAAGGTTATACTGAAGAATTAGCAGAGTTTATGCCTTGACTTTGATACACATTTATTGTCCCATTAAGGACAGGATGAAACCTGGACACAGACAAGAGCCCCAGGCCTGCTTTTGCTTTGCAGAACCTGAGTTCAAAATGCTGTTAAACTGTGATCGCACTTATAGCAAACATTGGTCAATATTCAATCTATGTCTTTTACTAATAAAGCCCCTCCATTTCTAACCTTATTCATACATACCCCACATAGATTAACATTATAAACATGCTGATTTCCCTCTTTTCCCTCAATTGTCCTCCATTTCAGCTTTTAGTTTTGGAAAAGAGGAATCAAATGCTCATCCAAGTTCATGGGCTGAGGTTAAATCTGGCCTTAATCTAAATGTGGTTGGAGCCCCCTTAACTACCCTACACTGGAACCAGTCACTCTCATCCCTCAATGCATACATATGTTGTTCCAAGAATAACGTTTCTCACAATATTCCTAAGCTTTCAACACTGAGTTTCATTGTCTTTTACAGTACATATATGGCAGGGTGGGGAGGGAATAGATGGGGATGTGCAGAGGAAGATCCCACTCGAACATCATTGCTGTGAGACTGTTTTTTCCAAGCTGGTTCACTCCAGGATACATTCATACAATAATGCTGTTTTCCAAAGCAAACTGTTTCTGTATTCTTCATCCTATAGCACACAAATACACGAGAACCCTCCCAGTGACTAGAGTGGGGTTTGAACTGCATTCTGCTTTGTTCAATAAAACCAGCTTGAGTGGGCTGAGGGGTCTGTTGTGTCTGTGTGGCAGCTGACTGGGTGTGTGAGGGGGTGACTGAACTGAGTGAAGTTTAACTTCAGCCAGAGCCACATCCACACTCCTTGGGTCACTCAGCTGCTGATCTCAGCTGTTCTACCCTGCTCTCAAATATCACCCTGTGGGTCTGTCTCTCCAGGAGTAAATGCTTGCCATTGCAAAGAGCTGGATATGTGCTTTACTGAATCCCTCAGCATCTGAATTCAGCAACTTTGAGTCAGCTGGTTCTGTTATGAGTATTACAGGCTTCTGGGGAGGGTCGAATCTAGAAGCCCAGCTCCCACTTTCTACCACTTCTGAATCAGACCTCCATTGCTTTTAGCTTGTTTGTACCATTACAAATGAGAGAAGAAGCCACCCTACAGGTTACACTTTTGCTCTCTATCAAGGTGTGACTTCAGCTGGTGTCTTTGGAGATGAAACTGCTGTAATAAGGACAGGGTTGGACAGTCCTTTACTTTTTTGGACTGATCCCAACAACTGAGGCAGTAGAAGGTAGTCTTCTATCCCAGGGTGCAGAGTCAGCAGATTAAGTTTTAACAAAATCTTCCTGAAAATGCCAAGTAGAGCCGCTAGGAAAAAAAACAAAACAAAACACCTCTCTATTTCAAATGTTTTCATTTTGAAGTATTTCTCTTTTCCATTTTCTTGATTCTTCCCCATATTTATAATTTTAAAGGCATTATGGGAACAGCCACCAACATTTTTCATTTATCAAATACAGGGATTTTGACACATGATACATTTTAACATAAATTTCCTTATGCTTTCTATAAAAAATGTATTTAAGTAATACTGAGGAGATCACAATTATTTCCAAGTCAAAACTCATGCCAAAAAGTCTACTTGCCTGTGCTATCATTTGGAGGAAATAAATTGCCATTCTATTATCAACTTTTCCTTTTTAGGGAAACACCTGCATAATCTGCACAGGAAAATCTGGCAGAACTCCACTTCAGCCTCCTCATGTCTCAGTGTTACTCTTACAGCCTGAGGTTAAATTCTGCTGGCAGCACACATTTATGTTCTGGAAGCAATTTTTTGTTAACACCTATGGTAGCTCTTAGCATCAAGTTACTTAACATGACAATTAGTAGAAATCACTGCAGTGGTGATTTTTCTCTTTTATGTCAAATTCCTACCACAAAACCAGAAAAGGAATTAGCCACATCAAATGATGAGAAGAAACACCACCTAAGTATTGTTTGGAATGAGGGGAAAAGGTGTCAGGCTCCATGAATACCATTAGAAAATTATTTGTGCTGGTGATTTTATATGAGTAATGCTTAGACATTCCATATGTTGCATATATATCAGTGCGTGTTTTAAAACAGAACTAAAAGTCTTCTTCAGTCCTTTTTTTCTCCAAGGTTAGCAAGTTTTTGTGTGTCTGCAACTTTTACTTGGTCCCTATATCCTCACATAGTTTTTCATCTGAAAGATCACATTTTTCCAAAGAAAGAATATTTTCTATGAACTTAGGAGAAGAACCTTAGGTGCCTCCTAACAGCAAATTATGGTTTCATGCTCAGCTCTCATATCTCTGGACACATGAGATATGAATACCAGACACAAAAAAAGCAACATTTTTTGTGTGCACTTGAAAATTTGTCCTCTGCACATAGAATCAAGTGGAGTTTTGGAGCTCTAACTGTGCAATATCAATAGCATGTACTGCAGACCTCTGGAGTGTTGTCAATTGCCATGCTGCCAACACAAGGAGAGCCCCTCTGCAAATCCATTCCATGTACTTGGCATTGCACCTTTGGGTAAAAAGCTGACTGGAACAACTGATGTTCAAGGTATGTGGTCACAATGTAGCCCTGCACAGAGCAAGAGAGTAATCTGGATTAGAGAGCAGGAGAAGGCATGAGCAAATTGGAAACTGGAAAGACAATTTGTTCAAAGTATCAGTAGCTGGACGCCATAAGATAGTCATGGTCTGACCCTCAAAGACATCTTGGTACCTAAATATCTGTGCAAATTTTCATCTCAGCATCAATATAAAAAGACAGAAACTATTCTGCAAATAGCATTCATTCCTAATTAGACCTGCATATTTCTTTAAAAATATGACAAATTTCTTGGAGAAGAACAGCAGAAGGACAGACACCTTCTGCTGCAGGGGGAACTGGAATCAGATTGTGCAAGCAGCATCAGCAAACTCCATCTGTAATCGTCATCTTCCTGGTGGGCCACACCATCAAGCATCTCCAAGGTCTGTCATGGTCTCTTTGCTCTGTGGTGAATAAGGATATTCATCAAAAAGCTCCAGGTTCCCAGCTCTCACACATGGGTGGCTCCGCTTGGGAGTGAAAGGATACAACTGTATTGGAAAATAGCCACATTATAAATCCAGCAAAGGAAGGGATTTTGTAATAAACAGGGAATATCAGAGACAAATGAGAAATAAAAAAGTAAAGAGCCCCCTCCAGTGTCACCACATACATGATTAATGAGACTTAAGGAATTCTCCAATAGACTCTCCAAGCAACTGAGTTCTGTTTCAATGGTATGCAGTCAGGTTGAATTTGTATTCAGAAATCCCAGCTGTACTCAATACCCAGGACTATTCCATATATGTGAAAAGAATTACACGCAACTCAGCTAAGAAAAAAAGGAATTGCCATTCAAACATATTTTTAAGGATATTTTTAAGGCCAGGATATTGCAATGGGCATTCTTACTACCTGACTGTTTCTCCTCTCCTTCTTTAAGCAGAATGCAGGGAAATTGGAAAGAGATGAAGATATCAAAAAGTTATGATTTAAGTGGCCTTCAGACAATCTCCATCTGGATGGTACAAAACAAAACTAAAGTACTTTTTCAAAGAACAAAACATAAATACAGTGTGGTGAAAAATAAAGACAATGGTGTTCTGTCTGCTTGACTTTTGTCTTGATATCTAACTTGCATGTTTAGCTTCTCCTTGAACCTGATCTCACTGTCAGTGGAAAGAAGACACACTTTCCCTGGGTACTTTATTTTTCAGACTGTTGGCTTCAGATCTGAAAAGTCCCCTGTGCATCTTGCACATTGGTCATCTTTCCATGTGTTGGAGGCCACACACTGGGTCTTTGAGTTTGTGGCAGTGAGACTGAAGACTAATGGACTTCACATCTGTAAAAGACTTAAGGAGAGAAACCTGAATAAATATTTCAAGAGGTGGATAAAGTAGCATTTATACAATTCTGGTCCATTTCTAATACCCACTGAGATCCCAGGCTGTTTCATTGTGAAGCCAGAAGTGAACGAAAACTGAGCTCCTTTCCCATTCATAGTTGTTCTCTTTCTATTTAAAACAATATTTTGAAACATTTAAACCATATGCTTTCTTTATAGATAGTTTACATTTTTCTGCAGTCAAAAATGTATCGATAGCTCCTTTTAAACTGACAATATGATATGATCATAATATATTAATAGTGAAGAATTAATATGTAAACTAGAAATAATGCCTAGCCTAAAAATCAACAATCTATATCTTAGGACAATCCAGAAAGGGCTACGGTGGTTGTATGTGGTTTGGATGGAATGTTCTACGAGGAAAAATTATGTTTAGTCTGGCAAAGATTCACTTGAAAAGTGGTTTAATGGTAGTATACAAAACACAGACAACTGAAATCTGGACAAAAGACAGAGGTATTAGAAAACCTAATTTCTTCAAATTCTGTAAGATGATTAAAGTAAAAAAAACAACCAGATCTTATTCTAACAGACAACTGCTGGTCTTGTGTAGCCCTTTAGCCTTTTAAAAATAACCAGGAGAATTGCAGAACAATTAGTAGAACAAATATTTGTTCTTACACAAAGCATATTGAATAGATTTGGAACACAGGATGCAAGTAATTATTAGAATCAAAATAGGCTAATGTTCTCCGATGCTATTTGTAAAGCAATTTGAGTTTCATTATTAGAATGTGTATTTAACATATCATTTTGAATCTCATTACATGCTATTTGGACTAAACTTAATAGGATTATTATTTTTGGCATTCATGGTCATGCAATATCCATAAACAATGTTTCTAAACCCTTTAATACAAGAAACAGACATATGGTGTCAAGAAATGAGCAGGCTTTTCAGCATTTTTAACAGCACACTTATAACACGCTTTCAATCTCTGCGTTTCTAGGAATATTTGTGAATGTGTCACTGTTAAAGTATTACTTGTTCATCTCTCTGCTTGTCTACTCTGTCTCCTACAGATGGGAATAAACATGGCTTGATTAAAAAGCTTCTTATACTATTTACTGCCCGTGGTTCATTCTGAATTTTTTTTCTAGCACAGTTTTGAGAATTACTTAATGTTTATGAGGTGGTAGAGAAAAAACCTTAGCACTTACCTTTTTTTAAAAGTACAAGAAAAGGAAACAGTAAAAACCTTATTTCCCAAATATGAGAAGTTAAATTGTCTCTCCCCACAGCTAACATGGTTTCTAATGTGCACTGCAAAGCCCCCATGACTGGCAGTGGCTGCTTGACAGTGTCTGCACAATGAGACATTGTCCACAGAGACCTTTGAAGCCCACCTTGAAAAGCCCAAAACCAGGAGAAGTTGAAAGCAGCCCTGCCCTTCAGATAAGAAACTGTGCTGGTAGCAACAAAATTTAATGTTCTTCCTACTCATCCATTGGGCATCATATCCATCGCACATCCATGTGATCAATGTCCATCACATGCTGATGTTACAAACGGTCACTGAGCTTCAAGATGAACATTTATGAATGGATATCCTAACAGAATCACAGGATGCTCCTGGTTGGAAGCAGCCTTTAAAGACCATTTAGTCCAACCCTCCTGCCATGAGCAGGGACACCTTCCACTAGACCAGGTTACTTAAAGTCCTATCCTACTTTACCATGAATATTTCCAATAAAGGGACATCCACAAGTTCTCTGGACAACCTGTTCCAGTATCTCACCACCCTCAAATATAAAAAAACATCCTCCTTATGTCCAATCTAAGTTAAAAACTATTTCCTACCCTTTTCCAGTTAAAAACTATTTCCCCTTGTCCTGCCACTACAGGCCTTTGTAAACTCTCCTCCATCCTTCTTGTAAGCCCCCTTTACATAATGGCAGGCTTCAAAAAGGTCTCCTCCAAGTCTTCTCCAAAATTTTGAAGCTTGATTTCTTCATACCCCACCAGTCTCTGCTTTCTCTCCACAGCCACCTCTTCTGAGAAAGGCTGAAAAATCACTTCTGTCACTTGCTTCTGTATCATGGCCTATCTAACTCAGCCAGCTGGGATCTGCCTCGTTTCACTGGAGATGCCAAAGGAGTCACAGAACTTGGACAGGATAAACCTTTTGCAATATGTCAGCAAGAAATGTTTACTGGTTTCATCCCTGCGCATTCAGCCATGATTGCCCTGAATATATGTGTTGAAGGAAAGAAATGAATCTTCTGACAGAGTGTCAGATGGAACCCTCTTTACAATAGGTGGAATTTTTGGGGTTCTTATCCATATTATTTAATTCAATGTGATGTCTATGGTATACATAAGTATCTGTCAATAGATTCTGTGTGGGAGAAGGAAATTAAGAAAAAATGGATATGTATTCAAATATGGTGATTTTAACCATTAATATGGACACAAAAAGAAGTTTGTAAGAGGAATTGAAAACACCTCAGCAAATAGTTGGTGCTGCCTGACATAGTGTATATCAACCCCATCCAAGTGATTGGCTTCTGAGGTTTTTTTCTTTAATCTTGCCTTGACTGAGTCTTTGTGCTAAATTACAAGCTCTTTGGGAGAGGAACTGTGTAAATGTTTAAGGAACACCTACCGCAAGAGGGTCACAATTATGACTTGGCAGCATGTAAGAAATAATGAAGCAAAGAAGAATGAGAACTGGGCTCTTGAAATGGCATTGTTCAACCTTCAATATCCCACAAAGTTACAATTGAAAGTAACTAAATAGTAGGCTTAGTCCCACAGGTCTGAAAGAATTCCTGAAAGAATTTCCAGCCTCTTCAAAACAACAAAGGAAGCTGCCAGTCTGGCATGTAAGGATAGATTGGTGCCTGGTGGAAGTAAATTCCTCATCTGAGGCTAACATTTCAATTACATAGCAGGAAATCCTATAGCAAAGGAGTTTCTGCCACATTCAAGAAGACTTGACTCTACTCCTTGCACAGCAGAGAACACTGAGAACATCCCTCTGGCTCCCCAGAGCTAGAAAAAGGATGATTCTGTTAATTCTGCCTCTCATCCTTAAACAGGTCCTGTGATATGAGATGGGGTCCAGGTCTCAATGACGTGTAGGTGAAACTATGTGAAATTAAACAGGAAGCAGAGGGGAAAGATGCCATCTCCTCCAAAACTGCCCAGGAGCCAGCCTGCAATTAAGAAACCAGAAACAGGCCAAGGATGCAAAGTTTAGTAATTTGTTGTTTCCCAATTTGTTAATGCATCATGCAAGATCAAAACTTTGCAACAAATGTTGTTTTCATCAGGAAATTTTAATTGCTTTATACGAAAATTTAGGATTTTGTAATTCAATGCAATTTCTCAATTGTGTTTAAAAAACGTGTAATTTTAACTTATTGTTGTATTTCAGCACAGTGAAAAACACTGAAATATTCAGCATTACCACATAACTATGTTGTGCTCAGTTCAAGCTTTTGTTTTACATCAGAGACATCCGTTTCGAAACTGAATGCTAACTCATTCTGTAACTCCTTGGATTAATGGGTTTCCTCATATGATTTTGGGAAGCACTTCTTT